>JANZLQ010000050.1:21480764-21491537 GCA_026212715.1 Elanus axillaris
GAGTTAATTTTCCCCAAGCTGAGTCTGTTTTGCCCATGATGGTGATTGGTGAATGATCTCTCCTGTCCTTATCTTGATCCACAAGCCCTTTGTTATATTTTTCTCTCCCCCTGTCCAGCGAAGGAAGGGGGAGTGATAGAACAGCTTTGGTGGGCACCTGGCATCCAGCCATTGTCAACCCATCACAAGCCCATGATACATATCCACAGCTACTCTGTCAGCAGTACAAAGATAGATAATAGAAAACTGCTTCAGATATGTGTCTACACAAGCTGCAGTCACATGGTAGAATAAAGTGTAGCCTGATGAGGAAGTCACCTGGGTGCTTTCCTGGTGCTCTTTCTAGCCTTGCAATGGGAATGGAAGTGGATTTAGTTGTCCAAAGGCTGAAAATTCTCATAAATACCAAGGAGAGGAGTTGCCACTTGGGGCAGATCAAGTAATAGTAACTTCTCAATGCTCCCTTCTGCCCATTCTACAGATGTTCTGGCTCACAGATTTGAATGGGGACAAGAAGTTGTTGGAAAACAATGCCTTGTGGCCACACAGCTGAGCCTGCACTTGGCTGCTCACAAGGGGACCCTAGAGATACTAACCCTAGTGTTTATTGAAGTTTGACCAATGAAATCCTATTTTCTGTGAAGGTTGAAAAAGAAAGTCCGTTATCAGCAGACTTCTATTTGCTTATTAAAAAAAATAAAATAAAATCTGTATTTTCATATAAAACCCTTAAGAGTTTGCTTGGGTGCAAATGAACAAAACCAAACCTAGAAACCACTGTTTAACTTACAGCAGGGTCTGGAATGACCAGTTCATTGAATTACACTCTTCTCAAAGCCCAATCACCATCTTTTCTCTCACTCAGACAGAATTGCTGAATGTAACCTTAGGAAATCAAGAACATGGCCCTATTTCCTAAACCTCTATGAATAAGAAAAGCATCTGATAACCCATATGCTTTTTTTCCACTAATCAAAGATTACATTTCTTGGAGAATGTTGTGCTATATATACACATCAAAAAATTACAGCTCCAGAAAGTTTATTGGTGGAAATAGAATGTGCGTACTTTATGTATGCGTTAGTACAACTGATCAAAAGATTACTTCAAAATGACATTATTGGATAACAAAATAATAAAGAGGATATTGGCGCTTAATGTCTGCAAGGAACTGCATCTTTTAGAATGTATGCCACAAATCAAAGAGGGGGAATAATTTGTTACTGTGCTGTTTACACTTCTGCTTTGGATTACATTCATTTGCAGACAGATGTGGTTCTACTTTCCCTAAGTGAATAGACCCCATCTAGACAAGCTAACTTAGTTATTCCAGTATGATTGCTGAAGCACAGGATACAGATTCACATCATTCCCCTTATAGCCCTAGACATAAGTACAATTTACAAAGAGAACTTGAACAACGTTCAAAACAAAACACTGTGAAAAATGTTGAAAAAAGAAATAAAAAATGAAATAAAATTATTAAAATAAATACATCATAGTTTAAGATAATTTAAAATCACACAATAAATCTAATTATTTCATCTATTAAGTGGTAGGTAAAGACAATATCTAGGAATGAAAAAAGTTATTAAATTCAATAGAGGTGCTTTGTTTTTTTAAACAATTGCTAAAAACAAATGCAAATATAGTATCACTTCCAAATGTGAATTCCTCCTGCAATTATTCAGAACAACATCAGTGTTGCTGAACAGATAAACTTGATTTGATGCAAACAGACATAACAAATAAATTACAAAGTCTGTCTTCCATATACTACTCATAGATTTTGTTTCATCATTTTTTAATTGATTATGATTTTTCCAGGGTAACAATAGAAACATGAAAACAGTTATTAAAACAAGTAACACTTGTTCAAGTATATTGTACATGCACTACTTGTTCACAGACACTCCAGGCTTTCATATCAAGCCATCTAAAGTTAATTTCTATATTCAGTAATATCATTGCCATTAACAGTGAGAGTCTGAGGTTATGAGCAATGCAGGGTACACCTTCGTGTTGCTCTTTGAATGTAGGTATTTAAGTACTCAGGCATGATTTCCAAACATGCTGTAAAAGCCTCAGAAAATCTTGTTAATTGTTTATACATGTACACATACAAATCTGTCTGTATACCATCTTGTATGTCTGCACATACAGGCAAATATCAGAGATCTGTTGCTCTAGTATTATTTATATACTACATTTCCAGAGAAACAGGAACAGCAGCAATGTAATTCTGTGCAAGGCTGATAGCACAGCCCACAAAGAACCAAAACTATTTCCTCAAAGTACCTTCTGGGCCTCAACAGTGAAACAAGCAGGAGGAAGTAACATTATCGTTGTGTTTCTATCACCATTTTCTGGAGTATTGTTTTTTAAGTGAATTTTTAAAACAAGTAATAATCAGGTGAATTACACACTAAAATGTCTATTAAAAGGACCTCATCAACACTTGAAGGTCAAATTCTCAAGTTAAAAAAGTGCTAGAATGGAGACCAGCAGTGAAACTAAAATTTAAACCACTGGTACATTTGCATTATATAGTAAGTTTTAATTACATCATGACATAGCATCTCTTCATGAAATCCCTATCATGAATGCTTTACAGGATGTACTGGAGGTACGTGCTCAGACAAGTGGCTTTATTTACTGCAATATCTAGAAAACGTTGCCAATAAGATAGCAGACTGATAAGAAAAGGAAAGAAAGCGCTTCATGGTTCTGGTATGGCTCTGGGGGACTGAATCCTACCCTTTCACCCCAGTATGCCTGTGTGATCTGTGGTAAGTCAGACCATTTTTCACTACTGCTTTTCTATCTTATTAAGGGCCCATCTTGAGACCTAGGGCTCCAATTTGCAGAAGGAATTTGTAGTACTTTCAGAAACACCCACAGCTACAGCTGAAGTTAACAGGCATTGTACTTCGCGTGCAATGTTAAACAAATGGAAAATTTTTAGCTATAAACTGCTCAGATTGACTATGCAAACCCTTTTAACTTTAGCATCATGCTTCAGTTACTCCTCTATAAAATGGGAATAATTACTTCAAATCCTGTTTTCCAGTAGTACTGTGGAAAATATAGATGTTAATATTTATGAAGCCCTGCTCCAGTGAGTGCTGATAATACTGTATTTAGAGACAGGTGTGAAAGATGTCTAGTAAAAACAGCACACAGATCACATACTAGGGAAAGAGGAGAATATGAAATCTTAATTAGCTGCTGCTCATTGAATGAACAGGCACACAGATACAATGCAGTGTCCTGTGAAAAACATAGTATAAAATGACAAAAAAAAAAAAGCCTTGTAATGCACACACAGTAGGGCTGAATTAATATTGCACAAAGTTTTATGAGAGTGCAAAGATATTTCTCATTTCTGAATTCTCAATCTGTGTGGTTTTAATATTGTAATAACTGTTTTCTTCAAGCTTTTCACTGGGAAGATAAACTAATAGCTATATTACATTAATATACATCTACTGCCTTAATACATTTTTCATGTACAAAAGGAATTTGTTTTCTGCTCAACAGGAATAAAAATAATATTCACTTCTATATTTTATGGTATGTAAGAAACTTACTGCTAGTATATCTGTTTGTATGTAACACTGTTTCCACTGAAGGCTGAAATATTGATGAGATCTTTAAACTTAATCCTCTCTTTTCCATTTAAGAAATCTACATGTGTGAGTTTGAGAAAAGCAAGAAGATATTCTCAGTCAACCTTTTAAAAAAAAAAAAAGGTAAAGCTTGCTAACACATTTTCCATTCTAATTCTGCTATAACAAATGGATTAATTGTTGGGTACTTTAATCAGATGGCTTGCTGATAAAATTTGAGCAGAGACTTGATATGTGTCCAGCACTTGAAAAATTGGTATGGGTTTTTCAGCTATGAGAATTCTGTCCAGATGGCCCTAGAATGAAGGACAGTATTCAAAATGTTCCCAGAGGATTGACCAGCTGTATCTAACATAATGCTTTTTTAAAAAAAACACATTAAGTATCATGAAGAATACTGGAGAGAGCATTTAAATGTAATCCATTCACAGTTTAGAGTAATTGACTCAGTTGGCAGGAGTCATCTGAATTTAGGTTTTGAGGGGCACAACTGCTAACACATCTATCTCATACAAACTACATCTAGAACTAAGATGCTGACTTTTTCAAAATTGCCATCAGTTAATTCTTTCCAGCTAACACCTTTCTTGGCTTTATTCAGAAATTTGCCACCTGCAACAAAAGGCCTTTCTAAAGAAGTCCAACACTTAGTATTCTACTAAGAAACATTTGAGGGTACTTTAAATCTGTTTAAACATAGATAAATATAGTCAGGGCTCAACAGCTGGGACTAGAAACCCAAACACTCGCATTTGTAGCAAGAAGACATTTTTGGGTAAGCATTTTGTAACAGGCTTGCACAAGAGCTGGAAAATTCAATCAAGCCTCACACATTAGAAGCACTATCACTTTTTATATCCCTATGAAGACTTTATGTCTCACATTAGCATCTTCCTGGAGCTCACCCATACACTTCATTGCAGAATTTTGTACCACCATCTGACAAAACTGTATTCAGTCCAAGATTACTGTCTTTCACATCTGCCAAGGGCTGAAAGTATAGTGAGAAGGAAAGCTGAATCCTTGAAACTTCCCACCACAGCAGAAAAGCAAATTTAACAGGGCTCCAAGAAAGACCCATTAAACCTTCATCACACATCCATCAAAAAGTTGATTATAATCTAGACTTTACAGTCTGGAATGATACTAAAGGAAAAGCAAATAAAACAATTCTGAGGATTTCCATCAAGACAAACAGAATTGCCAGAAAGGAAAGAAAAAGAAAATAATTTTAGTGGACATAGCTACATTTAAAAGAGGAATAAAATTCTTGAGACACACTAATGTAATCGCATGTAATATCAAAATGTGCTCCTAATGTTATTTCTTACAAAACAGGACTCATTCTATCATAAAAAAAAAATCTGTATGAAACTTTTCTTTGGTTTAAGTGTTCATACAGGTTTTAGATTTCTTCTTCCAGTCTTCAAAGATAGATCAGGTCACTTGTACTTGATTTTAAAATATTTGTTCAATTTGATTTGTAGAAACAAATTGAAGACAGACTAAAGGATATCCAGAGCTGCTTATAAATTAGATTAATTTTTTTTTTAAAAAGAAAAAGCTGTAAAATCTAACAGAAAAACCACAATAATCTACAACTATGGTCTCCATTAATTTATTTTAGTACTGTTCTTACCTGTTAATGTAAATATGTATATTACTAGCATAATTCATTCACACACATAGCACACAAAAGCACCATCAAAACCCAATTGCTATGGTATGAGTAATTTAGATTAAATCAGATGCAGCAAAATCAGCTTTGCTTATGCTTTTCTTCACTTACATTGCTTCATGGAAGAGTTTTGTTAAACAAAATGTAAGGTGGTGGAGTTTTTACTCACAGCTGGTGCCAGGGCCAAATACACTAGACAGTGCTAATTGCCAAAAAACATTGAAAAATAGAACTGACTAGTGACTGTATCAATAGAGATGGCTGTTAAGGAAAGTGTTCTTCTGCCAATAGGTGTTTCCTAATAGTATATTTAGAAAACTTTATGGTCTATCACTTTAGAATGAGCTATGTTTTCCTCTGTATGGCAGCGAGAATGACAAGGCTATTAAATCAGAGGGAGGAAAGGAAAATGGGAAGGAAGGAGAAACTCAATATTTTTTCAAGTCCTGGAAATTTTTCAGGATGTTCACAGGTGAAGTGGAAAGAGAGAAAATGAAAATATTAAAATAATTTAAAGCTTAAATTATTTCAATGGATTTCTTTGGAGTAATAACTAAAAGAATCCTGCTTGTCTTCTCCTTTCCCATCTCATATACATGCAGAAGTCCTCCATAAGGTACATGGCAGCATATCTGGAAATTGTCTTCAGATAAGTTTGGAATATGAATTACATAGAGGTACTGAGTTTCTTAATCTCCTAACAATTTATTTATTAGATGTGCGATAGCCTGAGGTTTCTGATGAAACACTGTATTAGCAAGTATTGGAGGGAAGTTTGGAAGCTAGAGTAAGCAACAAAATTATAGAAGAAGAGGGACAGTCTTTGACTTCTCCCCAGCACTTATCAAAAGTTTTCCAAAGAAAGCACGAAAATGTCTTTACTGTATAGTTAATAAAACAAAAACACCACCACCACCCCCCAAAAAAAAACCCCAAACCAAAAACCAAACAGCTGTGTGTATACGAGGTTTTAAGACTGTGCTCTCTACCATGGCTTTGCTCCCAGAAGCCAAGAAAATGAATTAGGCAGTCAGACCAAATTCAGACAAGTGCATGATTTTAATTAAATCCTTTGATAAAGCTAGTGATTATTTTTTCCTAATAAAGGGTTCTACAGTTTTAGAAAAATTCAATAGGTTCCTAAACAATAACTGTATAAAATTTGGAGACTAAAGTGTTAAAGGCATTTTAGTCCTGCCTTAAATGGAAAATCTTAATGCAGCTTCAGCTACTCAGTTTCTATGGAAAGCTTCAGCAATATTGGTATCTAGTGCATATATTATCCCACATGAATGCCACTGACATACGTTAAAGAACTGTCATGTTAATACAAGGAACACAAACCTGTCAATACTATGAAATATTCTTAACATAGAGAAGGTGTGCTTTTTTAAAGTTACAATGATATTAAACAAATAAGTGCTACAAATATGACTGCCAAACATTCTTATCATGACCTTGCTTTGGAGAATTTAAGAGGCACACATACAGTCTGGATTCTTGAATTGCTGATCTGTGAATGTCTTGTTATCTTCAGAATTAATTTGAAGACACTTCCAGGGTGTCATATAGTTTATTCTTATGCATTGATTTGCTTACTGTGATCTGAAAGAGGTATATCTACACAGACAGTGCAGCAAATTGAGAAATAACTGTCCTACTTATATGAATATGGTGCATACTTATGAGTATGCTTATGATGTCTTGCTTCCTGTGAAAAGATGCTGCTAAAGGAAACATCTGCAGAGGCAAAACAATGACAAAGTCACTGAGAAGATAAAAGTGAAGCTAGCCTTTCTGGAATGTCTGATTTTGCTTTCTCGAGGTCAAGCTGAGAAGGCAGAGACATGTACTCACTTGAAGATCTGAAATATAACAAGGGGAGACCCACATTTATCCAAGCTAACTTTATGCACTCAACTGAAGTGCCTAAGTAATACCATTTTTCCTTATTAGGGGACACACACATCTTCAAAAAGCAGGTTTGCCTGTCCAAGGTCTGCAATGTCCTCTACAGACATCTGTCTCTCTTACTACAAAATGAATAATGGCTGCCTGCACTTCTGCTGAAGTCCTCCAGCTAGTGGGACAACAGGCCACTCTATGTTATGAAATTTGGGAATAAGAGACAAGATGGCAAAGACAAAGAGATAGATACAAAAGAAGCAGAAACTGCTGAAGAACGTTTGACTTCTCGTGCCTCCAGAAATTGAGGCAACTCCCTCTGAAAGCTATACAAACATGAAAAGGCAGCTATGATCACACAGAACAATCAGAAATATAGATGCGACCTCATTTTTTTTCACCATCCAGTTTCCAAGATCTCAAACTGAAAGTTTGTCTTGATGAAAAAAAACCTTAAAAGGAAAGAGCTTATTAAAGTAAATGTGAATCAGGCCCATTGTGCCAATGCAGCTGCAAAACAAGGGCCTACGGTTCTACCCAAAGGGAAGGACAGAAAACCAAAAGCGCCCTCACGGTACAAGAAATTATCTGAGACACAGATAATTTCTGACCTATAACCATGGCAGACAGCAATTCCAAAACATTTCTGTAGAGCTTGTTTACATTGTCAAATATATCTGCACCTAAGAGTACTAAATGCTGACCTAGTACAAAGCAGTGTAGCTTTGCGGCTTGTAAATGAGCTGTACCATTTTACACAGCTGACTGACTGTATGTCATAAAAATCCTACTTATTACTGAATGTAAATGTTCTAGCTAGTAAGTTGCAGCAACTTTCCCCTCAGCTTCTGATCCTGTTTCCATTGCAGTGGTTTGAGCCCATCCTCTAAACAAACATCCTTATTAACAGATATTAAATTAACTCATGAGCAGAGTTCAAGCAGAAGAGAGGCTCATGCACATCAGGAAAAGGACGCAGAACACTTAGCATAAATACCTGCAATTGCCAGTGAATTCAGTAGGAAGCAGAGATGGTTCAAAATACATTGTCTTACTGGCTGCTGACCTGTTAAAATCACTTCTTCCTGTTGCAAGAAATCCTTACAAGGAACCAAAGTTTATTTCATCTCAACATGTTGAATTCTCACAACCTATTTCTCAGGTTGATTGAAGAAGTGCTTCCTTTTAGATACAGACCTTTCTCTTTCAATTACCAGTGCAGACTACAAAGTGTTTTAGCAATGCCATATGTCAAATTAGCTTGCTAAGATATACTAATTGGCTCTTTTTTAACTTCACTGATGGCAGGAAAAGAAAGATGTGCTTAACAGTCATAAGTATTTACTCTTTGGCGCTATTAAAGTGCCTAGCCAGCTCTTAGATTGAATGTAGCTGCAGAAGATTTGATGTTGACATATAATACCTGGTTTTAATGTGCTAGGGAGAACCAAGACGCTTGAAACTTTGATTGACCATAATAGCAAGCTGTGTGCAGAAGGCTTCACATTCTTCCATACTAAAAATTGAAACGGAGGAAAAAAAGATTAAAAGAATAATAGTGAAAACAGAAAACATTATTTATACATAACTTTGATTAAAGTGGAAGGAATCTGGACAGCTGCAAAAATGGGTACACAAAACCTTTGACTTTAAAGGCAGCAGTCCAAATTGTAACCCTACTCAGTACACACCTAGTTATTACCACATAACAGCTAGAAGAGAGCCCTAAAACAGAATTTATGTTTTAGCCCAGAACTAATTGGACAATTCTGGCCACAATACAAAGGTTTTATTACCACAGACAAATACCTGATAAGCAGTCTCAGAAATGCCACTGTGTGTGAAAGCCATGAAGTCTGTTATTCCCAGTAATATGTTTGCCTCTTTCATAGTACATACCCTTAAAGATTAGTTACCCTTAGTCTGACTGCAGGATAGAAGAAGATGCAAACACTATAATCCAAAGAGAATGTAGGACATGGAAATGCAGCTAAATAGAAAAGCAGGATCCTGTTAGATACGACTTCTTCAGATGATAAATAATAACTTTGACTTGTAAAGCTTAGGGCAGATGGGCTGCCATTCTGCATATTATACAGGATTTTGTGAGCAGTTCTTCTAGAGCACTGCTTTAGACATAGGACATCAGTCAGGACATATCCATCATCTCAAAGAGGAGTCAAAGCTGTTTGATGTTCCTGCAATTCACTGCATGCATTCCCCAACCTTCTGAGATAGCTACACAAGAGTTTTCTTCTGTGCCTCAGCCATGTGCCAGTCCAAATTAAAGTACTTTTACTGAACAAGCATGGCAATTAAGTACCCTCCTAGGAACAATTTCCTTAAAATAGGAATGATATGCATGAAGATTCACTTCATAAGAAAAATTCCTTTACTTATACAAGTAGCCTCTGAAAGAATATCAAGTAAATCTCCAATGGCCTTCAGCAAATAGTATACAGAATTAAATAATTTCTCCTTCCTCCACCCTGGCACAATAATGTCTTATTAATTAGAAATGAAATGTGTGCACTATCACTGTACTTGTATTTTCTTGAAGTCATTCATTTGTAGAGATAAATGAGTAATTAGTAATAATTTGATGGATTTGTTTGTTTGTTTGTTTACAGCATATTAGTAATGAGACTACAGCTCTCTTCTGATTGGCTGGTGTTAGACCACTAAGGCTTCCTCATCTGGACTGAAAAGTCAAAGCACACTGTTTCCTGAAAATCATTCAATTTAATTTACAATGCATAACTTGGGTTCCCTAAGTGAATGAGCTGGTAAGCACTTGGGGATCAAATACAGGTATGTGATTTTCAAGATTCAGCTTCCATAAACAGAATACTAGAAACTTTTGAGACCATTAATTCATCAATAACATAGCACACAGGTACAGAGACAGCAAACGCATTTTGAGAACATCTGAAAAAAAATACTGTTGATATCTAGAAAACATTGAGGGAAGTTTTGCTCCATCCTTTTATTGATTCATCTATGTTTCAAATCTCATTTGGCCAAAATATTACAATGATGTTTTGATTAATGAGTTCTGTCTTCTCTGGACATGCTTTCATGATTTCTGCCTCATTTAAAGCCATTTTATATATAATTATACATACTATACTCTCCAAGGGAACATTTAATTTATGCCAATTTACTGTAGATGTTACAAAATGGTATTGATGTTTCCTCCATTAAACTGATATACCAATAATTCTGTCAGAGAATTGACAAGGTATTTAATGTAGATAGACTCTTCTAAGAGGATAGGGTCACTCCTATCATTTCCAATAGCGCATAAAGGGAATAGTTGAGGTATCTGTCTTTAGGATGCCATGGCATACTCTTTTCATACAATGATGCAATACAGAAACCTTAACAAAATCAGAAAAGGGTTTTTCACTGCCACCTCCCTTTGTAAGGATTTGTAAAGTGGGCAGCTGCCAAAGGATAACCTGGTGTTCTGAAGCGGGGCGCAGAGTTCCCGGGTAACGACACACACTCAATATGAGTAAAAATCGTTCCAACTTTATTCAAGCTAAAGTCCTCTATTTA
>JANZLQ010000050.1:21495723-21510385 GCA_026212715.1 Elanus axillaris
ATTATTAAGATATTTGTGACCCTTTTAGCAAGATTTCTCAGTGCTATGTATAAAAATAATATACACCTCCAAGAGCAAGTTCTCTGTAAGCAGGAACAATACTCCAGTGGTGAGAATCTGCAGTATTCTAGTGTGGATCGTGGCACTGGTGTTAATAGTTGCTTGTGTATGTTGTACCTTAATGTATAACCTGACAGCAATGCATGTTCTCAGTCAAAAGCTGCATTTCATAAATATTGCTCCGACTACATTAAATGCAGAGAGTTTTGAAAAAAAAAACCTTAATCAACAACCATTAAACCACCCATAGGTAGTGTTATACTGAAAAGTTCAAGTCTTCTGCTATTTCAGAATTAATTCACAGTGGTTTATTTTCATTTAGATGCTATTACTGTTTATTAGTAGAAGTGCTGCAAATTCAAACATTCTGTGGCTTTGGAAATGGCCAAGCATCTAAGCTGTATTCTAATAGCTGAGCTTTTTTTGGTTTGGTTTTGTTGTTCAGTTTTGGTTTGTTTTTTTTTTAACTTCCAAACATAGATCTCATTATACACTGAAACAGCCTGTAAAGTGAACACCCCTAAAGCATATGGTAGACAGATTATCCACTCTACTAAACTGACTTGACTTTGATACCACTGGAAACGCATGCATGTTAGTGACAACTCCTCCTACAAATCCACCAACAGCATAGAGCGAATTGCACAGAAAAGCTCATAAAAAATTAAGAGCCAAAAGTGGAAAAAAAGTGTGATCTTTTATTTACACAAAAATTAACATATATTGCAAACTACAACAGGCTTCAAGAGTTATTAAACAATAAGGAAAAGAGGACTACATATCACAGCTGAAATGTAGTAATAACTCTTTAGCTGTGACCAGAACCACTTGTACTGGGTTTGTGTAGCAGGGTTTTGGTAGCAGAGAGGCTGCAGGGGTGGCTCCTGTGAGAAGCTGCTGGAAGCTTCCCTGGCTCCAGGTGGGACCCACCTCTGGCCCAGGCCGAGCCCATCAGTGACAGTGGTAACATCTGTGGGAGAGCAGATTTAAAAAGGGGAACCTGCAGTGAGTAGGGGATTGGGATGTGAGAGGAACCCCTCTGCAGACACTGAGGTTAGTGAAGGAGGAGGGGGAAGAGGTGTGCCAAAGGAGGGGATGCCCCTGCTGCCCCTGGTGAGGTAGCAGGCTGTCCCCGACCCCCCAGCCCAGGGAGGGAAGTGGGGAGCAGATGCCCCCCAAGATGGCCGTGACTCTGTGGGAAAGCCTGTTCTGGAGCAGTCTGTGCCTGAAGGACTGCAGCCCGTAGGAAGGGTCCACATTGGAGCGGTTCATGGAGAGCTGCCTGCCATGGGAGGGACCCCATGGTGGAGCAGGGGACGAGTGAGGACTCCTCTCCCTGAGGAGGAAGGAGTGGCAAGAGACAAGGTTTGACGGACTGACCCCATCCCCTGTTCCCCTGCGCTGCCAGTGGGGGATGTGGAGAGAACTGGGAGTGGAGTTGAGGCGGAAAGGAGGGAGGGGTGGGGGGAAGGTGTTCTCAGGTTTGGGTTTACTCCCCATTATCCTTGTTTTGATGTGATTGGTAACAAATTAAACTGATTTTGTTTTTTCCCCAAGTCAGGTCTGTCTTTTGCCTGTGACCATAAGTGGTGAGTGATCCCTCCCAGTCCTTGTGTTGACCCATGAGCTTTTCTTTGTATTTTCTCCTCCCCATCCCACTGGGGGGTGGGACGGGGAGGAGTAAACAAGCAACCTTTGTTGCTGGCTGGACTTAAACCATGACACCACTATTTCTAAGACTGATTTGAAGTGTAACCAAAACTCTTAGTCTAAGTTAGCAAAATGCCATTCTTTGAAAGAGACAATGAATGCTGCACAGGGAAGAAATTTGAAAGTGAAGGAATAGTGCCAGAGAGAAGAAAAGATCATTCAAGTAAACTAAGTCTTATTGTATTTTGTAGGCCCCAAGAAAACTCAAGCATGCATCAGGTATGAGCACAATGCTCTTTGTAGGGAGCAACATCAAGAAGAATTGACTTTGCAGGATTTACAATTCTGCACGTAGAATCCTGCCAGCTATCTGATATGTACTCTAGCATTCAGTTGACAGATGCCCCTGACTTGACTACACCATCTCCTGTTTTGTACAAGGAGGGAAAGCCTGGCAAGTCCTCTGCTATGGGGATTCTGCAAGACAAGGTTTACTTCAGATAAAAAGAGAGGGGTGGGAATAATTTCATAGTACCCAGTTTGCTACTGCTTTGAATGCGTAGAGCTTCCAAGATAAGCCTTGCAGAACATTGCAGTGTGTACCACAATCTGGCTTGATATCTAGATATGCTTCTTTGGTGCAAAATGTGTCAAATTAGAACAGATTTGGAGCTGAATCACATCAATATAAAGCAGAAGGATTACCCTGCTTTCTTACTCCTAATGATTTCCCAGCTGCACCTAAAACAATCTCCTATTCCTGCTATCCTCAACCCTCACATTGCAAAGGAGCACTGCAGAGCATGCTTCAGCAAATATGAGAACATACAGTTCATTCTTCTTTCAAGAGGTGACCCCAAACCTTTTTCTCTTTAATGTATATCATAATATTTCCAGTAATAACAGCCTCAGCTTCACCACTATGACCTAAAGAACAACAAAACAATCATTTGAATGAAATTAGAAATACTATGTATTAGCTATATATTGTGGAGGAGCCCGCACACCTCCACTATAACTTCATTTATCTGTATAACCAGTGGCATCTTGTGGTTTGTATCATAACATACTGTCAAGTGAAAATTAAAATCCCTCTTAAAATACTTTAAATGAAATTCAGAATTGAATGTGACAAATCTTCAAACAGATGCACACAATTATGCAAAAGATTTACAATTCTAATGGTTTCCTTCTTTTAGTGAACGTGAGATATATACACAAGCACCTTCTCTCCCTCCTTGTCATATTCATCATGATGTTCTATTTCTGGTTTCAATTACTTTCAGCAGTGAAGAATGAGAAGATACATCAATTCATTTAGCAAGTTGGTAACTTTGAGGCCAAATTAAAAGACACAGTTATATGCAAATATATACATTTTGAGTGTACTTGAACCATAAAGATGGTTTACATCTAGTCATGGCTGTAATAATGTATTTAAACTCTTTCCTTCCTTCTCCCCTCACCCCCCCAAATCCAGACTATAACAGACTTTACATCCATCAGATAACAATTTCCCTATTTCAAATATTCCTCAAAATTATTTACCCAGTCCTTGTATAGACCCACGAGCATTTCTTTATATTGTCTCCTCATCCCACCAGGGCTGGGGGGAAGGAGTGATCAAGTGGCTGCGTGTTGCTTTGTTATTGGCTGGGCTTAAACCACAACAGTAACCCAAAACCTGTAACTTTTCCAGTTTTGCAGCAAAAAGAAACTTTCAGAGCAGATTTGGGAAGTAAAGTAAAACTTCACATTACATGAAGTTTAACACTGATAGCAAATGACCTGATTTTCTCCTCCTTTCCCATTCAGTTAATTACTGTTTTGGAACATTAAGTGCACTCAACTTTATGTCAAGCACTTAACTCCTGCTGCTGATAAATCTGTCTAGCAAAGGATTTGATCCTTGAGGTTAGTGCTTCAATAGATATCTTTAGCAGCAACACATCCTGTAAGTCGCCTGCCTACTTGCCAATTTATTAAAAAACAAAGTAAATGTATGTTTCTTTCCACATCAAAACCATGTACTGTCTAGAATATATATGTGTGCATATTAGCATAAACATTCACTGGTAAACATTCAGAGGCAGGCTTGGAGTGCCGTATCATAGGCAAGAGAGAATGAGAAAGTAACAGCTTACATTGGAGCTGCAGTTCCAAAACATTCCCAGGCCTTATTTTCTTTATAGGCAACTAAAATGCATACTTTCTCCAGCCACTAGCCTTTTCTGAGTTGAAACACAACAGCTGTTCAACAACTGACAGCAGTGCCACACAGTCAGAAGGACCCACTGACAAACATTTGTTTTCCTCTGAAATAGCTGCATTTCAGAGATAAACCAGAGCAGCTAAATATTATTTGCAGGAGCCTTTTGATCCCTTGATCACAAGCATATAGCAGCAAAGTCTGCTCTGCAATCTATGCAGACAAAAAATTAAGACAGCTGAAAGGAAGAATGGTCTCTATATCACGAATGTGAAACTAAGGCACGGAAAGATGCCTATAAAGAATAGTCTAAGCCTACATGTAGATCATCTAAGGTCGAGGATAATCAGAAGATTAACATTTATCTTCTCCCAGTGCACCACAGTAACATAACTAATCTCTAAATAACACAGAATTGATTTTGATCCACTTGAAGCAGGACCTGTATGTGAATTACCACACCATTTGAAGAACTGTCCCCCAAATGGTTTTGAGAACTGCCATTGCAGTAGCTGTGTACTTAATTGCCCAGAGAATAGCTGGATCTGAACAAAGTGAAAGCTCTTAGTTACACCTATTATTCATAAATACTTCTGGATTTGAAATAGGTTTTATGAATACCGGATACTTCAGAGAGCACTATTCTCACATTATCTACAGAGAAAGTAGATGAAGCCAGGTTATCCTTGTGGCTTCTCACCATATACAGACAGGAGATAGCATGTGCAGAAAGACACCCTGCAGGCACAGTATAGAAATCTGGTTGTCATCCTACTTAGCGCAATCTGGAAAACTTCCCAGGCATCTGAGAAAAGCTCAGTGCCGCATGGGACAGTTTACTTATGAAATCCAGGTCTGTAAGCACACCACAGATCTCTCTCCATCCTCAAGCCTCCACATAGCTCCAGATCCTGCTCCTCATCCTCCAAAACAGTTGCTACTGGGAGGCCAAATGACCTGAAAGAGTCACAAATCAAGCAGTGACAGCAGGATTCATGTGCACATGCACAGACACACTCTCCTCTACTACCTGGCATTGACAGGGCTTGTGAAGAGTGTAAGATTAAAGCATTAACAGCCTATTCTAGTGCATGGTTCAGTTCACACTTCTCAAAGCTACTGTCTCTAGTTGTCTGCAGATGAGGTATTAACCAATAAGAAAGTGTCTGCCAGTGACACCTGAAAAGCTTTTCCTCACACCTGTGAGTACTAAAATAAAACAATAGCTAAGAGTCTGAGACTCCAGGGGTCAGAAAGGTAGCACAGCACTAAAAAACCCTACTCAGCTCTCACTCAAAGATGCCCCTCTTGTCAAATTCAAGTCAGTTATAAAAATAACTCTTCAAATAAGGCTGAGGCAATTATTTTAACTGTGAGGAAGTCCTTCTTAGCCTACATCATAGGCTCATTCCTACTCCATTTCTCAGAGGATCACCATCAACCTGGGTTTATGTTCTTCACCCTATTTACAAATGGGAAGTATGATTACTCTATATTGTGAAGTGAGAGCAACACCGTATGTGTAAGACCCAAAGTATAAGTTAAGCGAATCCCACAAAATTTAATTAAAACTATGTACTTCTATTATTCAGGTTCTTCTGAAATTTCCATTCTTCTTACGGTGTCTTAAAAACTGCTTCATTTGTAGTACATGGTATACCATTTGGACATATATATTATATAAATATATTGTCTTTTCTTGTGAAAATGATAAGACAGAAAAGCTTAAAAGCCATGTTTAGGGCATTTTAAGAGCACTGCTGCATAACAAAATAATCAAACTTTGATTCCTGTTTTAAATTACACTTAGGACCAAAAGCATTCAATAACATATGTAAGATGTATGGATATTTAACAGCATCCTTTTGAATGACTACAAAGCTCTAGAGCAGATGCCAGAATCTATTGCCAACTTTGTGTCTATTAAAGTGCCACGATAATAGATGCTCATTATGCTAGGCTTTTAGCCCAACTGTTAGAGAGGGCTGTCAGTTCATGGAGAAAACAGGTAATTATAGCTGAGGGGTTTAGTGCAATAACAATTATCCCTTAATATATTTTCTTTAGATCAAGGGCAACACATTGAAGTTTTCAGTACTCTGCTAGTACTGAGAAGCAAAAACTACCACTGATGAGTTATGAAGAGCAAAAAACTAAATAGAAGACTGTGTGGTGATTTCTAAGCAGCCTGCAAGAAATGTACTGTTAAAACAGTCAGTTAAAAGTCCAGCCAGGCAGGATACTGCCCAAGAGAAGGGGCAAAGACTTGTAAGAATCTTTTATTTCCCCAAGCCTCTCATCCAGAAACACCCAAATGGTTAGCTCTAAGACAGGAAAAATTCAAAATATGGCCTGTCCTGATGCTATTATTGGGGCACAATGGCAGTTATTTCTGAATACTCAGTGTAACATTGCAGGAATCACACCTTTTTATGGAATAGTAGTACCTAGCTGCTGGGGAAAAAAAGCTGTAAAGAACCAGCAGGTGGCCCTCTCACATACAGACAAGGAACATTTAGTGGACCCTGAGACAATAGCCGGGAAAATGCGGGGTAGATAGGAAAGAAGATATTTCAGTTGCATGCAGTTTTGCTTCTGGAAAAAGGAAAAGGAAGACAATAAGCAGCATTCTGAAGGTTATGAGGGCAATCCTAGAGCCATAGCAACTACATGGGACCAATCTATACAGCAGGAATGATAAACACCAATTTCATATCATACTTCAGTTTTCTCATGTTAATAGAGATTTAATTAAGCACAAGAGACTGAGCTGCTCAAGTCCAGGTCAGATCAGAAACTTCCACCTGCGGAGACAAAAGAAACCCCCCACATTTTACACTGTGTCCATTTGGTACTTAATTTCTGATATCGGCTGACTGCCTCATTTCAGAAAAAGAGCACTGTTTGCTGGTCATCTGTATGTATAAATTCAAAACCTCTCAGTGACATTCCCAGCTATTGTCATGATCTATGCTAGTAAACTCTTAAAGCATTTTCTGGCATGGGTTTGTCCTCTTCTCCTTGGACAACCCCAGGCCTGGTATGGCAGCTGGAATGTTTTAGGGTCTGCTCCCAGGAGGCAGTTTGAATGCAGCCACCATCTTGTGACGTTTACATTTAACAGCAGACTGCTGACAGCTGTGATCTCAGCACCCAGATGTTTGGTTTATTCATATAATCATTCAACAATTTTTAATTCCTTCAGAGTTTAATCCCAACTCTGAAGAAAAGAGTTTTTCAGAGCTGCATGACTCAGAACATGTGGTGTTCCCTCCCAGTTCTCTAAGTGTGATAACGAAGGTGTTGAACCATTCATAAATTTCATTTTCTTTAGAGTTTTTTGTGCCTGCGATTTCATTTGCATTAGTGTTATTTTACTATCCTCAGTGATGTTATTGTGTTTTAACTGGCATAACAGACGAAAAAAATCCACATTGTTTACATAAAGTGTTAGTAATGAAAAACCTTATTACTTAAGCTGTTAAGAAGAAATACTAGATAGTCTCTCATGTAAAAAAAAAAAGTACAATTGTTTTATAAACTCCACAGCCCAACTTGGCTTCAGCTCCCTTGCAAATCTGTTCTGGTTAGTTACCTTACGGATATCCTGTTTTGGAATTCCACACAGTATGCAGTAATAATAAAGATGCTCCCAACCAGTTAAAAGTTTATCCAGGACATCTTGCTGTGGACAATAGCTGATGAGAATGCCTTCAGAGCTAGCAGACATTATACCCATTTCAGACCTGTTTAAAGAAAAAGCAAAAGACTTGAATGTCGTTTAAAAAACCCACAGCCTTGAGTTTCACCCTTGGGATACAGAGTCTTCAAGACAAACATACTTACCCTCAACTCCATAGGTAAATGAGTTAGAATCTCTTCACTATGATCACTTACCATAGTGTTAGCAATTAATATGTATAATATGACTGAAATAACCACGGAGGTCCTAAAGTCCTGTATACAGCCCCCATCAGTTAATATTTAAAATAGGCAAACAATAACTTGATATGATTTAGGGTTTAGGAACTAAATACTAGACAACAGGGCTTTATGTTTATGTCAGAAAAGGTAATGGATTGTGGTCTGGTCAGTAAACCTTGAAGAACCACTTGGAACTGCCAAGATTAGGGAAGAAGTAGGTAAAAGGTAATTCCTACAGGGGTAGATCATGTCCACCAACTCATTGACCATCTACTCAAAAGATACCACCTACTCAAAAGAAGACAATGGAGTAAAAAGACAGAGTCTGCACACTAATTTACATGAAGGGCGAAGAAGAAAGAACCAATCATTAAGGAAAAAAAAATAATTAATATGTATTAGTTAAGTGTATAAATGTGAGGATTTTTGAGACAAGGGTGTACTGTCTTGAGACAGGCACCCATTCATGCACGTCAATGACATTAATCTGAAAATACCTCGATTCTCTGTTATTGGCTTGCACATTGGGTTAATGAACCCCGTTTGTGGCACAATAGTGCCACCCACACGCAAAGCATTTTTTTTTGTCCCTTTCAGATTAGCACTGCCACCCATGCATCACTATTCTAACGGTCTGTGCACCAAGGTGAACAGATGAACACAGAAGGACGACAGATCTGTGAGAATTAATTCTTACCAGGTTTACCTCCCTTACCTCCTTGGGACACCCTGCTGTAAGGAGTCTTATTTCAAAAAACATACTGTGTGCAACACATTCAATATTAAAGGGGCAGTAGGGAAGGAGGGGCAGCATGGGAAGGGAGGGGGAGAGAGAGAGAGAGAAGTATTGTTGTGTATTCTTTGTGTGTCTTTGCACACACGCATATATGCATTCTCTACACAAGAGTAAAACAAATGCAGAATATGCATTAAAAGGCAGTACAGGAAAAAAATTAAATGATCCTGATTTAAGAGACTTTGGCCGTCACTTTGTAGCTGTACAGCATTACTTGAAATTACATTCATTGCTAAGAAGCAAGCCTGATTGCAAGGGTGTCTCATTACCCATAATGATACTAAATCTATCCTATTTATTCCAACATCTAATTCAACTTTCAATGATTTACATGTACAGAAAAGAACTGTCAAAATTAAGAAAACTTAAAAGATCTGAGCTTTGAAAGAAGTTTTTTAAAAGTTCTGAGTAACAGAATTTTCTACATTTCTGGTTAAGAGAACTAAAAATACAATTAATCATTTAGACAAAAATTAAATGTATTAAATGCAGGATCTACAAATACCAACTCTAGTGAAAATATAAATATGTATCTCCAGTTAACAAGATTCAGGATTCTGGGGAGAAAAAGAAAACACAAAGTCTGCATTTTACATAATGTACCACAGCATCAAAAATGTTCTTTAATGCTATCAAAAGATAAATTATCATGATTATGACGAACCTTGCTGGAGACTAATTGGAATGGTCTTTTGCTCTTAATGGTAAAGATATAAAATTTTAGTATCTTTGTAGGTTTGGATGGTGCCAAGGAAGTTTACTGCCTGTGGACATCTTTCCAGACAAAGACTTAGCAAAAAAGAAAAAGCATGACAGGGGAAGAGGATACCAGAAGTATACTTCCTCATTAATTTATATCCACGTATAGGTTATTTCAAATGAAGTATATACAGAATTTTTACCGGCTCGGTTTCCAGCCATACCTAAATCAAATTAATTTTTTAAGGTCATCTTTACCATAAGATATGGATTGATTAATGTTGATTTGCATAACCTGTCAGAAGCAGTACATTCCTTATTTAATGAACCCGAACATAGTGAAACACTCTCTACAGTGAAATGCTGTCTAGATGCTGCTGAACACAGAGAGATGTGTCTGAGGTTTGTTTTACTAGAAAGATTCAGGCACACTAACAACATTTCCTTTTAGTGCATCTGCTGTCTTCAGAGAAACAAGAGACTGGGCTTTTGGTAATATGCCAAGTTCGGTCACAAGAGAATAAATCACACTCAGGGGTAATTTCAGGGACATTTACTCAGCATGAACCCTGTAGCTGGATAGACACATATAGTCTGGAATGGATCCATACCATGAAGAACAAAAAAATAAGTATGCACAGCTGCAAAAAATAACAGACATCTAATGTTCTTCAGCTAGAACTATATTAGACAATAGTTACTCAGTTTGCACCAGGAAATAAAAATGTATCAGTGTCCCCAGTGCCAATTGTACAAATATGATTTTAGTGTTGTGCATCCTGTAAAGCACACAGCCTTAGATAAACAATATCTCACCCACTGACCTTTAGTTTTCATAAAGGAAGAGTACAGTGAGAATAGATCATTTAATATACTTACTCAGTTTGGTCCTTCTCTTGCAACTTTATCCATTAGTGCTGACCTTGAAAACTTAAAGAGTTCCCATTAATAAAGAGATTCTAACATATTCACTGAAGAACTCATGGACTTGATTTTTTTTTTTCATCTGTGTATCTGTCAAAGCATAAAACAATCTGCCCAGAAAAAAAAAAGCTGTATGAGGATTCTGGCCTTTTATTGAGACTTTTTTGGATGTACAGTACAACACCTATTCTTCCCTCAGCCATACCACTGAGTAGATTTCCAAATCAAAAAGCTGGAGACCATCCCTCAGTTTTGTTTAGCCAGGTCCTAAGCTTTTTCTGAACACTGAAAGAATAGATGAAAGAAAAACACAGCATAGTTTTTAATTATAGTACATATCTTACAACAGAAAACTGCCATCATCTCTGGAAATTGATTTTCCTTGAAATTCAGGTAATCTCTCAGATTTTCATGGGTCTGAATGAAATTAACATTTCAAGTAGTGATGGCATGATACCAGAAAACCTTTTTACCAAATGATACACCATAAATGCTTTTCCCTTTTTATTTTAAATTCTGATGCCATTCATTAAATTAATTATAATCCTCTTCTTCCTTTAAGAGACATCTTTGTATATGATGCTATCAGAATGAAATTGGAGATTTTTTTTTAATATTTTCTGAAACATAGATTAGCATGCAGCAAAATGCTGATTTTTTTTTCTCAAGCTAGAGGAAAACAGATGTTTGATTTCTGCCCTTTTATTATCAGCATGCTAGCATTTCTCATTAGGCCATTCATGCAAACAACAGGACATATGGGAAGAAAAAAACAGCTCATTTTATAAAAAAAAAAAGAGAAAAAGAACATATAAGTACAAATTCCAACCCCTTTCAGCCTTTTTGTCCATAGTACAGTATAAACACAATGAATTCCAGTGTAATATCTAAAAACTATAGGCAGGAAACCAGACTTCTACACTAATATAGGAATTTCTGAATCATTATAAAAACACTGAGTAATTGTTATCTTTAAATTCTGTCAGTAACTTTGGCTACATATCCTGATCAAGTTAAGACACAAAACTAACGTGGACATAAGTTTTCTCCTTCCTACTGAAGACTTCATTTTTAGACTATGTTATGCTCTAGTCAATACTTCCACTTTACTATTTAATTTTTCCTTTAAGGTGGGACAGCTGCAGTAGACAAAACTAACAGAACATGTCCAGAAAACTTCATATGTTAAACAAAATTTAAAGTTGCAAAATTACATTTCTAGTACACTTTCAGAAAAGGTCAGCAGAATGTATGGCATCCTCAAGAAAAATAGCACAGTCTGGCACTTGAAGCATTGAATATATTGTATTCCATCCCTTTCTAAGTGCTTTGGTCTCCATTTATACTGGAAAAATTATGATACATCGGTGCAAATCATTCTGAAAATAATCCAGGACTCAAGGATGCTTCCATAAGTTTGGAGTGCTTGTCTTACAGAGTTTTGTACTATCAATGAAAGAAACTTGCCAGACTTGCAAGATGCTGGGGTTAATAAACTAAACTCTGAGTGAATAAAATTTCTGATTCAAAGTTATTCCTCCACTGACCAGTTTAAGGCCTTTTATATCAATCTATTTCTTTTGTGCATTGGAAGACAGTCCTGAAGTCTGATTCCAGCCCTGAAGGGCTACATTGGGGTGGCATGGGGCACTCCAGTCAGAAAGCCTTTGCTGGCACTGAAAAGAAAACAAAACACTGGAATAAGTGAAAATGCTCTTGGACAAAACCTGTTGCCTTCTCCCACCTGAACTGGACTGTAGTTTCCAGAAGGCTAGGCTGGTTATTGCAGAGACTAGATTTGGTTCTTATTTGTTACAGTGGTTACCGGCAATATAGCTTATAGGTAGCTGTGGGCTGACATTCAAAGGCACACTTCAGTTTCAATTTTCCAGAGACAACTGAGTACCCTCAATATCAGCCTTGTGGCTTTTTTTTTGAAAAATTGTTTCACTACTGACTCTGCTGTGCACTTTGCTTCACTTTTTATATGCTTTTTCTGCAGTTTTTGAATGCAAACTATCAAAAGAATCCAAGTTCTAGCTGTAAAGAAATACTTTACTTTCCCCTCTTTGGCAAGCAGTTCTTTGGTCCTATGACTGTAATCCAACAGCTGAGATGAGTGACACTTAATTCACATAGGATGGGGAGTTGGTGTCATAGAGGATCTCTCTGTGCAGAAAGACAATGGAAATTCACGGGGGATAAATTCCCTCATAATGAAGACTGCCAAACGCTTCAGGCCTGAGTGGGGTAACTTATGAACAAGATGACACCTGGCTTATCTGTTTCTTCCTCTATGCACCCCACTACAGTTGAGACTTTGCGCTAAGTATGAACTTCAAGTCAATTCTATTCAGCAAACTACAATGGCAAAGACTGCAAAATAGCACCAAAAAGGCAAACAAACCACTAGTCACATTATTTGTTATTTTACATTGATCTTGACATGATACATAAAAGCGTTTTGACACTTTCTCTTCCAAGTTGTATTTAGCACTCCTCAGTTAAGGGAGGGGAGGCTTTATGGCACAGAGGCACTGAATAAAGTTTGGACACAAATATGGAAAGTTGAAGGAAACAAAGAATGGCCCATATACACTAAAAAAAAAAAAAAGTGGAACAGATGTACAGTATCTGCTGATACATCATGCCAGCAGAGATTCAAAGGCTATGGAGACTCACTTTGTTCTCCTTTGTTTTACCAACTTGTTAATGTCAGCTTTTCTTAGTACATATTTAATACAAACCTTGCTTCTTCACGCTATTTGACAGAAAATGTAAGGACAAAAACATTTACAGTTTTATACGCTAGCTTTCATTTAGCCAGCTCACACACTGATGGCGATCTAGTTATGGCAGTAGAGCTAAGCATAAGCTAATTTGAATCCATTTGTGCTCTTAAAGAAGAACAGCTATGCTACAGAATGCAACCCCCCCTTCTAAATATGAAGCAGACCATGCCATTAACTATTATACATACTTAAGCTTGACAGCTCCTTTATATAGATGTTGTTCAAAAGCCAGTCAGAGTCTCCTAATGTCTTTTATATCAATATCTCAGTGATATTGAAAACTTTTAGATAACACCTAGCTTTTATGCATTTTACTAACCTTCTTAGGAATTCTTAGATTCTTAGGAATAAGCTCCTTTTTTTGCAGTATTCAACATTCAACAAACAACCTAGAGGATAACAAATCTTTTAGAAGTACTTGAAGATGTTGTGAAACTGCTCTTCTGCCCTGTTTAAAAGGCAGCTGCCACTCAGAAGTAAATTTTTCTTATTTTCTTTGAGAATTCAGCAGGAGTTCCCTGAATACAAATTGATTATCAATGTGTGAGGCTCTTTCTATATAACCCTATGCACCTCCAAGATGTTTTAGGTTTAACTTTCCAAAATTCTACATGCACTTTTGAGAAAGCTCACCTTCCATTTCTAGTCCCCTGTGTTGTCCAAAGGTGCAAAAGCTGTCCTGTAAAACTCAAGGCTGTTTTCAGTGTACTTGCCTCAAAGAGACGCTTCTGACTTCATTTTAAATTCAGTTAAACAATTACAGTAGCAGTCAGGAAAATGTACATATGGTTGTGTTTGGGGATTTTTTGTTTGTCTTTTTTTTTAAAAAAACAGGAACTTTCAAGCATAGTTGTTCAAGGAAAGAGAAACTGTTTATGAATTAAGGATTTTCTGCATGGAGTTAATCATGTAGGTTTTCCAATATTTATAATAACAATTTTGCATACTAATTTTATTATTGGATTATGAAGAATGCATCATGAAGGATCCATCAGATTATAGTATCCTGTCCTTACAGGACCACAGAGGACAAAAATTGTGTACTTTCCAGTCAAACCCAATAGAGAGGGAACTACATCTAAGCTGCTGCCCAATTTATTAATCAGGAATCACTATCAGAGGTAATGTCTCTACAGAAGCTGCTTCATTACACAGATTTTAAACAAAGAATTCTAGATCTGCTGACCAGCAAAGGGTCTGCAGCTGTGACCAGCAACTGCTTTCTTCAGCTGACTCTCCTCTCTTCCTCTGTGAGAGGAATACCAGGCTTTTGAGCACACTACTGGAGTAAGAAAGGGAGAGGACTTCTTACTGTGATATCCCCCTTCATCCATTTATCTCAAGGGTAAATACAAATCAATGCACCTAAAAGTCCCTGGGAGTAACTTTAGTCATTCTTCTACTGCTAAGGAAGGGTTCTCCAGACCTGTTGTGGTTACAATCTTACCTATGGAGGAGTCAGCAAATTTGCCCCCTAGTGATTTTCAGTAGTACAGCCACACAGTGCACCATGACACACTTAACAGCAGTTGTGTATTGGGTTTCTGTGGCAAGGTTTTGGTAGCGGGGGGGGGTTACAGGGATGGCTTCTGTGAGAAGCTGCTGGAA
>JANZLQ010000050.1:21548923-21569121 GCA_026212715.1 Elanus axillaris
CTGGTGTGTTATCAACACCTTTCCAGCTACCCATGCAGAACACAGCACTGAGGGCTGCTATGGGGAGAATTAATTCCATCTCAGCCAGACCCAATACAAAGGGGAACATATTCAGCTAAAACAGATATTAAGCTAACACATTATCCCCATACATAGGTAAAGGAGTACTGAACACCTATTTTCCCACGGTCCCTGCACTGATGCAACCATTCCTTGTGCATTGCCACCTTTGCTCCTGGACAAATTACTGTGACAAACATGGTCTGTATTTGCACTAAGTTCTTGATCCACATTGACTGAAATCAGTGGCAACCTTTCCACAGGGATTTCAATGGGACATCATCAGAGTATGTAACAGAACATCACAGATAGTAGAGACGTGGATTCTCATAAAAGCATTCCCGTCATTTCTCTGCTTATATGGGACTGATAAAGTTTTCTAATGTGTTAGTCAATGCAGTTTTCATAATCTCAGCTCATGAGCTGTCCCTCACATTCCCATGGAAGTGTCCACAGCTCTCAACAATTAGACACTTACCTGATAGACTCTCCCTTAGTTGTTCTTTGTTAGACTCTTGTGAATCACTTTGCCAATCACCAATCACCAATCACTTTGCCTCCATTTTAGAATGAAATGCCTTCAAGGTATGTGCAGGCTATTACCAGCTTCTCTTGTGGCCTTGCCAGACTGAACATACTTCAACCTCTTTTCAACCTTACAGCATAGCAGTGTTTGGTAGATTTACTACCAAAGGTATTTGCACTGTAACAAAACTGAATAGTCTGTTTATTATAGTGCTCAAAGACATACTATATCTTATGATCCCTTGTGATTTGTCTCTTACTACGTTCCCGTCTATATACTGAGACCACTCTAAGCAGCATTTCCATGTTACATTTTAACAGCTACTTGTATGGGAGCTTTCAAGTAACCTCAAATTAATTGTCCTTCAGTTAGCACAGTTTTTTTCTGGTTTACTAGAACTTTAATCCCAGAAAAGAAAGCAGTGGGGATGAATGGAGGAGGAAAAATTATCAGTAAAAGTTGAACTTCTGACAGAGTAGCCATTGAGCAAAACAGCTCAAATTCTGTACTCTACAACTGGAGTGTGAATTATAAACTTATGATTTCTTACATTAAAAATTATGTGTATTTTGCCATGAAAATTTATAATCAAGTAGACACATTGTGGGAGATTGTGGCTTTTAAGGTTTGGGCCTACACAAGAGAATGAGGGCAGGTAAGATAGGGCTTCATGGTGACACGGAATACCTTGTGTAGATATCTCAAGGCTAAGGCTTTTGTAAAAAGATAAACATCACATCCACCTCCAAGAAGAGCAAAAAGGAGGATCCAGATAAATTAAGGCTAATCATCCTCAGTCCCTGGGAAGGTTACAGACCAAGTCCTCCAGAAAACAACACCCAGGATATGAAAAACAAGAAGTGACTGGGAATAGACAACATGGACTTGGTAAGGTTGAACCGTGCCACCTGAGAGCTCACCACGAATACAGGACTGGTTTGGCGAATGAAAAGCAGTAGATACTGATTACTTTAACTTAACAAAGCCTGTGACATGGTCTCCCACAATGTCCTTAGAGCAGAGGGGTGAGGAGGACTACAAGGACTGCTGGACAGACTGCCAGGCACCACACTGTGGACTGTAAGCAGTGGTACTGGGTCCAACGGAGGAGCAGGACCCCCTGGTACCTCAGGGGTGGTGATGAGGAAAATGCTAACTAACAGTATTTGTTAATACACACACACACGTGCACACCTGCACCTGGAGGGGATCTGCACTCTTTGAAAGCATCTGTGTGTCAGGCACTGACAATGAGTAGAACCTCCTGGCAGCAGGAGCAGATCTCTGGCAGCACCCAAGGACCCCAGTGGCACCAGAGAGAAAAATATCTGCTCAGGAAAAGGACATGAAGCAACAGGCACCAACTGGAGCACGGGAATTTCTGACTTAACATACAAGGAAAACAAATTTCACTGTGAGGGTGACAAATAAAACTCAAGACCAGACCGGACAAGGCACTGAGTAACCTACTCTTACTTGATCCACTTGACCCACTCTTCCAACCTTAATATTATCTGATTCTATTAGATTTCAATTAACTCTGTAATTAATTTTGGGTTTATTTCTGGGGGGGGGGGGGGGAACCCAGTATTTTTTCTTTTAATTCCACAACAGAATTACTTCCTCTCCCCCTGAAAATCCCACAGAACAAATTCTGTCTTTAAGCAGTTCTAATCACAGCCATATCTTGTTAATATGACAGCTACCACAAAAGGGATTTAGGATTTTGAATCTCTGTGGAGAGAAAAAGTAGCTACAGAATTCAGATCTTGGTTCAGCATTCAAGTGCCCAAATCAAGAATGGTTACATTTTGGACTTGAAACAATTTTTTTTCTATAAATTTGACTAGTAGGAGAAGACAATCTTAGTAAAAATAAAAGAAGGATTTTCTTAAGGCAAACTTCTTATGGATGTATTAAGCTCTTTGAATTATTATGGTAAGACTTTCAATAGTTGACTCAATACAGAAATTGAGACACTTGGAAGGAGAACAATTTTCAAGGGATGAGTGTTTTTAGAATAAAACAGAACCTGTAAATGTCTCCAGCTAAGCATCCCTGAAACTGTAAAATATATCTCATTTAGCAAAGTAGTGAAATGCCAGAAAAGGAGCATAGAATGAGATATTTACCATAGTCCCAGACCTGTTCATAGACTATAAGCATGAAATGTGAGTGAAAATGCTTCAAAACATTTGCCCCTTTGAATCTCTGAAAGAGGACTATTGATGGCTACTTTCTGGGGGCAGAAAGGAAAATCAAAGCTGCCATTCATTCTTTTTTCTTGAGAAATGGAGCTGAGAGAAATGATAGCAAATTAATTCAGATTGCAATGGGAAGAGAAACCGTCATCCTGAATAAAAATAATTGTCCACTTTGTCCAATATCCTGACTCTTACTCAGTATTTCTAATGCTGGTCAGCCAATATACGTCATAAGAAGATACAATAAACCACTATATTAAAAGTATATGTTCACTTCAGACACTTCTTTTTAAAAGTGTTTGTCTTTTCTAAAAAAACATACATTTATTATTTAAAATTCTCATTGAGAAAGCTGTCAAATTCAAATGTCTTTCTGAATCATCTTAAGTTTCAATCTTTGTGACCTGGAATTCTGTCATTCCTTTGTGTTTCAGGTAAAAAAAACAAGATCTTGTTTATCTGTTTTGAATTTATTCTATTTGATAGTACTGGATATGCTCTTATAGAAGTTCCTGATACATTTTCTGCATAAATAATCTTAACCTTTCAGTCTCCTCTTATAAAAATTTTTATAGTCCTAATCAACCTCACCACTTGCCTCATGTCTCCTTGTATTACCATTGTATCAGTCTCAAGATACAGTGTATTCAACACAGCTGTCCATCAGATGTGGAAACACTACTGATTTATACAATAGCATTATGCATTCTTGTACTGATCTGCTTGTTTTCATTATGGATCATACTATTTTGTCTGACTGCAGCCACGCTGTGAAAAGTAGCCTGCATTGGGCTTTCCATAATTGACTCAATATGGCTTTCAAGATTCCCAAGGTATTAGATCACTCGGGGGGAGGGGGGGGGAAAGCTGAGTACTATTCCTTTGTACACTTGCCCTTCTTGTTTTTTTAATCCTACATGCATAGTCTAATTCAATTTTCTTTTAACTAGAACCTTCAGAATTAATTTTTGCTTCATAAAGCTTGTAATTCATTTCATATGTTTGGTATGTATGTCAGGAGGCATAAAAGAAGCACACATTTATGGAAAAACAGTTTCTGATTACCACTGATAATCATAAAGGCTAGAGGACAAGACCAGCTGACCTTTCTGTTACGAAGTCAATTTTTATGTAGAAAGCTTATGGAAATTTTCTCATTAATAATTTAGATCATAAAATTAAAAATCTGACCTAACTGTTAGAAGCCGTCCTGCTTGACTTAGGATTGCAATTATCCACAAGAAGTGCGATTATGTTCACAATTAAGTTGTACTTCCCAATTCATCCAGACTCTCCTTTGTATTATGGAAAAGAACTTTACTGCTTTCCATTTCATATAGTTAATACAAGGTACAGGGAAACAGAGCATAAGTCCTAAAATTTGGAAACCAAAATTTTGAAAATCCTTACCTATAGGCTGCTATAGAATTAGGAGCAGAAGAAAATATTGTAAGTCTCTATAACTGGATATTAGATGGTCTTTTTCTCCCCTTTTTTGCACTTCTAGAAAATGTAATTCTAAACTTTTTTCACAGCACAATAAAATACTGAAAAATGGGCTATGCAATGGCTATGTTAACAGCCAGCAACAGGCATTTTCAATTCTGCTTCTGTCATTTTGGTATTTAGACAAGTCATCAAGAGGATGTCCAGATTTTGGGAAGATAATCCTAGAACTGAAATACCTTGGCAAAAAAGTTGAGCTAGCTTACATGAAACTGCTTGCATTTGGAAGCAGTATATATTTATTAGCTTATCATATGTTCCGTGCCAACAAGTAGTTCTAGGCTGAGCTAGTGATCTGACACTGTTCCACATTTCAGCATATTCCTTACTGGTGTAGAGTCAGTGTTAGCCCGCCGATCTGTGCACAGCATTCCATTAGAAAGTATAAAAATGTCCTTCACCTTCTTACATATTTGTTTACTCATTATAAAAATAAGTACAATATTGGGGTTTTTTTTCCATTAGGATTTTGAGAATTGATTTTTATGTAGGTCATTTGAATAAAAGGCACTTTCATGGTTTGAGATATAAAGGGAATGCCTCTGCTCTGTGTTTCATTGTATGATTGATTCTTGCTTATGTATAATAGGGTCATGAGCTGTCTCCATACACAGCTGGTCAGAAAAATCTATACTTTGGAGAGAATTTCACAAGACAAATTCCCTTCTGCCTTTTTTAGATATAAATCCTCCCATTTCCCCCCAGAGTATTTTTCATTTTAAGCCTTGTGAATATTTCTTCTAAAAAAAAGTTGATTTAAAGTGTTCCCATCTTAGGAATCTCCTGTCCAGAAAAGCAAAACTTCAGCAAAATTTACAGTTCCCCCCTCCCCCATGCATACTGCTTAATCCAATTAAGTGACTTTTTTGAAGGGAAAACTTTATTTTTAAAATTAAAAATTCAGATTTACCTTCTGGGCCCCAGATTCCAGAATGGAATTCTGCATGAGCCTGAAGATCTTTGAGACAGAATAACAGAGATCTAGGTAACTGTAGAATTCATCAGTAAAATTAATATTTTAAAGCCAAAGCACCAGTATCTGTCACTCCACAACCTTGTGGAGAATCTCCTTCATAACTCAGATCTCCCAAGCCCTTTTCCTCAAGCCAGACAGTTGACTGATCAGAGAATTTCCTTCCTTTATCTAAGACATTCTTATTGTTTAAGATTCAACATGTTTAATATTTTAGCACACTGAAGACCACTGAAAGGACAGCATGTAACATGTAACTGATTCCTATTAAAAAATCAAGAAAGAACCAACATAACTAGAAAACTGTGCTGAATACTCTCACCAGAAAAACCCAACACCCAAATCCCACAACCCCAAAAAAAGTCCCTGGAAAAACTACCAGCAAACTTGTAAAGTAGCCTCTTTAAGCTCTTTATTTTTGCATTGTCCAGAGAAATGGGTATAAACAAAAGTTCATTTGTAGGCAAGAAGCTTAGGAAAAGAATGGGGCAAACTTCATTCAAACTACCCACCCTGTATCTAGAAGAAATAAATACTAGTCAGGCCTAAAGACAGCAGCTATGATCTATCCACAGCATTGTGTAAGAGACTGAAGAACTGGTGGGTCACTATTGTACCCAAATATCTTAGAGGCAGGAACCCTTGCTTAACTGGTTGAAGAGGAGATACATGTGACCTTCATTCACTAAACAAAAGACACAGCCATGTAAAGTGCTTTTATGTAGAAGGAAAAATGTCCTCTAAATCCTGCATGTTTTACATATCGACATATCGGCATATCAACACCCAGTTAGTCCCTGAGTGATGATCCCCTGCCCCCACTCCCCCCAGTTTACATACTAGATGTGACGTCCCATGGTATGGAATACCCTGTTGGCGGTTTGGATCAGCTGCCCTGGCTGTGTTCCCTCCCAAATTCTTTCCTCCAGCCTTCTCACTGGCTGGGCATGAGAAGCTGAAAAATCCTTGACTTTAGTCTAAACATTACTTAGCAACAACTGAACACATCAGTGTTATCAACATTCTTCTCATACTGAACTCAAAGACATAGCACTATACCATCTACTAGAAAGACACTTAACTCTATCCCACCTGAAACTAGGACACAATGGAAAATACATTGCTAGTATCCACCAGAGAAAATGAAAGAAACAAGACAGAGGTATAGCAGGTACTTGTTCCCTTCCTTCCTGTTCTTTTATTTTACTTTTTCACAAAACACTATGACATAATCTGAAAAATGTATAGTGCAACATACAACAGATGTCAATTTGTTAACAAATACATGAGCTGTGGTTTTTTTGTTGTTGTTGTTGGGAGAGGAGGAACAGTTAAAATGAGCAACTTCCCATCACAGTTTCACATGAAGTATGATTGATACAAACACTTTAAGCACCAATCTAAAATACTCCACTCCTCTTGCACAATGATGCACCTTAACCCTACTTTCCACAAGATAGCTTTGGGATGGCTAACTAGCAAACTGAGAAATAATTAAAACCAGGACTAAGTTTTGGGTACTGAATAACCCAGCTGAAGAGAATACATTACAAATATCAAAATAACAAACTGAATGGAATAGATTGTCTAGATTCTCAACAGCTCATTAAATGGATATGTTACCTTTGCTGACATGGGCTAAGCAGTTAGAGGTGAAAATGTGGGATCTCAGCTTCAACACTACAGACATCTCTGCAGCAAATGGCCACTCCAAAAAGATTGATTCCTGCCCTGACCTCTTCAACTTTTGTACAGTTCATCTGAATCTACCTCTTCCTAGAGCAGTCCAGCATCAGAGTATGCTGCTGCAAAGATCTACAAAATAGTCAGGAGATTGTTAGTGTAAGAAGGATTCCAACTCAAGGTGTTTACGCATTCTTTCCAGACTTATCGTAGTCTCATCCACATTACAAATATCATCCTTTCATTTCAAGAGCTTGTATTTTTTTCTGTTATAACATGCTATTATCTGTATTATACAGACAAATAGGTGAGCACCATTGAATGCAAGCCAAATATTTCTTAGCAATTACACAGATTAGTTAAAACCTAAAAAATAAGATCCCAATTTTCCCTTCCTTTACATCTTCACAGACATCCACAACTATTTATAGCAGACATTATAATTCTATCATACAAAGTATTAATTTAGGTACCTGTAATGTCTATACAAGATACAAAGAAGGTAAGCCAGCCTCTTGAATTTGCATGTAACTAATACTGAAATACACATAGCATTTCGTGACTGTTTTAGCCTTCTATTTAATGCAAGAATATCCAGTCTCATACCACTGCAAAAATCCATTAAGCTTTCTCATCACTCATATCAAAATAACAGAAAATCCTCTAAAAGTATAAATGCCATACCATGCAACAGCACTTCACGTGCATTATAGATAAGAATTTTAGAAGAGATGTGCATCACAGCCACTGTCTATCTTAAAGGTAAATTTGGGGAAGCAGAGAGTCCAAGTGGAATTTAGCAAGTAAATATGGTAGTTAGAAAGTCAGTGAACTGAGACCTCTGCTTTTAATTTATGGACCTGATTTATAATCTTACCTTCCCAAATATAGTCCGTTCTACTCATTGCATTCAGCCTTAAAACTAGACTGCAAGCTGTCAAACACAGTGAGATCTGTTATTTTTGTCCTTACTGTTAGTCCGTAGGGTGTCTGGAAAAAGAGGACTTGACTTTAGATTAGGTTTCCTAGGTACTGCTGCTAGTACAATAAACCATAATAGCCACCACAACAGCTAGGCAAAAACCAACACCATAGTTGCTGCTGAAGTGTTAGCTGATGTCAAAACACCACTTGTTTTTGCTAGTATGAAAATGGTTAGGCATGCTGCCATAACAGAAACTCCACTGAGTAGATATTTATTTTGGAATGTAACATTTTTAGTGAGTGGTACAAGCACCTACTCCAGTTATAAAAGCACTGTCATAACTTTCAATGAAAGGAATTCATTTTCTAGCACAAAATAGTCAGTTTTCTTCCCTTTTCCAGTCAGAAGCACACAGTCCACAAGCATAAAGAAACAGGAAACAATAGTGCTGCCTTCTTATCCATTAACCTACAGACCCCAAAGAGAACCTAAACCAGTCAAGCTGATTTGATGAATGGCCATCTAAACTAGTCTGGTCCTGACAGAAGAGAACATATTGCTGAATGCCCTGTTCCCGTAATTCATAAATACAGGGTTTCATTTCTTTCTACAGCTATGACTTGCAGTGCCGAATACAATCTCTGTTATATTTCCATGGTTTCTTCTGCTTTGCTGTCATTTTTATCTCTTCTCTGCATTTTAGTTGGGGTTGCTGCCAGCCTAAACCATACTGAAAAAAAGTTGAATTGTCCACCAAGTATTTTGTAGCTTTCTGTGGCAAACTCTACTGAGGCCAGAGTGTCTTCATCATGATGAGATGGGCATATTCTTTGGAAACAAATAAAAGACAAATATTCATCTAGGTGGGTGCAATCTTACCATGCCCTGAAATGGAAAATTACTGTAATTTTGGGACCCCTAATTCTCTGATTCTGAGTTTCTGCATGATTAACTTGCAATATTAACAAATAGGCTGATTTCAACTTCCATGAGATAATTTTCCAAATAGATATGCTTTTATTGTAGCACTATCTCCCCTACAGTGATGCACCTGCAATAAATTGCTACGTGGAAGAGGGTACAAGAGGAGGAACAGTTGAAAAACAGGCATAGAATGGTGGCTACAAAATGGAAGCCTATTTGCACATTCTGTCTGTATTCTCTAGGAATAGAAAAGCAGAGGAGATGTACAGTGTGTCATTATTGCCAAAAAAAGATCCCAACTGATTTCCTCTATATCTGTGTATCCCAGACTTGGTAGAGAGACAGAATACATTTGTATTATACAGAAAACAGACTGTATTAATACAGAAGAATAATACAGAATGTTGTTAGTGTTGAGAAAACAGACGTGTGACTATTGATAACATCTTTGTGGGCTTTTGTTATATAAAAGAAATGTTTTAGTGACAGAGCAAAGACAACAATTGCACCAAAGGAGATACTTTTGAGAAGCTACTGGACACGTGAAAATCTTGTTTCATGTCATTTGGGGAGTAACTTCCCCTTCCCTGCAGGGTGAACTGCCCTGCCCTGCTCAGCACATCAGAGCAGGGAGCTGTGTACCTTCCAGCAAGACCTCCCCAGCCCTCCTGGTGCTCACCGACCTCCCCAGCCCTCCTGGTGCTGACTGGCTGCTGGGTTCCTTGCTAGGCAGAGTTCCCTGTTATGCAGCCAGACATTAAGCAGAACTTGCCCCACCACAATGTTTGAGACATTAACTCTTTCAGTCTCTCACAGTCATCTATACTTTTAGACTACCAGAAAACTGAAATGTATGCTGTACCTTCTCCTTATCAGTATTTGGCAAAAATTTGAAAATTTTAATATCAGTCTTCATGTCAGCAGCCACTTCTAAATACAGTCACTGCTACTTGTTGTCTGCATTTTTCTACTCAGAAATCAAGTTACATTTTGCAAGGTGGAGCACTGAAATCATTCTTACATCCTTTTAATTTTACAGGGAAATGAAAGAAGGGACTTCCATTTAAAAACTGATGTTGTGATATAACCTCAAACATTATAACAAATATGCTGTAAACCCTTATTTTGTAATCACAGGAACTCTGTTTGTCATAGTGGATTAAAAGCCCTCCCTAAGAACAGAGGAAACCATTTGATGACCTATCAACAGACATAAAATTCCACTCTGTTACCTGTGTGCAGAAATCAGTAACACCTTTTACTGTAGTATATTTTCTGCAAAGGCCACAGGCTTGTGTAAAATGCACCAGGAGAGGGAACATACTTCCTGCATAGACTATCTCCAACTGTTAATTAACCTCTAGGAGAAGTGCCTTTAGATTTCAGCTATTTGTTTCTCTTATTTCTTCCTTTATTCTGTTTATTACTTCTGCCCCTATAAAAGTTAGAACTATACCTTAATAGACAGTATTCTCCATGCATTAAAAAATAGGCTTTTTAAGCAAACCACTTCTCTATCTTCTTGTTGATAAACTTCATTAACTGGGCCCTGATGGTGCCTTTATAAGGGCTTCATCTCCTACCTCCAATATTAACTCTTCTCTGATCCCTTTCCAAATTTTCAAATTTTCCTTAAAGACATTCAAGCTTAAAAACATTGACACAAAACTTGTACATAGTATTGTAACACCAGTCTCATCAATTTTGTACTGATAGTCAAAACGACCTTTTCACATCCTTTTGCACATTAAATTCAAACATAAATCATCTTAGCCATACTGTTTAAAATGCTTTTTCACCAGGATTAGTAGGTAACTTTCAAAGCTGTTGTTTTCCAGGCTATTACTCCCCATTACATAGATTTGCCCAGCATTGGCTTAGTTAAAACACAGTTCATTTAGAATAGCTTCAGCTTTTCAAGCGATCTAACTCACTCTTTAGGACTGGTCTGACTCATTACCATTCTACCAATCCCTTGCAGCAGTCTTTTTTTTTTCATAAGCAAGGTTATATTTACTTCAGCATCACTGATGAAAATAATCAAAAGGCAGAGTTGAAACCCAATGAAAAGTCACTGAAAGCTCTTCAGTTTGAGGTTTTGCTATTGATGATCACTTTTTGTCAGCTACAATGTCTTAATTAAATTAGCTTTCAGATGTGCTTTATAAGTACTGTATATTGCTGGTCTCTTAAATCCCAACAGGAGCAATGTAACATTTTGCTCAATATCATTCAAAATGGCTAACAACAGCTGCTTCACAGAAAGGTTTAAGCAACCATAAAAATTAGTTATGCATCAACTTGCTTCCACTCCAACACTTTTAGTGGCTAACTTAAGAAGTTTGAAGACATATAAGCTTTAATAGCACTTGTTACTATAGCAATTCATACTATATATACACACTAATAACCACTCTGGCTTTTTTAAACATATTACCACTGTCTTAGTCTCCACAACATTTTATGGTAATGAATTTCAAATATTATGTATCACTGTGTGAAAAGTATAATTTTATCTATTTTGAATTTTTTATGCTTTAGTTTCAATATCCAAAGTTGACATCTCCCAAACATTTCTAAGACGTAGAATGTTACAAAATTAATTAATTTGGCTCTTCAGCAAGGTATCTGAATATCTTAATTCTGCAGTACTGGTCCCTTAATGATCCAATGAGACCCCTCTTTAGCCTATTACCTGCTTCTGAATATGCTCAGAATATTGTTATTTACCCATGGTTAGCTAGTAACCCATTATACTTGCTCTTAGCTCTCCTGATTATGTGTGTACATATACTGCCTGCTGTAGTTTATGATAATTTTATTGGACTCCACAGAGTTGGTTTTACCATTATCTCAAGGCTATTTGGCTCCAATGATCTTGTCATGCAGTCGTTACAAGCTTAGTCTAACCTTTTTTCTGCATGCTCTGTATACATCTACAAAAAAATAACCATTACCCATGTGGTCCAGCTGTGTAGAAATTAATTATGCACATCTGTAATATATGCATGTATTACGCCTGCATACATAGGCATTGCCTGACTTTAAAAGAAAATGTTAACTATTCTCACCAAAAAGTGAGTTTTATTCCATGGGGTTTTTTTCATTGGAATAAAACTAAAAATTATGAGCAAGTCTTCCACAAAGGAAACTTAAAACACTAGAGATTACACAGCGCGCTTTGTATCTTTAAAGTTACCAATATTAAAATTGTTACAATTAATTGAATTCATGGACTGCTACTTACCTCTAATATTTGCATTTAGAAAGGGTCAAATAATTCTGAGTTCATTTTACTTTATTGTGGTGTGTTGTGGTTTATCCCAGCCAGCAACTAAGCACCACACAGCCTCTCACTCACTTCCCCCCAACCCAGTGGGATGGGTGGGAGAATCAGGGGGAAGAAAAAGTAAAACTCATGGGCATGAAAGAGAATGGAAAACAATAACAATACAATAGTACTACTAATAATACTAATAATAAAAATAACAATAATAATAAAAGAACTGGAATATACAGAACAAGTGATGCAGAATGCAATTGCTCAGTTAGTTCCCAAGCAATGATTCACCCCCCAGGCCACCTCCCCCGAGTTTATATACTGGGCATGATGTCACACGGTATGGAATACCCCTTTGGCCATTTTGGGTCAGCTGCCCTGGCTGTGTCCCCTCCCAACTTCTTGTGCCCTCCAGCCTTCTTGCTGGCTGGGCATGAGAAGCTGAAAAATCCTTGACTATAAAAATCCTTAGTGTAAATATTACTTAGCAACCACCGAAAACATCAGTGTGTTATCAACATTCTTCTCATACTAAATCTGAGAAATAATACTATACTAGCTTCTAGAAAAAAAATTAACTCTATCCCAGCCAAAACCAGGCCATGGTGTGTTGACCCTTGCCAGCAGCTAAGCACCACACAGCTGCTTGCTCACACTCCCCCTCCTCCAGCAGGATGGGGGAGAGAATAGGAAGAGAGAAAGCAAGAAAACTTGTGCATAAAGATAAAGACAGTTTAAGAAGTGAATGAAAAAAGGAGAAAAAAAAAAAACAACAGAAATCATGCAACGCAAAGGCAAGCACTCACCACCTCCCACAAGTAGACTGATGCTTAGCCAGTCTGGTAGCAATGATTACCTCCTCTAAGAAACCCTCCCCTCAGTTTTTATTGCTGAGCATGACACTATATGGCATTGAATAACTCTCTGGTTAATTTGGCTCAGCTGTCTAGGTCATGTACTCTCCCATCTTCTTGCTCACCCTCAGCCTACTTACTGCAGGGAGTCGGGGCAGAATGGGAAAAAGTGAAAGCCTTGCCATTGCAAGTACTGCTCAGCAACAGCCAAAGCAATAGTGTGTTATCAACACTGTTTTAGTCACAAATCCAAAACACAGCAGTATAAGGGCTGCTATGGAGAAAACTAACTCCATCCCAGCCAGACCCAGTACAATAAGACACTATAAGACATAATAAGAAATTATCAAAGCTCCAACTTCAGTGAGATACTGTTGTATTTTGCTGAAGTGGTGTGTCTTGACTGTTTTTTGCATCAGTCATCAGCCTAAAACATATACTGTCTTTTTGCAGTTTCATTTAAGAAAGGACATGCACACTGCTCCACGACATCTCCTGGTCTGGAAAACAAGAGAAAACATTTTGGTTTCTACATAATCCTGACACCTCAAGGGCTCAGTACCAATAAAGGATAGTCAATACCCCTACTTGTGCTCTCAGATCCATGCTTTGTCAAAGCAGGTGTCTAGTCCAAATTCTTTTAGATATCAAATAGGAGCATTCTGTGATCTTCTCAATAACCCATCTGTTTGCTCAAGGGGGTTTTGAAAATTCATTTGACTACTTTGACAACAGAAAGTTTGACTGCCTTTGAATCTGCTTTCAAAGACAAAATTATACAGGTCAAGCTATTGCCCATGGAGTATTCTGGTTAGCTTTGACAATGATGGATACCTTTCATGACCATTTCCCAGATCCCTTATGCCTACACTTCACAACTGTCCTTAATGATGAATGACAGTCATCTGCAATGAATGACAACTTTCTAGTACTCTCATCCCTAAAGAAATGGCATTATAATCACATTTTCTTTCTATAATTTATCAGACTGAAAAATACAGCATCTCTGATTAGTAGATTCTTTATTAATGTAATAACTTGAACAAATACTAAGTTATGTGTTTTGAAATGCAGATGGTAAAAGATATCAAGTTGTTAGGGACAGTATACTCTGTTTTCATTACTTTAGGAACTGTAAATCTTACTCTTTAATGAAAATGCAATGTGGAGAAGACAGACTATTTTGATCTGAAATTGGTTCAGATATCCTAGCTGAGCCTTGAAGAAATACACAACTGATTGTTATAAAATAAAGGGATATTCAAAGCTGTATTTTGAATGGAAGTCTTGTTCTCACCACTAAGAGGAGTGGATATTTTATTTGCTTACTGAGGGTTTTTGCTATATAGTTACTTCTTCACTGGTTCAACAGGGACTGAAATAGTTCAGCAAAAAGGCCCTCAGGAAAAAGTCATCCAGTCAAGTTTTCACTGTGAGAAAAGGTGTCATCTTAGGCCACAACTTTTGGCGCTGATTACTCATTACTGGCAGATCCAATTGAATTTATCATAACAAATAACACAAGCTTGGTTCAAAATTATTATTTCCATTACTGTTAGAATGAAGGTCCTCAATCACAGATCAGGACTTCTCTGTGCCCATGTTCTACAGAAACAAAACAAAAAGGACTGCATACAGAATAAAATGTTTGACGTCTAACCAAAAAAGGCTATAATCTAGACATAAATCATCAACTAGAACAAAACATGGTAAGTATAGAAGCATGAGAATCCCAGAAACAATGAGAAAATATTGATGAGCTTGGTGGGCACTGTCATTAGAGACCTTAAGTGTTGCATTTTGCAAGGTATCATATTAGTGACTTCTAAGAACAGTTTTTAAGGAGAACAAAGCTTCCTAAGTTATGTCAGAAATGTTAACAAGGACCTCCTCCCAGACTTGCAGGGCAGAAAAATAGAAAGCATGAAGGAACTTGTTCTAAAACAAACAAACATGTAAGGGAACCTGAAATAACACGTCACTTGAGAGGACAAGTGATCTTCTGCTATAAGGGGCAACAGCTTTTATTTATTTTATTTATTTGCACATGGAAGGAGATGAATACACCTTTCTAATAACTTACAGATTTTATATGTGTTATATCTCAGCAATATTTATCCATTGTCAGTATGAGTCAAACAGTAGTTAGTTGCTGGGGAGTGGTAGGAAGCAGAACTTTAATGATGATACAGTGAGGAAATGCTTGTGTGCATGTGTACACATAGTAAAAGGGTGAGAAGAGAACTGTGAAGTGATACAGAGATGAACCACAGTAGACATATGAAAATCTACTATCATGGCAGATCACGTCACACACATACAAAAAGAATTACCAGACGGTAGCAGGCAGTATGCTCCATTTACTTGTGCATTCCTCAACTTTGGGAACTTTGTGCACGTTTACCTTTGTGTTTGTGATCTTTATAAATCTGGCTGCTTAAGAAGGTACCTAATTTTCTACTTACAGACTGTTTCAGCACCATTTCTATCATCCAAGTGTGCTGCCTATGGAACACAGGGCATCTTCTCTGAGTCCTGCAGTAGCTTCAGAAATAGCTTTCATGAAATAGGAAAAAATAATTTAGAAACCATTTTCTAAAAACTACTTAATATTTATATATATAGTGTGTGTGTATATATATATATGTGTGTGTGTGTATATATATATCACAAACCATCCAGGTTGTCAGATATTAGTAGCCACCCTACTGGGATATGACTATAAGATTAGTCAAGCTCTCCAGTGGGGGATAAGGGGAAAGGAAAAAATGCCAGTAGATGCAAAAGCACCTACACAAAGCATTGCTGGACCACGCACACTGCTATCTGCAAAGATTTTTCAATAGGCTGGCTGCCCTTGATTGACATTTTATGCTCCTAAAGTGTGGTATATATTGGAACTCAGTTACTGCAGTTTTTATCAAGGCCATATTGGCAGCTTCAAATCTCTTCTGATACTCTAGTTAGAAATCTGTGGGCACAACTGGAACTGCTACCAAATAGTTCTAGCTGTACTAGTACAATTAAATCTAACATACAAAATCTTACAGAACCAAGAATCCACAGAGTTCTGGGAAGTGTCCGTAGATTTATGCAAGAATGTGGGCAATAACACTATTGAAAGACATTTAAAGGACAATGCAATCATTGGGCACAGTCAACATTAACAAAGCCCTGTCTAACTAATGCTGTGGAGAGGACTGGAAACAATGTGTGTTTTGTAGCAAAACTATTAGCATGCATACCCCAAACTGGGAGACGATGGTAGGATCCCATTACCTAAAATCACCATGGGAAAAACTGGAATTATTTTTTTATAAAAGTAACAAGCTAAAAATCTGTACTAGGGTAAAATTGTAAGGGTTGAATCTTCCTAAGCAGGGACACACACATCAGAAGGGAATTAAAGGTAACATTCAAAAAACCCATCAGAATTCACCAACTTTAGAGTCATGAGATCTATCTAAATGGTATATACACTTTGCCAAATAGATTTGTGTTTGACCTACTACTTCCCACTTAATCTTGTTTCACAGTTCTGTCCACATAAAGTCCTTTGAATTTCATAGAGATGCATTTCATTTATCAGTCCATCAGCCTTGCAGAAGCTTGGAACAGATTTCATAGTGAGGTGGTTATTAACACTCACCCCACTTCTTGTAAGCTGAAATGAAAATAAAATTAACATTTTCTTATCTTAACCTGAACTGCAATTCAAACAGTGATCTAGGAATTTCAGCTAAAAAGGAAAAAAAAAGAAAAATTAAGAGAAAATACAGCTACCATGAGTATCTCTAATTGAAAAGCAGAAGTATAACCAAGATTTGCTTTCTCTTGCTGAAAGCCCTCTCTTGCTTTCTCTTCTCTGTTTAGGTTGAGCTGCAAGACTTAGATTATAACCACAGTGTGACTTTCAGAAATCATTAAGAAACCATTTATTTCTCCCCACAAAAGAACCTGATATCAGCTATAACAAAAATTTCCTTGTTTCCAGAGAGCTTATACGATAGACAATAAAAACCAGTCATTCTGAAGTATTTCATAGTTGTGGAAAGATATTTCTTGAGTTGCTAAGGTCTGACTGTTACATAAACCATATTTTGCCGAGTCAATATAATTACCATTTAACAATGGTTATTGATTGCATTTGTTAGCTGGAACTGCTCCTCTCTGGCTAGGACAAAGGCTACACGACAAAATGTTCCCTGCATATACTTAGTTCAGTGTCAAAATTCATGCTGGCATTGCAGACAGACATTTTCCTCTTTAATCACATTGTGTCACTTGAAAAGAGGGTACAACTATACCTTAAAAAAGAAACAAAAGCACAAAACACTTTTCTAATACATACTGTGTCTACTGTAGCTTCACCAACAGAGCTATTCTGACAGGACAAGCTATAAAGGCAGAAGGCCACCTGCATTGCCCACTCTTCCCCATAGTATCTTGGTAGCTCTCAAACATCCTATTAAAAATGGGAATCATTAGGGACCGTATTGTACAGAAGAAATGACAATTTATCTAATGTTGCACAGGATATTGTGGACGGAAGTAGTATTAGCCTAACAGTGTTATTAGCAGAGTAAGTATCCTCCAAAACACACAGATCTGGAAAAGTCAGGATTAGACACCACGACAGAGAGATGTGTTCTTGCCATACATAGAAGACTGGATAAATTCAACAAGAGGTGTCTTCTAGACTCAGCAAAGTATCTCTTTCCCTACATGCCTTAACAATTCCTGCTTAATTTCTGCTTTGGCTAGCAAGTCCATATCTGACCAAGGGCTTGTCCAGATCGCTGTCTGTAGGGGAACCTGAGGAAACAGGCATTTCCTGCACCCCCTCTAAGCTGTGCTAGGCAGCTACTCCCTGATTTCTTCCCAATTCCTTCCTTAGGAGAGCATCATAAAAACAAGCTTGGTTCATTGATACAGTGGCACAGTATCCTTGGCACTTCACTGCAGAGCATGGGGACCCTGTCACACCTTAGTTATCATGCCTAAAACACATCTTCACCCGAAAGGAAAAAGCGCAGAAAACCAAAGTGGCTGGAAGAAGAGAAAGCAAAGAGGGGAAAAAAAGCAAACACCTATAGACAATCCTTTGTCATCTAAACCCACTGACGGGTATTTTAGCAACATTTCTGGGTCCCACTGCATTTTCTGTTCACATTTGCTTTATATTTTCTTCCAGGCAATCCATGCTCAGTATAGCTTTCTGTAGCTACAGGCATGTTTCACTAAGCAGTACAATGCAGAAGCAATCTTAGAGCCATTCACTGTGGATGACTGTTGACTGAGGAACTTTTGCAAGCAGGTCAATGGTTATCTGCTAAACAGGAACACTTTGGAATGTCAAACTTACATCACACACAGAGGAGACAGACAATTGGCACAGCTCAAAGCCACAGGAAGAAACTCTATATGCTTCTGAGGAAAGTGCTTAAAAGAGGTAAGAAGTAGCATGGCTCACTTCCAGCACTCACCCCTGTAAACTTGCTCCATGCCAGGCACTGAAGGACCACCTCAGCTGCTCTTGGTGATGGAGAGAGCAGGTAGTCATGCTGGCTGTTGAGAAGGACTGCCCTATTTGCAAGTAGCAGCCACTGCCCTGGCTGCTTCTTTCAAACCACCAGACTGTCAGTAGGTATAGGAAGTGCTTTCTCCCTCTAGGAAAAAGGTCTGGCCAGATTGTCCCATTACTAGATAGAGCATTCTCAACAAAACCAAATCTTCTTAGAAGCTACATAGTGGTTTAAGGCTAAAATATTTCAAAGAGGTATACGGCTTTCCCTGCAAAGTTTTGGGGGAAACCCTCTGATCATTTCAAGAAAAAGAATTTAAAGTAGTACTCCATTAACAGCTGTTTCAACACATCTTATTTGGCAAAGATGTTTCAATGGTTTTCTTCTCTCCTCAAAGCAAAGCAAGAAAGCAAGAAGCTTTGAAACCTCCAGTTGCCAGAAAGCAAAACATCATCCTCCAGAGAGCTCTCAGTACACACTTAATTTAATTAACCACACTTCTACCCTCCTTTTGGTTCTGCTAGCACTCTTTGGATTACAAGCATTACAAAGTACACAAACAATTCAGGAACTGATTTTTTAGAACTTCAAGATTCATTTGAAGTATAAATGGAAGCTTGGTTTCCCTTGAAGAGTAAGATTCTTAGAAAGTACCACTTTCCCTCAGACTGAAAAAGAAAAATGGTGACTGTATGAGAGAAAAAAAAGAAAGGATAAAATAAAAATTATAACACATTTCTTCCTTTAAAGTCAGAATTCTTTGTTTCCTGATTGAATTGTTTGAATAGACTAGCACTATTGTGTGCTATCCATTTAGTTGCCAATGCAAAGAGGCTTTTGATAAGAAAATGGAGAATTGAGGTTGTAACAATGACTAATGATGAGATGCAGAGATGACAGAAACCACCCCAAATTAATGCATTGAGTCTTCAAGCTGAAGAATGATACATCAATATCTAATACCACCTTTAAAGCTTTTTTTTTTAACCTCCCCTGCAGAAAACAACCAAAAGTAAGCTGTCAACTGAATAACAGATGCAGCACACTAAGGAGGCTTGCTCATATTCCATGATAATTTCATATTTACTTTACAGATGCTGGTTCTGGAAAGTCCTTTGATATCCCATTTGATTTGATGTAATCAAAAAAGGTTCTCAAGATATACATTACCTCAGAATCTATGAAGTTTGGCAGTGAACAGTATTCTTTCTTATAGCATGTTAATCACCCTATATAATTTGAAAGAAAACAACAATTTTTCAATAAGCTTTTGACTTGCCTCGTGGAATTGTATAGCAGGAATGTAATTTACTTTATAGCAATATGTAAAATGTTTATTAAACTTGTATGCTTATTTTTTTTCCTCCTCACCCCGCCGTTGCCATAGCAAATGCTTGCCAAACTAGCTTTATATATTGTGGTCATTCATAAAAGAAACACTGAAGAAATGCCTTTTTTTTTTTTTTCTTTACAAATAACTCAGTTGTTTCCATTCTATCACTCCCCCCCTCCTCAGCTGTTCAGAGGAGAGAAAAAAAAATATAACAAAGGGCTTGTGGATTGAGATAAGGACAGGAGAGATCATTCACTAATCACCGTCATGGGCAAACCAGACTCAGCTTGGGGAAAATTAACTCAACTTATTACAAATCAAAATGGAGTAGGGTAATGAGAAATAACACCAGATCTCACAACACCTTCCCTCCACCCCTCCCTTCTTCCCGGGCACAACTTCACT
>JANZLQ010000050.1:21572512-21584078 GCA_026212715.1 Elanus axillaris
GACAACCTGCCTCACCATGGTCTTCCCCACGGGCTGCAGGGGAATCTCTGCTCCGGCGCCTGGAGCATCTCCTCCCTCTCTTTCTTCACTGACCTTAGTGTCTGCAGAGTTGTTTCTCTTACATGTTCTCACTCCCCAGCTGCTGTTTCTCCCCATTCCCCAACTTTTTTCCCTTCTTAAAAATGTTATCCCAGAGGCATTACCACTATCACTGATGGGCTCACCCTTGGCCGGTGGCAGGTCCATCTTAGAGCCGGCTGGTATTGGCTCTGTCGGACATAGGGGAAGCTTCCAGCAGCTTCTCACAGAAGCCCGCCATGTAACCCCCCCGCTACCAAAACCTTGCCACAGAAACCCAATACATTATCCTGTTTAAATTTATTGAAACAGAATTCCAGTAAGGAAAATAAGCAGCAAATTATGACTATAAGCTTTGTACCGGCTTTGTACTTCAGAAGAACATCCCAGATGCTATGGCGAAAATATGGATCTACTGGTGGGCTCATTTAGAACAACTGTCTTAGAGTTTCCAGTAAAGGAGATGACAACTGACAGTCTCCTTTTCATGCACTCAGAAAGAGCTCCAATAGGTTTGTACTCATGTTACATCATGTCCACTCAGTGCAGAACTACTGAAAAGTCACTATAAATGGAAAATGAAGAAACCACTACCTCTGACTGATTATACAATTTGGTCACAAAAACAAATAGAAAAAAATTATCTCTACCTACAATGTATAAACACTCATCACCACCTGAAATGCAAATTCTGCATAAGTATTGTGCAGGATAAGAACTGAAAATTTTGAAATTAAGTCCAATAAAATAAATACCAATTTGACTAATGATTTCAGCAAACTCTAGACTATAGCCTCTTAAACCATGGTAAAGATGGTTGGTTTCATAACTCAAACAGTGCTTCAGTTTTTGAAACTACATAAAAGAACCTTAAAAAATGCCTGAGTTTTTGGGAAATGTGTAATCATTTGAAGTAAATAAGGTAAAACTGCTGCTTCCCCCACACCCTTTTTTTTTTTTTTTTGAAAGACATACTTCTGTGAAGTAAACAGATTAGCAATCCCTAGGTAGAATAATACTACCTAATCCAACCTAATCTAATTCTTGTGTTTAAAGACTGGGATATACCTTACAAACATTGCCTATTCAGCCCTCGCCCTCTGATGATCTTGCATCTGAGCAGTGTCTGGAAACATGCTCAATAAAGGCAGCACTGAAAGACTGTCAATTTATTTTTCATCACATTGAACATCCCTTCATTGACCAAGCTTTCAGTTGCTATCAGCCTGGCAAGCAAGACATAAAAGGCTTAACAGTCCTAAACTAATCTCCTGAATCATTTGAGTGAATACACAGTCTGCAAACCATGTCATTTACCCTGAGACAGTTTCTCATTTTTAAGAAAACAGGGTTTTATAATTGTTGTATAGATACATGTCCAGGAAAATTATTCTTAATCTCTTTAGAAGCCAACTTTTTTTGCTTATTAAAAAGCAAATTTTGTTTCATTTCCTAATTTCTCTGAAGTATTTTAAAGCATTCATTGCCTGTAAAAAAAAAAATCAAATTTTTCTTAGTAGCAAGGCCTGCAGAGTCCTGAGTATTCTTATGTGCCATTAGTATGACAGATTGCTGCTGAAATTACAATCCAGCAGTCTAAGTACAATAAAATACAGGATATTGTTTTGCATAAATTAACCAAACACTTGGTTTGGTTTGTCTTTGTTGTTCTAGAGAGTTGTTTCTGTTTTTTCTAGAGAGAATGCAGTGTCCCACTGTCCCAGATGAGTGGTCTGGGCTGCTTAAAGAATAATTATCAAGGGTATTAGCAAAAGTGACTTAATATAAAAGCACGACTTCACAAAGTTCGATGGCAAGGTTCGGTCTATTACTTAATACATAGATGAAGAGTACAAAGGAAAATCAAGTTAGAATAAAACTAGAATGATTTATAAAGAGAACAAACATGCAAAAGGGGAAGGGAGAAAATCTTCAGAAGTCTTCAGAAAAGACCCGTTGCTTTCTAAACCCCTTATAGAGCTTAGGTGCACCTGGATCCACTCCTAGTCCCATGCTTGGTCAACAGTTTATGTTTTAAGGGATTATATGTGTGTAGCAGCTGTCTAAGGTTCATTCACAGTTTAAGGTGGATCACAAGATTTAGCAGCACTTAATCGTTGACTAATTTAACATTTACAAAGTGATTCAATAGAATTTACTACAATCACAACAGTGACTTAATTATAGATTCAAAATGGCAATATTTGTACCTGTTGTGGTTTAACCTCAGCCAGCAACTAAGCACCATGCAGCCACTCACTCACTTCCTCCCACCCAGCAGGATGGGGGAGAGAATCAGAGAAAAAGTAAAACTCATGGGTTGAGATAAGAACAGCTTAATAGAACAGAAAAGAAGAAAGTAATAATAATAATAAAAGGATTGGAATATACAAGTGATGCACAATGCAACTGCTCACCACTCGCTGACAGATGCTCAGTTAGTTCCCAAGCGGTGATCCATCCCCCAGGCAAACTCCCCACGGTTTAGATACTGGGCATGAAGTCCCATGGTATGGAGTACCTCGTTGGCCAACTTGGGTCAGCTGCCCTGGCTGTGTCCCTCCCAACTTCTTGTGCCCCTCCAGCCTTCTTGCTGGCTGGGCATGAGAAGCTGAAAAATCCTTGACTTAGTCTAAACATTACTTAGCAACAACTGAAAACATCAGTGTGTTATCAACATTCTTCTCATACCTAACTCAAAACCATAGCGCCATACACCAGCTACTAGGAAGACAGTTAACTCTGTCTCAGCTGAAACCATGACAATACCATACTTACTGTCTGATACCTAGGTCAATTTATACATGCACATACACAGACACAAAGGTGTATATATATAAACAAAGGTATACCTGTTAAAAAATTCCCCATGAGTTCAATGAAATATTCACTTCAAATGTCTCAGCATTTCTCAACAGGCAAGGGTTGAGCCTCAGGGAGTGAAGGGTTTCAGCCCAGGTCCCATCCTCAGCTTTCAGTGACAGTCCTCTGAACTTCACAAACTTGAGAGTTTGCAAGTCCTGAGAGGCATCCCACTCAGAGGGAGGTGCTGGTTGCAGCCAGCTGTGGTCCAGGAGAGCTCAAAGGGCCTCACTTAGGACTGCTGTTTATAGGTTTGCAAGATGATTGGCTTTAGTCATCAGCAAATTACTGAAATTCCAGTAACACTGGTACCATTCCACTTGAGCTATGATCCAGGTAACGGATTTTCCAAGACTGTCAGGGGATGACTGATTATTCCCACTCTCATTCCCCACCTCAGCCAGGCAACAGGAGTTCTTGGCACGATCAGTGCCATTCCCCACCTTAGCCATGCAAGAAAGAGCTCCTGGTATGGTCAAGATATGCTTAACCGCCCAAGTCATTACACAAAGGCCAAGACCTAATGGGCCCGAGACTGTAGAGTGGCCCAGGAGGAGGGGTAGAATGCACCACCGCACCCATAACAGAGATTTTTCAGATCAAAATTTTCAACTAGCAAGCTTTTATGATAACAACTAAAAAGGAAAGCCACTTTGACACAAATGTGTATGCATATGCTTAATTGTATGCTTAAGGAAAAGTCCCATCAACTTGGATTTATTTCCATTGAAGTGTGGAAGTTCCCAGCCCTCCACACAGTCTAGCATGAATCAGAATGCAAACAGAAACTATTTACACTGCCACACTATTAGAAGAGCATACATTTTATTCAGCAGTTATGCAGTTTGCTGTTAGTGAACAAGATCTCACCTTGTACAGTTTACTAGTAGTTTAATATATATGATGCAAAAATGATGATCTAGTCTTATATCAAAGAAGTAGCAGCCTAAAACCACTAGCTAATATTCTCAACCTGACAAGTGGCAAATCCTCTGAGGTCATGTCAGAGCTCTGGCTTGTTTTTCCTATTGGACTGTTTCTTTTTAAACACTTTCACTTATTAAAAACATTTAAAGTCTGAATTTGACAAAGGAAAAAGACGTTGGCCTGTTTAAAAAGATTCTAATAAGCACTGCCTTTACTTACCTTTTCTGGTTTTCCAATCTTACCTCTGCTGCAGGTGAGGGAATACAGCATAATAAATACATAGAGTCAGTGTTGACTTATCTGAAAACTCAGGGCAAACACACAGTACTTTACTTTTTATCTGCCTCTCCACCAAGGAGGGAGTTGTAAGGCAGACGGCATGAGGCAGGAACCACTACAGCTGCTACCAGGCTAACCATCTCCAGTCAAAACATGATCATTTGATGGTTCTGTATACCAGGTTTTTAATCATTGACAGTTTCACTACAAATACATTCAATTAAAGGTTAGAAACTAGGAAATCTATTTTCAAGGCATGACTTCAGAACATGAAGTGTGATAAAAACTCATGGAAAACCTGCAGTTTCCCTTCACTTCTACTTACAATTTTGCTTTAGCACTTTCTTGTTTGAGTGACTTGCAATAGACACTGTCAATTTACTTGACAAAATTCAACAAATTAAAGGAAAACTTACCCACCGACTTGCTGATTCAACTGTTCCTTTGTCCAGCCAAGTGCCTTCACTGATCCATAAAGCAGTAGATGTTCTCATACTGTTAGTATGTTGAACAGGACATCATACTGTGGGCAAACACCCAGCTCTGTCCTGATGGCAGCCAGATCAGTACGTATGTCATTTCCATTAATAATAATGGTACCAGAGCTTAGTGGATACAGACTAGTCAACAGTGATCTGATACAAGAAAAAAAAAAATTCAACAAGATCATGCATAATGACTGTATTACATAGCTCACACTAGGGTTTCCTGAGGCACCTCCTAGCATCCTTAGAGCAACACCAATTCAGTTGAGCATAGTTATAGAAACACCACTAAAGTTTTGGGCCTTTTCTTAAAAAACAAACAAACAAACAAACAAAATCCAACAGCAAAATCTCAACAGTCCTTCCTTTCCTTACTTCCAGGATAAAATCTATTTATTCCCAACCTAATACAATAGACCATTTTTACGTACAGAGTCTGTATTCTAGCTGAGGAGTAATTCCTGCATCACTGTTTTATTAAAACTAATCATAGTTAACATAAAGGTAGAAATACATTGAATTCTTAACTGAGACATTTTTAAATGTCATTCTAATTTTGTTATTTTTGTTTCTGGTCAACTGCCAAGAAAGAAGTCTCTTGCAACCTCTAGGGGCAAAGCACAGAACCGCATAAAACTCCACACTCTCCATGTGATAGGAGTACACATGGGATGCCAGAAAAGAACACTTTCCTGAGGTGTGTTCAACTCCACAACTAGACATGCCCAGCTCCTATTTAAGCTGCTCCTGAATTATTATATCATGGTTTCGGTGGCACAGAGGACCCAGTTCTCAATTAATTACTATGCTTTCGTTGTAGATACATAGCCTTCAATTTCCATGTGCTTTGGGGAGTTTATTAAATATTTATTTGGAAAAAAGACATAGGAAAGAGTTCACAAACATTTTGAAGTGACAAAGCACAGCAGAGATCAGAGGGGAGAGTAATAGCATTAAATGGCAGACTTACATAACTGTTGTCCTGCCAGCTCCATTAGGTTCCAAGAGCACTGTTACCTGACCTCTGCGGAAAGTGAGGATGAGATCTTTAACAGCAGCCTTCTGGCCACCCACGTGCTCTTTGGTGAGAGACAGCAGCATGAAAGCAGTGGTGGCTCCTTCAATGCAAGGGCCTTTCCAGGTTCGAGGTGCTGGGTCTGTATGGGGAAGAGCAGCAGATCAAAAGGGTTGCTGAACCTAAATGTGTGTGTGTCTATATAGGGAATAACAAATTAATTTAATCCCTGTTGCCATTTACCAAAGCCTGGAACAGATGTTCAGAAGCTCAAAACTGACATAAGCTCCACTGAAATCAAAGATACTATGCCAGTTAATAATTGTTAAGAATTTGGCCTATTTGCAGTTTTAAAAAGCAAACTAAAACAATTACATGTTGTGTGCATGTCCATATATGTTTCCATAGAGTCATAAAGTAGTTGCTATATTTTATTGCTAGTAGAAAAAACCACTTATAATAATGTTGTTTTAATCATTGTTTTATGCCCATAAGTATGAGAAAATTCTAACTGGGTGAACTACTACATATATGCCTGTCGCAAATGAGATTTTGTTACACGAAATTGCTTTAGCAACAATTTGGGATTTATTATTATTTTTTGAGATAGATCACAAGATTGGGTTGTATGACTTTAACACTACTTAATTATGAGCCAATTTAACAGTGATTCAATAGAATTTGTTACAAACAAATTTGTGACTTAGTTAAAGATTGGAAAATGGCAAGGGTCACCCAAAACTTAGAGCAGGGTTGGAGGTTAAATCAAATCACACACAGAGAGATAAAATAGTTCTGAACCACACAGACAGACAAAATAGTTCCAAACCAAACTGCAAAAGCACATGCACAGATACAACCCACATACACACACACACACACACACAGAGGTTAATCTATGATTAAAATTTTCCTATCATGAGTTTCACAAATTACTCTCTTTTATGTGCCAGCATTCATCAAGGGATGGTCAGTAAATCTCACAAAATCTGGCCTTTAAGACCTTGTGAAATTGTCAACAGATGATCTTTCAATCCTTGCCGAATCTACCCTGAGAGGCGTCCCAGCTCAGGGGTAGATACTGGGTCACAGAGCCCACTGCAGTCCCAGAGAGCTCAAAGGGTCTTCCCTTGTATTGCTATTTATAGGGCCTCGGGATGATTGGCTTTGGTCGTTGTTTTACTTTCTGGCCACAATTTGTGCTGAGTCATTCTGATATACAATTCAGGCAGCAGATGGCCCAGGTGTGGCCAGGGGGTGCCTAGCACCCATAAGTCTCTGCACTTGCTACCAAGATAAAGGTACAATGAGAGGTTTTCAAAGCATGCATGGCTTATCCTGAAATATCAGTGTGGTCCTGATGTACCATTCAGGCAGCAGATGGCCCAGGTGTGGCCAAAGAGTGCCTGACACCCTTGTAATCAAAGTAATAGCACAGTGGGAGGTTTTCTCACAGCATGCATGAATTATCCTGGAAATACCACCACCTATAAAATATAAAATAAAGTCAACAAACATTATCCAGCACATCCATCCAAAGGTCACGTATCCTCCTTGTGCCATTGACTGGTGCACATTATTCCACTGAATTCCCAGTAGTAATAGCAATAATAATAATGGTTTTTAAAAGGTTAAAGCTAAATCAGTACAGCATTAAAGATCACAAATACATCAACACCACAGACTTCTGAGTATTTAAGCACTGACACAAAAAACACTGTAGTTAATAACAGTAATCCTAATGAATAGAAATGAATTGCTATGCCTCTACAAGTCTCTCTTTAGAACAGCAGGTGACACCACTGCTGGGAAAATGCAGAGAAGCTGTTGTAGAAAGGGCTGTTAATGAAGTTTTAGCTGGCCCTTAATTTGGCAAAAAGAAAAGGAACCATGACTCTGACAAAATGGGTCACTGATCTCTTCAATTAATCAGGTTTTATAGTATTCTGCTGATACTATAAAGAAATGAGTTACACAAAGTTTAAAGTCATTTCTATAATGCTAAGTCTGAAAACATAATTCTGTGAATTGTAACTAAGAAGCAAGTATTTGTGTGCATTGACTGTATTTAGAGGTAAACTGGAACAACAAACTCACTAAATAATTTCTTTATGAAATTATTACATTGAGGAAGACATGAAAGGAATAAAAAAGGTACAAAACACTTGTGCTACAGAAGGCTGCCATATTGCTAAATGGAAAACGAAAGTAACCAAATTGTAGATTTACAAAAAGCATTGCATTTTTTTCTGAAAATGCTTCTTTATTTGCAGTACAGCGGGTCATGATACGTTTCTACAATTCTGTTTCTACAATTGTCAAGAAAAGCAGTTTTTCCACAAATCACATTTTGCCCTTTATTCAGTAAAGATGAGTCATTTTGATGAAGTGTCTGGTGGGAAATTGAAGTAATATTTACTGCAACTGTCTCTTCCACTATTACCAACTTTTGTATCATTATGATACTTTTTCAGTTCCTAGTGGTTTGAAACACTCACTGTCATCAATATCAATCTTGCCTTAGTAATAAAAAAAAGGGATTACAACCCTTTATGTATTTAAATACATAAATGCATAGCCTCTGTAGACATTTATCAAGGGCCCAGACACTCACTTCTTACTTTTCTAAAGCTTCAGCATCAATAGGGGCAGTTCTTAGCTTGGAGATAGTAGGGATCACCATGTTAAAACATGTAGCAACCTGTTAGCACATTTAGTCAGTTTCCAAACATTTTTTTCTTCCTAACCCTTACATATAATAGGGTGTTCTAATGCATTATTGCACCTGCACAGTAGCTCAGTCTGGATTTCACCAGCTGTCTCGAAGCTTGCAGAGGCAAGCTGCTACTCAAGCTGAGTATGAATAGGATCACACCAGAGAAACATACAAATACTTTAAAAGTAAAGGTAATTTTTTTCTTACTTTGCAATGTCTAATAGTTAGATATTCACCTTAGCATGATGTTGAGAGTCAATAACTTGCATTGTTCTTGTTTTGTACAATATAGTTCTTATAAGCCTCCATTGTATTATACACTAGCACATGTGTGAAGCCAGACATGTCTACCAAGCTCAAGAGCAGTCCAACCAAATGAGTAGGAAGTCAGGTAAAAATGCCAGGAGGCCTGCATGGATGAACAGGTAGTTTCTGACCAAACTCAAACAGAAAAAGGAAGCACACAGAGGGTAGAAGCAAGGGTGGAAAACCTGTGAGGAATACAGAAACATTGTTCAAGCATCCAGGGATAAAGTTGCAGAAGCTACAGCCCAAATGGAATTGAATCTGGCCAGGGATGTCAAAGACAACATGAAGGGCTTCTGTAAGTACATAGGTGACAAAAGGAAGACTGGGGGAAATGTGGACCCATTGCTCAGTGAGACAGAGGACCTGGTTGCACAGGATGTGGAAAAAGGTTGAGGTACTGAATGCCACCTTTGCCTCAGTCTTTACTAGCAAGTCTGGTCTTCAGAAATCCCAGGTCGCAGAGACCAAGGGAAAAGTCTGGAGGAAGGATGATGTCCTTTTGGTGGAAGAGGATCTGGTCAGGGAATACCTATGCAAACTGCACATACATAAATCCATGGACCCAGATGGGATGCAACCAAAAGCACTGAGGGAGCTGGCAGATGTCATTGCAAGGCCACTCTCAATAATCCTTGATCAATCATGGCAACTGGGAGAAGTGCACAAAGACTGGAGGAAAGGAAATACCACTCCTATCTTCAAGAAGGAGGACCCAGGAAGTACAGCCTGATCAGCCTCATCTCAATCCCTGGGAAGGTGATGGAGCAGCTAATCCTGGGAAGCATTTCCAGGCACATGAAGGACAAGAATATCATCAGGAGCAGTCAGCATAGCTTCACCAAGAGGAAGTCACACTTGACCAACTTGATTAAACTTCTACGATGAAAGGACTGGCCTGGTAGATGAGGGGAGACTAGTGGATCTTGGCTACCTGGACTTCAGTAAGGCTTCTAACACTATCTCCCATAATATCCTCCTGAAGAAGCTAATGAAGCATGGACTGGAGGAGCAGAGAGTGAAGTGGATTGCAAACTGGCTGAATGGCCAGGTCCAGAGGGTAGTGATCAGTGTGGCATGAAGTTTAGTTGAAAGCCAGTAACTAGCAGTGTACCCCAGGGGCCAGTACTGAGTCTGATCCTGTTTAACCTCTTCATTAATGATCTGGATAATGGGGTAGAGTGTATCTTCAGCAAGTTAGCTGATGACACAACACCAGGAGGAGTAGCTAATATGTCTGAGGGTCATGCTGCCACCCAGAGAGGCCTGAAAAGTCTGGCAAACTAGGCTGACAGAAACCTCATAAGGTTTAATAAGAAGTGCATACTCCTGCACCTGTCGAGCAACAATCCCATGTACCAATATATACTGGGGGACACCCAGCTGGATAGCAGCTTTGCAGAAAAGGACTGGGGGTTCTGGTGGACACCAAGTTGAGCATAAGCCAGCAATGTGACCTTGCCACAAAGAAAGCTGTTGATATCCTGGGCTGCATGAGGCAAAACATTGCCAGCATGTCAAGGAAGATGATCCTTCCCCTTTATTCAGCACTGGTGAGGCCAGGCCTGGAGAACTGCATCCAGTTCTGGGCTCCCTGGTACAATAGAGGCATGGAGGTACTGCAGAGAGTCCAGTGAAGTGCCACAGAGATGAGGAAAGGCTGAGATACCAGAGACTGTTCAGCCTGGAGAAGAGAAGGCTCGAGAGGGATCTTATGAATGTATATAAATATCTGAAAGGAGGGTGCAAAGAAGACAGTGAGACTCTTTTCAATGGTGCCCAGTGGCAGGACCAGAGGCAGTGGGCACAAACTGAAACACAGGAGGTTCCCTCTGAACATCAGGAAACACTTTTTCACTTAAGGGTCACTGAGCGCTGGCATAGGTTGCCCAGAGAGGCTGTGGAGTCTCTAAACTTGGAGATACTCCAGAGCTGTCTGGACACAGTCCCAGGCAACCACCTCTAGGTGGCTCTTCTTGAGCAACAGGGCTGGACTAGATGACCTCCAGAAGCCTCTTCCAACCTCAACAATTTTATGATCCTACAAAACTCCCTCTTAATATCCTCACCAGAAAGCAAATATTAATGATGCCATTGACATCAAGGAAGACTTCCAAGAAACTGCTCTAAATGCTTTGTCAAACCTTCCTCAACTAAACTGAGAGAAATAACACTATGAATGAGTGTAATAATATTCAGTCAGATGCTCACCCTTAGGTTTGGGTTTGAATCTCTAGAACAATTTCATTGGCTGAATACACTCATTTCTGTCATCTAATGGGATGTGGAGATTTTCCTCCAACCTGTATTGCAAACAGAGTCTGGTGGGTTGACTCTGTCTGGACACCAGCCAGGTCCCCACCAAAGCCATTCTATCAACTCCCCCCTCCTCAGCTGGACAGGGGAGACACAATATGACAAAAGGCTTGTGGGGTGAAATAAGGACAGGAGAGATCATTCACCAATTACTGTCACAAGCAAAAGAGACTCAACTTGGGGAAAATTGACTCAATTTATTACCAAAAAACAACTTCCCTCCAGTCCTCCCTTCTTCCCGGGCACAACTTCACTCCTGGCTTCTCCACCTACCCCCTCAGCAACACAGGGGGACAGGGAATGGAGGTTGGGGTCAGTTCATCACACCTTGTTTCTGCCGCTCCTTCTCCCTCAGGGGCGGGACTCATCACACTCTTCCCCTGCTCCAGCGTGGGGTCCCTCCCACAGGAGACAGTCCTCCATGAATTTCTCTGACATGGGTCTTTCCCACGGGCTGCAGTTCTTCACGAACTGCTCCAGCATGGGTCCCTTCCACAGTGTACATTCCTTCAGGAGCACAGACTGCTCCAGCGTGGGTCCCCCACGGGGTCACAAGTCCTGGCAGAAAACCTGCTCCAGCGT
>JANZLQ010000050.1:21584178-21602988 GCA_026212715.1 Elanus axillaris
GTTATCACAGAGGCGTTACCACTATCACTGATGGGCTCGGCCTTGGCTGGTGGCAGTGGGTCCATCTCAGATCCGGCTGGTATTGGCTCTATCAGACACAGGGGAAGCTTCCAGCAGCTTCTCACAGAATCCCCCTGTAACCCTCCCCGCTACCAAAGCCTTGCCACAGAAACCCAATACGTAGAGCAATACTAAGCTCACTTTAATTTACTGCTAGAAAGCAGCAAATACTTAACTTTGTTTTCAAGCAGCATTAAAAAGGTTTGTCTCCTATTATGATATATCCTGTAACTCATTATTAGAGATTTTTTTTTCAGAACAAAGAGAAAATATTTCCAACATTTTTTTAAATAATAATTACAAAGTTTTTCTTTTAAGTAGAGAGCTTATATATTTCATGGCCTTCAAAGGATATAATGAAAAATACTCCTTGCCCAAAGGCAGTTGTAGAAAGAAGATATAGCACCAGAGGAGAAACAGGATGTGAACATCAAATAAAACACATCATTAACAACCTGCACGAAATAAAATAACTTGTGATACTAAAAACAAGCACAAAATAAATGGGCCTTTGTATCACATAGGCCAATTGTCGTTATTTCCTTTTATGTTTTAACAATATTTTCCCACATATTGCAATAGTATTTACTCAGCTTTAAAGAACTCCATTGACCTAGCTATTAATACTGAAAAGCATTATTTAACTTTAAAACAAGTTATAGACCATGATAAATCTACCACATGCTGAAAACTTATAATGTATAACACCATAAAAGCTCGCAAAGGAATATACTTTCTGTAGTAAGAGCCTATTCATTTTTGTAAGACCAGAACTTAAGAGGCAAAGGCAGAAGGAATACCGCTAAGCTCATGAAGGCTGATGTGAACATCCAAAACATTAATAAAATTAATAAACATTACTCAGTGATAAAGTTCTGCAGTTAGAAAGTGAGCTGATACAGGAGTTCTTTTTATCTCCTATTTTAAAATAATGCAATTAAATAAGGTTTCTGCAATATTTGACACAAAAGGAACACATCCTGCCAGCTGTCTGAAGAAAGAAGTATGACATACACTGCTACTTAGAAAAAAAATTCAAAATCATTAGTGGCATGGATTACACTTTTGTACAGAGAAGTTCATGCTAATTCCCATCAAATAAGTCCCTGCCTCTTATGTCGCTAAGGTTTCACCATATCACTTGATGGCCTCTCCCCTCTCTTCAAAAATTATTGCCTTTTTCACATGCTGCTGCCTCTGATTTTCAGCAAATGCAGGATATCTGAAGAGTTATTTTGAAATAACTGATTTTAAAGTAAGTTATCTGATGCATACTTTTCTCTCTCTGTGGCCTAAAGGAGGGGAAAAAAAGCAACAACAGAAAAAAATAAAAAATTTCCACCCTCCCTATTTATGCCCAAATCCTGCAGTCTTACACCTTACTTATATGTGTGCAAAGAACCAATAAGTTTTATCTGACCAATTTACAATGAAAAAGTGTCCTTTTTTTAATAGTGTATGAAATATTCTACCAACTTAAATCTGGTGTGTGAGTTATTTTGAAAGAGTGAACCCATAATGTGTGAAATACTGTTTGCATTGTATGATGGTGATATTCAATGTCCCAACCAGGGATATAGTATGTTAAGACAGTACAAAGACTTAAAACAGCCTTTAGCATACATAAAACAGGAAAAGACATGGAAGAACTAATGCCAAAGAAACATATACCTCAGACTGTATAGCTATATAAACACTAGACAAATTTCAGATCTAATCCCCAATTGTAGTCAACAAAGAATCAACCACTAGTTTTCCTCCAAACAAATAATAACTTGCAGGAGTAGCATGTAATCAGGTGTGATTGAAGAAAAAAAACTAAAATTACAAATATTTTGAGGCCAAAACACAGAGAACTCATGAACATGAGGAATGCAATTTCCTTACATTTCCTGTAGGTTTACAAAATTTCCCTGAAAATTTATTTTTTATTCCTTTTTACATTCAAAATATTTTCTCAGTTGGATATCTATTAGTGTGACTTATTTCCAGTGAAACACAAAAGCAAACAGAAACCTGGGGAAAAAAAAGTAAATTACAGTTTAAAGTTTTAAAACTGTGGAAATCCACAGCATCACTGGAGAAGAAAAACTAGAAGAGAAAGAAATATTTACCATTATAATCTGGTTGGTGAAACTCAACTGGTTCTGCAAGACCAAAAGAAACTGATCATATACACACAGCTGGCATGAAGAGCTTCTGGCACTGCTAAAAAATGCTCCAAAAAATAGCTTAACATAATAACTGTAATTCCAAAATCCAGGAGAAAAATGAAGACGAGGAAGCCATTGCTATAAGCAAAGATACCACTTGCTTTTAAAAATGATGGCTGCTTATTGTGAGCACAATTACATTCTCCAGAAACCAAGCAATGAAATGAATGGCTAGATGTATACCTATTGTCTTCATGTACCACAAGACAACATAGCAGAGTATTAAAGTTAGGAAAAAATTTTCTTCTCCTCTCTCTCTTTTTTTTTTTTTTTTTTTTTTAAGCAAAACATGTTGCCACCAAGACACTACCAGCTCCACAAAGGATGTCATCTTCCCCTTAAATTACTCATCTGTTTTCCCTTTTCCTGTGCTACCCCTTCTGCTGTTCCCTCCTGGATCAAATACGATTCTGAGCAGGGCTGCCTCTGAGCTCATCCCATACTAATACAAGGAATCCCAGTGCTCAGGTAAAACTCTCTTTTGCACAGGGTTGCAGGACCAGATGTCAGATTACTGCGTCCTCCAGTGAGGAGCTTGTCTTTTTATACTCTAAAAAGTACTGAGAATATCTATAGCACTGTATGAACAAATGTGTTTCCCCAGCCTGTTGCTAAACTAAAAGTAACATCTGGATGTGTCTGCAAAACTTTATGTATTAACATGCAAATAATAATTTAGCCAGCTATGAGATATTACCCCTCTTTTTTTTTTCCACAAAAATGCTTTTAAAAACAAGCTAATACTACTTTTGAGGCATTTTTCATAAAATGATCAAAATTAACTTTATTAAGTTGATTTAATATTTTTTTAAAAATACAGCCTATCTTACAACACAAATTTTAGAGAAATTAGGTAATTTCCCAAATTTAAAAAAGCTTACCCCAGCAGTATAAAGACCAGTATAATTCTTCAAAAAAAGTCTATTCACCCATAGAGAAAATTTATCATAAATCCCCCTGTCCTTCCATATACTAAGCACTTGCTAAGATTAGCTGTTCATTTAAGCAAATAATTGTCTCATTTTTCCTGTGTCGTCCTCTCTTGTATTTCTGATAATCACACATTAAATGGCAAATTTTTTTATTTAGTTTAGGAAGTTTTATCATTTTAGACCACATATAAAAAAACAAGAAAAATCCAAAATGAAAGCTATTCTGATCACAAGGACTTTTTCCAAACAAAAATTTCCAGCTTCAACTTTTATGGATCTTTTGCTTGTTGCTTTCTGTCTCAGGGACAGTATTTGCATACTAAAAGAACTGATGCTCAAACAATGTTATGAATCTGAGTTGGCAGTTAGAACTAGAACCTACTGCCCAGAGGAAACAAGTGAAAACAAAGCCAGCTGGATTATAAGTACATAAAAGTATTTTAAACTTTAAGTTTTGTATTTCAGTACACTTTAATAAAAAAAAGAGACTAATCTGCCTCTTAGCTCTTCAAGATTAATTTCTCTTTCATAAACCAGCTTCCAAACCATGCCAGCAACTAAAACAATCCATGTTAACATCATCATAAGTGGGAAAAAAAAACCCTATATTGTTCAAGAATCTATGAAATAACATATAGAGAGTTGTTAGCTCCCAAAGGTAAAATATTTTTTAGCATAATGTTAATAGGTTAATACTGGGACTATTCTCAAAGTATGCACAAAATAAGATCTGACACGAGCAATAAGACTTATTCTTGATCTGGTTAGATTTGCTTATTTTTCATGTAACAAGCTAAATGTATGTATTGGTACTATAGCATATTAGTACTTGCCAACAATACAACTGATATAATTGCTCTTTAGAGCTCCATTCAAAGTCAAACAGAATTCAGATTTGTGTCCATGGCAAATATATATTATATATTATATTATAATATAAATATTATATATATTATATAAATATAAATATTATATATTTGGACACTATGGAATAACATGAGCCAGTTAACTTGTACTCCACTTTAACAGATATTTTTTTACCCCTGACTAAATTCTAATATTCAGGATGGTTTGATGGTTTACAAAGAACAATCTTACACTTCTTTTGCTTCATTAACTTTACACTGTATTTCAACACATACCAGGGACCAATTTACAGTTTGTGTATAGGACAACTAAGGATGGAAAGTGGGTTTCTTAGCACGATCTAAGTTAGTTGCACAGCATGTTGACACAGTCTCTGTCCAGCAGACTACTCCACAGTATAGCTGCAAACAGTTTTAAGGGGTCATTTGCCAGACAGAAGTTGCATAATGTGTTGTGGTCACAGCTGTTAAACAAAATTTGCTGTGCATATTCTGGTATTGGACATACTGATTCAGTCCGGTGCTGAGAAATACATTCACCCACTCCACAGACCTAGTAGTTTCCCAAGTCCTGTAGCACCAACCTAATGAAGATAATTTATTGAATTCAAAAACTGAAAGTTTACTTGCATACCACTGATATCACAAGGGTAAGGCATGGCTTGCACCTGAATGGCTAGCTCTAAGATATCTGTCCTAGTCTGTACTGAAATAATTGCCCTTTCAGTCATGTCTTGAAGAGGAATAAAGATATGGTTGTTTTTAAACCCATCAGGTGGCAACTTCTGAGGATTGGATTTCCACACTGGATTTTTAATCAAATCTGTTCTAATGCTATAGAGGATATTGGTTCTAATTGTATAAGAAATGTGTTGTGGAAGATTGCTAGAAATTTGCATCTTGTTCTTTGGTGTATCAAAGACGATACCTGACACAAGAAGAAAAGGAGCTTCATACCCAAGTTTATGTGATTTATGCTACTTACATTGCTAACTCATGGCCAATTATCATATGACAGTAGGATACATTCACCTGTCAGGGCAGGCCTCTAAAGATTCTTGATCCCCCAACACAAGAATGGTGGGTTTCATAGAGATATTTTTTACATTAATGAACATGAAATGTGTTTTAATACATACTTTGAAACTGCATAAGCTTAACCTACTTTATCAATAAATACAGACAACTACAAAGGCTGATGTTTCCTCTAAGTATACATTTTAAATAAGGTGCTTAGTAGCCAAAAAATAATTTTGCTGCATCAGCTCATGAGCTTTCTCCTCCAGTTCCTCAAGAGAGTCAAAAGCCTGGAAACAGTCGAGTAACACACAGGAAGATTTATTTACTACAAGCTGTGACAACAGTTCAATCTCTTTGCTTGCTGAGCTGTTAAGCATCTTGTTCATCGTAGTTTCTAAGATGATGAAACAAATTGGACTTCCTTAGTTTTAATGAACAGAAAGGTATGCTCTCAGTTGCACATCCTATAGGAGTTAATACCCTTTGTATTTAAAAAAAGGAAGAAGTTTTAAAAACATAGGAATTTTAGTGTGAACTTGTGGAATTGTAGTTCATGTTTCAGTGGCTTTTACAAGTGCTCAGCTACATTTTACTTCAGTTTCAGAGCAACAAAAATCTAACAAATTATAGCAAAGTTCTAGAAAGAGACAATGTCCTTGAAGCTATAAGACTTTTAATATATACTTATCTTTCCATTACAAATCCCAGAAATACATGTGACTTACTGTACTTCAAACATTACAATAGAGATCCATCTCTTTCATCTAGTAATATATTGGCCAGTTGTTCCCTCCTTGACACTGCAAATATTTCAAGCACTTTGTTATATAGGGCATAAGCATTTTGACTTGAGCCCTACATTTAAAAAGTGTCTGAAAAAAGCTCCTCCATTTTGACTTTGATCTTATCTATGGATCCAGGACGAATGTATACCTCAGCCAAAGTCTGGTTTCCAAAAACACTGAACCTTTGGAGGAATTCAGATCTTCATCCATTGGTAGAGAATGTAGAGAGAGTGCAGTATCCTTATGTCTGAGAGAATAACCAGAAGGATAGCATGATCTAGAAACAGTCTTAACTCACCTGGATTTAATGGAAACATCTGAATTTCTCAGCAAATAAACAATGTTATAAAACATCCAGCACACGTTCGCATCTTAAATTTTTCAAGACTCACTTGAAGATATGGGCTTTAAAAAGGATGGGTGATGACCTCATATGACAACAGTGGTGACAGTCAAACCCTAGATCATAGATGTTATTCAGTGTCAGCACAAGAAATATTACAATAGAAAGGCAGATAAGTGAAAAAATGTATGGAGTAGTCTGGAGAAGAGACATGATTACCAGTGAGGAAGGATAAAGATCACAAGGAGAAAAAGTAAAGGAACTAACAGTCTAGAACTCAGAAGACAGGAAAGCAGTAACAGGGTGAATTGATGGGCTGAGAGAAAACAACACCAAATATAGATATTATATGTCTTATTTACTGCTATCCTTGAGGAGGACAACAAAGGAATTACCCATGCTGCTACTTGTTTTGTGGCATTAGAAAGAACGGAATATTCCTAACATTAAGCCCAAGGAGTAGGGTTAAGCTTTCATATATATTTTTATACTTATATATATATGTGTGTGTGTAATTACATATAGCCCTATATATACACACAGAAAAAAAAAATCACCAGAGATCTTTTCACCAGCTGATCTTTGAAAGACCTTAATTTGAAATCAATAATTAACTAAAAAAACTTCTCTCTTAGGAATTAAACTATTGAATATTTTTGCATAAGAAATACCAACTAACTTGCTGCTTGCTTCAAGTACAGCATACTTAAATGTTTCTGGAAGCAAAATATTGTCTTTTACAATGTGCATGAACTTCTGTGCTCCAGCATAGAAATAACACACATATATGAAGAGACAATCCACAGGAAAGTTTTAGAATTAAGTTCTATAGAATTGCTTGGCTTGTATTTTTCCCATTTATACATATAGCAATTATGAATAAAATACTCAACAAATCTGTTTTCACTATTATCTTTGTACTTCATTACATACCAACTCAGGTCTCATCTTCCATTTAGCTTGTTTAACCTATCGTTAAGTAACTGGGAGGAAATATAACTGTTTTATGTAAATCTACTAGGTAGAAGTGCTATTTAAGTAAAAAAGGTTCCAAGAAGAATAAATTGGAATAAACCAGTAATGAATGAATATAAGTCAGAAATTAGGAGAAAGTTTCCAGTTATCAGGTGATTTTGGTGGTGGCACAGTTTTCAGTGATGTTAGAGCTATTTGTTTCCAGCTTTCTATATACACATTAAACTGTTTCATTACAGTGAGGGCAGCAGAGGGATAGCATGGAGGAAAGCCACCTGTTTTTTCTTTTTTTTACCCCAGCTGTTACATCCCAGGTCACATGTAGCCTTCCATAAGGGAGATTCCTTGGCAGTGAAAAAAACACTTCACATCTGGGAGAAATCACAGAAGGACAAGAGACAGACTCAGCAAGCAAGAATCCAAGAGAAGAACCTGCAGCAGAGCTGCCTCCCAGTGCCTCTTGAGAAGTTCATGAGGACAGTGCCCAGCAAGGAGCTCACAAGATCTAGCAGGACAGGGTTTATATAAAATGGGTTACACCCAGGAAATTATTGCAAATTGTTGGGTCAGAAAGCAAGCATAGAGGAATACAATTGCCTTGCCCACAGAAAACTAGTTTAGCAAGAAAGGTTTAAAAAGAAAACCACAAATTTTTCTGCCCTCAGTTAAATATTTACTTTGTTCCAGGTGAGTAAACTGACAGAGTAACCCTGTGAAACAATTTTAGAAATTGATAACTTTGCGAGGTCTTGTAGCATGAGAATTTTATAGAGAGGTTGGAAGAGTTCTACAATCCACTCTGTGTCCACAACACTTTCTAGCAGGAGTAGCAGGGTGAATAACATGTCACTAAGACTGTTAACCATTTTTATAGCATTGCAGAGAAGTAAAAAAAAAAATACAAACACAGGCACCTTGGACTTGAGCATAATTAGAACTCAGCTTTATGCAAGTGTAGATGTAATAAACCAAGGGAATATTTGCTTTAGTTAGAAGAAAAAATACCTAATCACACAGATTAGGTGATTTTAGAAAACTTGAGCTTTGGATGGAAATAAACAGATTATGAGTGGTAAAACCAATAATGTACATGGATAAATTTAAGACTTTAATTGGATCAAAGCAAGATAATTACAGGACTAAAAAGCTGATGCAGTATAAGAGTAATGAAATTTAAAAAAACAAAACACCTAAAACATAAGAACAGAGGTTTACAGTAACAACTGCACATGATTGTAGACTAATAAAATGAACAAAAAAAGCATATACAAAGCCTGCATAAAAGTAAGAGAGCATAGTAATTTTTCTAAAAGCAGAATGACAAAGCAAATCTGTAAAAAGAAGTGTAATCAAAGTGTAAATGCAGAAGAGTGCTCTGACACTTTAGACAGATCAGCCTCAGAAAAGCATAAATGCTATTGTGATCTACAGCTCATATTGTTTTGCCCTTTTAATATGATGTTCATTTTATCAACTGAATTCCATTAAAATAAAGACATTCTTAGTTTCATAAGCCATTCTACTTAAATGATTTCCTATATTCACCATCCAAGACTATTAACAATTTATTACATGTTGTCAAATGTCCTTAGCTCTGTTAAAAAGCTATAGCTAGAGAAACACATGCAGACTTCTGTGATGATGTCTGCAACAGTGAAGAACTCCAGAGATCTTGATATCTACTTGATGAAATATTGTTTGCCCATAACCTATGATGTAGTTCCCAGTGTTAGATCCAAACAAGCAAAATCCATCTATTACTCAACAAATATATTGAGACAGCTATGTTTCCAGCAGGCCTTGAGGGTTGAGACTTGCTCTTTCCTCCCTCCTGTCTTTCCAATCATGTGATTCTGTGGGGTTTTTTTAGTTGCACTGTGATCCAGCTTCACTGTGAGGGGTAAGCTGTGCTTGACTCACACTAGGCAACAGTTCAGTGGTTAAGAAAATCTTCCAGAGAGATAGGGGATTCAAGTTTGAGTTCCTCACCTAAGGAGGATACTGAGCCCAGACTTTTACTTTCTGGACTGAATTCTAGACACCATTTGCCCTTTTTCTTAGTCAAAGTGTGCACAGCTAGTCCTAGCCTTCAAAAACAGCCTTCAAATCAAGGCCAGTTTCAATTAAGTCTCACATCCTGTGTGCAAAAGTAAAGCCAAGAACTTCAGCTCACACCAACCATGACAGCACCAGCTCAGTGGCTGAAAACACACTTCTTCATTTACAAACTCTTAGGAGCTTCAGTAGATTTTGTCCATCTTCTACTTAGAGGCAGGTACCGAAAACCAACAGAAGTTGTACTTCAGGTACATTTATTTATTTTAGCTCTAGACTTAATTCTTTGACTGCAGAGCAGACTTAATAACCTGTATTGCTGTAAAGTTCATTTTTTTTCCAGCAACAAGGGCCACACAGCCTCTTCACGGGAGCATTTGGGAGCTCATCACTGCTCTCCTCCAATAAACAACTGGAACAGATCTCTGTCTGTCTCATAATTATCCTAACAGTCACTGATAACAAACTACACAGATCTGTCCTCTCTACTACTATCCTCTAGGAAGCACCCAACTCCCTTTGTACAAGATGTCACACTGTTACTGCATTTTATCCCACTTTTCTCTCTTTCTGTTCCTCAAAATCATGAGCTTTTCTTAAATTACATTAGACTCTGATTTGGTACGGACAGCTCCTTCTGGAATGTCAGCAACCATTTTAATTATCATGTACCTACCTACAGACGGCAGGACATACGGAATTATTTTCAATTATGAAATTCTTATAAAGCCTTTAAGTAACTTACATTTCTGGCATAATCCTTTCTCTTCTCCTTAAACCCCTGTATACCCAAAATCACTCATAATAATTCCCCATCTCCTCCATTGTAAATTGTTCCCCTTGGGATATCTACCTGGCCCTGGAGGGCATAGGCTCTACTCCTGGAGGTCTGGCTGCCAGGGCTCAGTACCAACTCAGAAAGGGTGCAGCCAAGGATGGCTGTGACCCAGGGAGACCCTGCTGGACAGCCCCATGCAGACACCTGAGCCAGGGCCACTCCTTTCCCATCAGAGCTACACAGAGTTGTGGCTGGGGCTGCCCCAGGCTGCAGCTCCCACCACATCACAGCCTGGCCACGGACCTGCTGACCTGGGCCCAGACCCCTCCCTGCACGGCGACATCCTGGCCTGGCCTCAGCATCGCCCCCATGGCCCCACCCGGCCTCCCCAGGGCTGGGTCTGACCCTGGTTATTCTCTACTGACCTGAGCCCAGACTTGCTACTCCCTGATTATAACTGTAACTCAGGCTTTTCCAAGGCTCAAGGAGACCACATGCAACTAATTCTCAATAAAAGGAGAAGAAAAATGCAGACAGATTTTGATTAAACACAGCAGATGCAATCTCATTTTCTATTTATTTCCATTTAAAGTATATAGATTTCCTTCAAAATTTAGTACAAAAAATATACTACCTAATGGAACTGTGGATAGCAGGATTACTTCTCCCTTCCCTGTTTTTAAGTATAGCTTCTACGTTTGTAACTGTTCTATGGCAGTTTGCCACTTCTAGTTTGTTACCAGATTTTTCAAGTCTTTCAATATATTGAAATGCAAATTATCCAGTTACTCAGAAGAAAAAAGACAATTAGAAATATTTGAGACTAACTCAAAAAGAGAATTTAAAGTCTGGTATTTTAGTATCATTTAAGTAGGTAAAACATTCAATTTCAACTGAACATAGTTCTAAGTTCAAGTTAAAGTCTAATAAGGGTAATCAGTACCATGTGCATGCATTTTTTTAGAGTTTTTCTGTGTCAATATCCAAATTGCTTTCTATAAAGTGCTTTATGAAATTGATTTGTAGTGCTTCCTAAAATGAAAAGTGTGAGATGTTACATCAGGTTTATCTTCTCTAAAGAAATATAAAATACACATATGCATTCATGTTCAGTTCCATTACCAAGATTTCCTGCATAACACTGGAGAAGTCACTTAGCCTCTCCACGTCTTCAGTCTTCCTGTCTTAAGAGGTTAACACCACACATTTCTAATAAACAGCAGGATATATACTCCCATTGCTATACATCACAGTCTTCCTTTACTGCAGATAATTTAACTGTGAGTCCATTCTAATGTCCTTGCAAGTCTGCTGGGACAGAAACCCATTTTCTTTTCCTGCAAGACTTTTGGGCCATTATACCACTAGCATTGGCAGTAGTAAAATAAATACCTTTAAAAACCTGGCATTTGGGAATTCCTTTTACATTATTTTAACTTTACCTCTTTTACAAAGTTCTAAGGGGGAAAAAAATTATTAGCTCTACAAGAGCATCCTGGGATCTGCAAGTCTAATGCATGATTACTAGCATCATTCCTTAAATGAACTTAGAAGTAACAGTTCAACTGATATGTATGGGCCATGACAGGATTCTGCTTATTTTCCCAAAGTGTAACAGCCATGCATGTTTCACAAATCAAACATGGCAAAACTAAATTTTATTGGGGGGAAAAAAGGACACAGATATATAGAATGGAAAAAATCCTAGTAACAACAATGCTCAGTTTTTTTTAGTCAGTATTTCTCATGTCAGGTTTTTTTAATAAGTGGCACACATCATTGGAAAAAGCAAGTGATAAACAAGCAAGTTCCAGAAAATATTTTAGTTTCTACAATCTTAGACTTGTTTTAAATAAGTGTATAAAGCTTGTAGGTTTACCTACTTGTTTTATTTCCCTATTGCCTGGCAATACTGGACATAGTGAGGTAATGTTGTTTTTAAGTGTTTTCACCTCAGAGGTTTCTCAGTATCACACTGTAGGCTTATAACCTAAAGCTAATCTGGCTCTTATTCAGCTCTTTTTAAACCTAAAGCCAGAAAAATGGGCAGGTTTACATGTATAGAAAAATTCTGTCTAGATCACATAGCAAATAATTGGAAAATGGGAAGCCCTCCCACAGTTCACCAACCTGCAGTCATGAGACCATGAAGACATTTCCACTGGTTTTAAAAACCTCAGACATCCTAAGCCATGTCTCAAAATAAGTCTTCAAGTTTTCCACAAAACCAAAAGTGAAATTAGCCTGGGAAAAAGTACACATGGAAGCAAATGAAGCAAAAACTGTGCATAGCAAAACTTAAGAAACAGGAATAACTGGCATGCTTCAGATCTTCTGCAACTCTCATTTCACATTGATAGACAGCAGTAAGAATATCCATGTTTTCTTTTTTATACTTAAGAAATGAAAAGTATTTGTTGCGGTATCTGAATACCAAGCAAATCAAAGAAAAGTCTTCCTGCAGCGTCTATGTTTCCTATCTGAATTATCATAAAGGCCTCTTTATTTTATACTCTGTCATACAGAGTATCATAGAGGTGCTTCAGAAAGACAGAAAAAAATATAGTTAGGACATATTCAAAAGAAAGCCTTTGCAGACCTTGTGGGTCTTTCATTCAAACTACTTTGACTGAATATATAAAAAAGTGTAAGTTGGAAGCACGGTCCAGACAACAAATTCAACTGACCAATCAATCTATTTCAAAATGCTCTCAGGGGAAGACTTGAGTAAAGCAAAATATTCTGTCCCAGTCAAACATAAGTTTCTCTATTAGCCACTAGCAAACAACCATCATTTTTCTTCCAGCCCATTTGAAACAGATCACAAGTGTACTCAAGATTAGAAAATATTGCAGCATCTTTTTGTTTAAATTGGTGTTATCAGTCACAGAAATGCATTTAAGAACAATCCAGCATTGTTGTTATGGCAGAGATTGTGACATTTCCCAGCCAAGTATATTCAATGAGTTGTGAACTCCAATTTGGGACTACGTTTTTATCTTCCCATGTAAAAAAGTTTTCAGGAAAGTCCATAGCAAACCCCATTAGAGGACTGCAAAATCTCCTGCTAAAGCTTCAAGCAAAATGGAGCTGCAAAAACAAAGACTCAAATTTAAGACAGACAACACAGGTGAGGTTGGATTATTATTATGGTTTTTAATTCAAGGAAAAACTTGAGTCTAATTTAGAATCTGCCACAGCACCATGCCAAATACCATCCAACTACCATTAAGCAACCACTACAGGTCCCTGGAACAGAAATTGTTTAACCACAGTCTGTGATAGTATTGAGGATGCAGAACGCTAAACATTAGACAAGAAACAAAGAATCAGAATCCAAAGAGCTTCTCACATTTTTGAAAAGCAGCCTGTGAACCCCATCTATCCTAAAAGTTACATTAGTACATTTTAGAGTAGAAGGACACATGCAAAACCTCTGCCCACAAAATGAATGACTGAGGGAAGAGCCACCTTCTCACTCCACACTCTCAGTTGTTCTTTAGCTTTCTATTCCTACTTAAGAAAGAAGTAGGAATACACAAATTCCTTCACAAATACAGACTTTTTTATTTCTATAATTTCATAAGAACCTACCAAAAATACAAGAAAAAAAGTTGGCATGGTGCTGAACTTCTGATGTGAAAAATCTAATCAATTCACTTTTCCATTCCTTAACCAAAAACATGTTCCTACATCAGATGGGGCTATTAATGCGTTAGGGTAAATGTCCTTCAGAACTAGGATCCAGGGAATAGCTTCCAAGACATCTCACTGCACTTTGCACTCAAGTAAAGGCAGTGAGCTTCCTGGGAGAAATATTTAGATTTTTACACCCAGCTCAAGTCTTTGGGGTTTTTTATTATTTATTATGAGTGGATTTAGAAATATCCTATTTCCAGTGCTGTGAGGAAATATTAAATAATGTCATTAACTCCTCAAGGAAGACAAATTATTGTACATAATGGAAAACTAGGCCAAACACATTTAAACTCCTGCCAAAATTTAAAGAAACAAGTGTCAGAAATGTATCATTAAGAACACACAGTTCTTTGCCCAAATCTTTACTTTCTTCAAAGAAACAATCATTACTAAACACAATCATTGCTAAATGACAGCAAAGAATTAAGAGGCTCTAAGCTGGCCAGTTAGAAACATCAGTACACTAAAGGAATAGAAGACTTGCTAATTCTGAGTTTGCTGTGATTTTCAGAAAGTCATTGGCAAGTGTCTGGTACACCAAATACATGCAAGTTAATCACTGTAAAGGAGTACAAATCGAGTTTCTGTGGCCTCATATACATTTTTTTAATTTTCATTTTCCATTGCCTCATTTACCAATTTGTAAAATATGGGAAACAGTACTAATTCACTCATAGGAATGCTGGAACTAACCGATGCTTTAAAGATATTTCAAGGTCCTAAGGTAAAAGGTCTTACTCCAGACTTGTGACAATATTTAATAAAAAAGAAATCATCAGAAAACAGATAGTGCTTCTGGCCCGAACAGCTTTGAAAGAGACTGTCCCAAACAATCTCTCTAATCAGCCATCCTGCTAACTCCATTCTTCAAACAGGAAAGAAAAGCAGAGCTGCCTGCTTACTGCTATCCCACACACAAGTGAAGGCGGCCAGGGCAGAGCTCTGGCTCCCTCCCAAGGGTTGCAGCCAAGCCAGGGTCAGTTTCTGGCTGTAGAAACAGATTGATGATAGAGCCATGATTCACAGTTACAGGTTCTTCCCTAGTGACACTCTTAACACTGTATTCTTCTCTCGCACAGGGCCACTGAGGCTCTAACAAGGTTAACAATATTAAAATTAATCAGGGTAAATCAAATGTATATTGAGGAAAGGGAGCAATGGAGAAATTTTATAGGAGCTAAGAGATTTTCTGGGCACTTGATAAAGAGAGTAGGAATATCAACTATTAAAAAAACTTATTTTATTCAGAGAGCTTGCATATCTTACTGCACAACAATACCACAGCTTTGTGTTCATGGAAGGATGGCACGCAGCAATAAATTGTCAATCTTATCTCTCAAAGATATATTTTTAATACCAATAACTTTAAAAATTCTAATAAATATGTCTCTAAGACAGGAATACTCTTATTTATTATTTGCAAAGACAGAAAACAACCAGAATCACTTGTGTCTCATCCACAATTATCTTGTAGCCATACAACTTTTATTGATCAACCCTTGTGTTGTGCTCAGGATTACAGTGTCAACTGAGATGTCAGGTGGTATGTAAACATTTCCATTTAAGAGGGAAAAAACTTCTCTAAACCCTGAACGCATACATGCAACTTGTGATTGATAGTTTTTCTTACTTGAGACTTCAGGATTGCCATATTCTGCCATACAAAAATGAAGATTCTTTACACACTGCGTTGATTACAGACTCCAGGGTTCCAACAGCTGAACTTCTGAACTGCCCACATTGCAAGTACTAGAACTAACAAACAGAAATACAGATAAATGAAAGATTCTTTTAGTAGCTCCAGGGAGTAGCCCTTGTGTTGTCTTAATATTGGCATCCAAAGTGATTGACAAAATTAGACTGTTGAAACTGCCTACAAGAAAGAGGGCCTACTGTGCTCTGTTCTGTTCTCCTGATCAGCTTTATAAGTGAGGGTGGGGGTGTCCTGGCGTAATGAAGTTTTAATTGCCAGGATATTCGATGAAAGAGTAGTATAATGTACTACATTAAACTTTGAAAAATACCATGTAACTGTTAGGCAGAAAAGGAATGAAAATATCAAGACAACTGCACTACAGATTCCTTGATTACAATGTCATTTTCAAAAGTCTGCTCTTCTGGTAAATTACTCCTGTGTCACAAAGAGAGCAGAAGCAACCAAAACCATTTTGCATATGAATGTTTGCAGTGAAAACAGTTGCTAAGAAGAAAAAAAAGCATTCAAGTGCACATGCCCTAAAAGCCTATTTATCAAGTACATCTTTTAATTTGTTGGATGTGCTTCTATGCTTCTAGTTTTTACACATCTTGAGTCACACCAGCATTTATTGTTGCCATTTGCTCATGGCTAGCATACATCTAATGTGACTTAAGCACAATCATTCACCATGAAAAAAACCAAACCAAAACGAAAAAAAATACAAAACGCACACACAAAAAAAACCCAAAAAAACCAAAACCCCCAGCCTCCTCTGCACAGCTTCATTTTTCAAATAACATGCTCAGTTGTAACTGGTATCTCATGGAAGGCTGTACAGCTGCACAGTTCTACGAGAGAATACAACTGCAAGGCAATGTGCTGCTAGGGTATAACTGAAGGGCTGGCCACCTGATAACCATTACTGTTGCAGATGCTTGTCAAGAAAAACATAACTAGACTATCAGATATCATTTGAAGATAGCACCACTGACAAATAGAAAAAAAAGACTGATATGTCAACCAAACACATTTGACACCGAAATAAATTAGTATTTTATCATTGGAATGCTTTTTTTTTAAACACAGGAGACAATTTTCAAAGTAGTACAGCACTTTACATAAAGAATAAATCATGGACAGTTTAGAGATTGTGCTGTTAGGAACAATTTATCCTGATCAATGCATTTACTGAAGTGCCAGGTGCTTCTTTAGTAATCCTGCAGGAATATTAGAAAATGTTATTTAAAACTCAGTGTTGGCTGCTCTCAAAATCTGACTTTTTGCATAGAGTTTCAGCATAGAGCAGAGTAAATAAGTAATATCTAGATTTCATAATACCATCATCTACAGCTGTTGAATCAGTCTGCTGGCATGGACTTTATCAGAGGAATAAACTTCATTTATGCACAATGCTGAGTAAAAGTGGTTTTGAATCCTCATTAGTGACTACTTGCACTAGAAGGATAAATTAGGCTTATTTCAGTCAAAGAGCACAAACTTGCTAATTAATTCCCATTCCAATCAAAATAACTCAAAATTCAAAGAATGAATATTTATGTGGTAAGCTGCCACCAGACTGAATCTACTTACTGTCTTTAAACTAAATACCCACTGACTCAATAAAATGTTTCCTAAAATTTAGCTTTGATAAAGTGGGAGAACTATATAGATGGATGTTCACAAAAAGTCATCTTTGATCCAGTTGTTCTAGTTTAAACTAAATTAAGTAGGGCTGTAATCAAAGCTGATTAATCCAAAAAATCAGCCACCTCCTACAAAGTAATCAGTCAAGCCATTTGCTCCAACAAATTCATAGAAGAGGAAGGCTGATACTGAATATTAAAAAGCTATCTGGAACTGGATTTTCAACTGGGGGCAAAAATCTCGTAGCACAGGGGCTTCTGACCTAATTGGACAGCTGTATGATTTTAAAAAAATATTATTAATAAAAACAAACTCATATGGAGTAGAAATTTCAGCTATTCAACAAAAGAAACATAAAAGTCAAGTCAGCTTCTAGCCTGCACATAAAACTAAAATAAATTCAGAATCATTACATTGAGAGAGAGAGAAAAAAAATGCAGCTTTCCTGGGAAACTACAAGGACATTAAAGATAATACAAAATTTGATGAAACCAAAGGGCTAAAGGAAACAAATGCAGAGAAATAGATATTCCTACTTCTGAGTAGACCCATAAACAAAACAAAGTCTTTATTGTACTGAAATTGGCAGAATCGGGGGGGAAATGGCAAAACTGCTGTTTGGTGAAATTGGTTTTCAGTAGCCTATCAAATTTAGATGGCAATATGCAAATGAAAAGTAGAAAATCATCTATACACAAGAATGAGTGACATAACTCTGCAGGAAATAATGGATATCCCATTGTGATGTTTAATAGGGCAAGATATACAATAAATTTTAAAGTGGAGAGCAGTTAAACACAAAAAGTATGGGAGAAGTAGAATTTAATGCATTATCAAATCATCATTCCAGACCAATACAATATATTTATGTGGGAAGACAAGTGCTTTTTCCCAAAAAAAGACATATGTTGTCTCTAAACTAAGTGAACTCTAACAACCAATTAATGTTCTTGTCCTAGAAAATATTAATCAGCAATAATGCAAAAAATATGTGGTGAGTAAAAAATAGTGTTAAGAAGATATTGCAGGGACCCTGTTAAAAGGAAAGAAAACGCTGGATCACAAAGAAGTTACTACTGTTATTCCTGTGAGACTGATCTTAGGTCCACTGTGACAAGCTTTTTAGACCTGAAAGAAGAATATGGCAAGAAACAAATTACCTAATTTAAAGTAAATTGAATATAAAGATAACCAGTGCAAAACATTTATCAACTGAAATCATGAGATGCTGTTATAAAATTGAGCTTGCCTGGGTATATCACTGATCCTTGATCAAGTAAGAGACAAAAATATATGCAGCTTACAAAAAAGGTGAATGCAAGATTAAGAAAGTAATTTTAATAGGTATAGAAATGAATGAGCAGAAATACAAGAGTCATCTGCCATAATTTCCCTTCAAACTGTACACATTTCTTGTCCCCAACATTCAAGATTAGCTTTAGCACAGCATGCAAAGATGACGCTAGGATGTCTGAGACAACTGAGAGACTGTTATAAAAGAAAAAAACTAAAACAAACTAAAATATTACAATAAATGTATTTATCCTATCAAAATACAGAAGGACTATGACTGGCCTTGCACAAACACATGGGCAAGTGTGGTGGATTGACCGTGGCTGGACGCCAGGTGCCCACCAAAGCGTTCTATCACTTCCCCCCCTCCTTCACTGGACAGGGGAGAGAAAAAATATAACAAAGGGTTTGTGGGTCGAGATAAGGACAGGAGAGATCATTCACTAAT
>JANZLQ010000050.1:21605580-21632922 GCA_026212715.1 Elanus axillaris
ATGTATTATATGGCCACACCCAGCCCCCCCCCCAAAAAAAAAAAAAAAAACAAAACCAAACCAACACTTGCCAGTCTATATATGGGCAGTATAGAGACTAAGTGATCAGAGATATTTTAGACACAGTTTTGCAATCTAGAAGCTAATGTGAAGCCACCTACTATTTATAGCAGAGTATCTCAGTGAGACTAGCTATGGGTGATATGGAATTAAGTGCCAAATCACCTGTGGGAGAAGAAGCTCAATTACTGGCTCATACAGTTGCTAAACTTTTCACATCATCTCTACCATAATGCACTTACAATTATTGGAAGAGACACATTTGACTACTCTACATGACTCCTTTAATTTGGTATTTAAATTATTCAGTAAAGAGCCATAAACCTAATTTTCTGCCAGTTACAGCTACAGCCACATTAAAAAATACTTGTTACTGCTGTTCTAACTCTTCTTAAGTTTTCTGTAACATCTCTTCTAAAATACTGTACTAAGCAGTAGAGAATCATAACTGAATATATCATCCATATAACAATGAATAAAGAATTTATTAAAAGTTTAACAGAGACAGGATTACATTAGTTTGCCTGTTTGGTTTGGCTTCCTGTTAATATTAGCCTAGACGTTAAACTGCTACTATGACTCTCTTCTGACAGTAGGCTTCAAAACTAACTTAAAAAGACTATTAAGCGGTCAATGCAAGACAAACTAAACTAATGAACTTAATAGAGTTCTTAGAACAGTCACTTCATAAATTAAGTACATTCTTGGTGTTGATTTAGAAAGCTGTTTTGTAATGCAGGTTTTCTACTGAATGTAGAATTCATTCAACATCACAGATAGTTCCTCCTAGAACATTTTTCTGGTCTCTTGACAATCAGTGGCTTTACCAACACACAATAACCCATGTTTATCTGTAGATGCTCTTCTGTTATTTGCCAGAATAAATAATCTAGAGCTCAAATACTATGCTGTCTTCAATTTCATTTTTTCAAAAAACACGCTGTATGTGAAGAGCTGGTCAGCTGAGAGCTACTTTGCCTCCCCAGAGAAGTTACAGCATAAACATTCACTGAATCCAGAGCAGGAAAGAAATTCTCTTTTTATGTTTGAGGTCTAAGAATGTAAAGTCTGCAGAAAAAAATAGTTGAGTTTAAAAGATTGAACTCACTGAGCTTCTCTAGATGATTTGAAATCTACTCTGAATTTCTTCAAATCCTATACACTACAACATTCACCATGTCCTTTGGGGATAAAGGGCACTAAGGAAGGAGAAATGAGATACAGCAAGGAGAAGTAATTTTCAAACCAACTGCTGTGAGTTAGTCTGTTCTGTTACGGAAACTCTGTAAAGATGATTTTGAAGGCTTCAGCCTAGTCTCATAATCATAAACTCCCAATCAGACAGTATCCTTCGGTTAGAAAACACTTTAGTCACTCTGTAAATAATTCATCATATGCGAATAATTCATCATAATGTGAATAAACCACTTTCAGACTACAGGTAATTGGAAACTCTTTATTAGACCAGAAATTGGACTCCTGTTTCAGTGGGAAAGAAATGTGGATCTGCTAGGGAAAAAAATGTGCCTCAAGAAGCTAAGACATACCCTGGGCTGCCCTCTGGCATTTCCCTTTTTTAAGGTGAAAGACATAGATCTTCCTCTGTATCCCAAAGCACACAGTTGCTTCACCCACAACAGAAATATTTTAATTATGCCATCTAGGAAAACTCAGGATTGAAGGGGTAGAACAGGAAATTTTTTAGCTATGCCTTGTTGACCCTTCTTCAAAGTTGTCATTACTGCAGAGGAGAAAGGGGTATATTTCACCCATTATTTGCTCAGCTTCCCCACTTTCTTCTATGACCTGACAGTCTCTCTCCCAAGTCTATTCATCTATTTTCTTCACCTTTTTTAAGACCGGGCAGGAGTTTCTCTCTCCCGTTCTCCCTGCAGCAGATACACTTCAGGTACCTGTACCACAGGTACACCAATACAGGTAACTACTGTTCATCTTCCCAGAATCTCACCTTATGAAAAGCAGGAGCCAGGGAACAACACTTTCTTCTCCTTGCTTCTATTATAGAAATATAACCATTTCTCCAAACAGCCACTCCAGTCTTAAATCCCTTTAGACCCTATGTTTTTACAGGACGATATAAAAAATAGGTAGTGACTAGTCAAACATGAATGGGAAAGCAAATAATTTTAATACTTCAGTCAAAAGAAAAAGGGAAAAAAACAAACCAAACACACAGTTCGCCCAAACACCACCTCGTAAGTCTGGCTATTCACCTCTGCAGCAAGTATTGCTAGTAAGTTTTTGTTTAAGACATACAATGCGAATGGTCAGCAGCACCTTTGAAGAAAAGAAGTCCCAAACCAAAATGCTGTTTGGTTCATAATTGCTTTACTTGTGAATTAACTTATGTAAAACCTATTTTTTACAAACCCCTTATTACCCCTAAATATAAAACCATAATACTCTACAACTTCTGCAATCAATGTTTTTGTACTGAAGGAAAACTACATTACTTTTGCGCTTGAGTGAGGTTTTTTGCGTTTTCTCCAAACTACTTATATTTCATTCATAAACTTTTGCTAGAATATCTGTTTTGCCCATTTTGTGCACAATGTTAAGTAACAGTACAAGGCTTAATTAATAAGAAATATCATCTTTCCTGCATTTTTACATATTTTTTAACAACATCTTATGCAGTCACTTTAGTGCTACTGGTCTAGTGCCTTTGTAAAATATTACTTACACTTTCACTGATGGGACAGGCTTATTTCTTTGCATATCATTAAGTACTGCCTTATTTCAAATATTAGTAGACTTGCATCTTCTACCCATACAAAGAAAATTAGTATGCTGATGATATTTGTGTTTGCATATGTTCATGCACCTAGAAGGCAATGCTATTATGTTAACCTCAGCTCACAGACAGCAAATGAGAAAACTGATCATATTTAACAGGTGTCAACCCAAGTTAACTGGAATATATTGATAGGTGTTTAGCTGTGCTTCAGACTGAAAGCTCTTTCTTGATGCTTTTAAGGTAGAAAACTAGCTGAGGAAAAGACCAAAATCAGAGTGTGCTACATGGCAGTGATTCATTCTATTACACTAATGAAGGCATTAAGTTGTTGAACTAAATAACTGCTGAAAAGTTATCTTTTTTTTACTAGACACTGCAGTCCTCAAGCCAATGGGACTTTTTCCTGTTTAACAGTGAGGTGTGGGGACTGCTAATTAACAATTTAGACTCTTCTTTACATTCCTAGGCTTCTGCCACCTTCTACCTAAATTAAGATCACATTCACTGCTCTTAAAAACTGGCATAGCTCCATTAAGGCACAGCTCCATTAAAGTTTATGAAGCTCTGCCAATTTACATGGCAGAGAACTTGGCCTGTGGTTTATTTAAAGGTTATAAGCTTTGCCTGCAAAGATTACAATTCCATGTGGAATTCAGCTAGTCTTTAATTTATACAGCTGCCCATGTCAGCCAAAGGTCTTTACTTTAGACCATCAATGAAATAGAACAATGAAAATTTTAACCACATTTCTATATTCTTATAGGTACCTAGGAAAGGAATTCTTTTCTCACATTATTTTACATTGTACCAATGAAATTCCATCTTTTTCCCCTGTTGTTATGAATTGGTTTTGTTCAATATCAAGGGAAAAGAACACTTTTTTTTTTTCCAATTGTAGAAGTAAAAGAAAAGAAAAAACTTTATTCACTACATTTTCCAAGAACACAATTTCCAGTGCAGGTTTTCAGTGTATAAACTGAATAACCACCTGTATTCTCGATAACCTGATTTAGAATAATTAGTTATAAGAAAGGGAACAGTCCCCAAATTTCACTAGATCTGAGGATGGAAGAAAACCTTTATAAGCATCAGAAAAAAAACTTATTTGGAAATAGGTGGCTTCTTATTTTAAATAGCCAATGGTGAATATTAATATATTTTCAACTAAAATTTCCTTCTGAGTTTTTCTGTGATTACACTTTCTTTGCTAACTATATACTTCATAAACATGACAATTGTTACCCATGATTTTGCACAGCATATGGCCAAGAGATGCATACAATTTTAATGCAAAGAGCATGCAAAAGCCTTCTTAATGTTAATCCTTGCAGCAGGAAGAGGTTTATCTTCAAACAAAGATCTACTTAAAGATGTTTGTGACAGCTGAGGAATTTATCTCCAATTCTTTTTGCCTGTGGTGTGCCACATTGCTATTTTTCCCATAGCAACGCGCAGGAAGCAAACTAAGATGTCATATACATAATACAGAGATAAAAAATGACCCTATTTCCATGTCCATGTGATAAATGGAATGAAAGTTCAGTGAACACATATTTGCACATTAATTGAACTGCATGATTCTGTCCTGTTCAATCAAGTCACTACTGTATGTACCACAGGGAATTTTTCCCCAAGAATCATTAAACCAACTTTATCGCTCAAACACATACACATTTTCACCTATTTATCTTCTTGTGTTGCCAAGATAGGAAAAAAAAGTTACCTCTGCATATTCACATGATTGAAAACACATACACATGAATTTATATATTACTACATCACATTAATATGATAAGAATCTGAACTAAGTGTCACTGTTCACTGTAATAATCAGAGAACAAAGGTACTTGATCAACTTTTGTAGCCTATAAATATTTAGAAGACATTCAGCTTTGAAAATATTAAGTTTTCCCTTAGAAATCAAGTTTTCTTTGGCTGATTTAATCATCAAGATCAATATGGCACATCTGCAGTTCTGACAGTATGATACTCTTGAACTTCACAACAAAAAGACTGAGAAAAGTGTGATTAATACAGCATCTTTAAAATCTTCATCAAAACACTTTAAGATCCTCATAATAAGGAGTGAAAACTTTCAACTTTTAGCAAGACATAGAAGTAAACTAAGAAACAGAAACAATAAAAAAATGCACTTTCTAGTCCATACTAACCCCTTAGTGAGAGTAATTTATATTAGTTTCTGTTGCCATCAAATCACTGATGCACATTGCTGAAACATACTCGGGAGCAACATACTATTAAAAGTGTGTGTGTGTGCGCACAAATACGCACAGAAAAGGCATACATGATGGCTCACAGTTGTCATTATTTTATTAAATCCAATTATCTTCAGAAGCCTCTGTAGGAGTCCTGTCCAAACAGATTGTATTGAGTTTATGTGGCAGGGTTTTGGAGGGTGGGTGGGGGAGTTACAGGGGCGGCTTCTGTGAGAAGCTGCTGGAAGCTCCCCCCATGTCCGAAAGAGCCAATACCAGCCGGCTCCAAGACGGACCTGTCGCCAGCCGAGGCTGAGCCAGTGAGTGATAGTGGTAACGCCTCTGGGATAACATTTTTAAGAACGTAAAAAAGTTGTGGGACAGGGAGAAACGGCAGCCAGAGAGTGAGAACATGTAAGAGAAACAACTCCGCAGACCCCCAGGTCAGTGCAGAAGGAGGGAGGAGATGCTCCAGGCGCCAGAGCAGAGATTCCCCTGCAGCCCATGATGAAGACCATGGCGAGGCAGGCTGTCCCCCTGCAGCCCAGGGAGGTCCATGGTGGAGCAGATCTCCACCTGCAGCCCGTGGAGGACCCCATGCTGGAGCAGGTGGGTCCCCGAAGGAGGCTGTGACCCCGTGGGAAGCCCACGCTGGAGCAGGTTCCTGGCAGGACCTGCGGATCTGTGGAGAGAGGAGCCCATGCTGGAGCAGGTTTTCTGGCAGGACTTGTGACCCCGTGGGGGTCACACTGGAGCAGTCTGTGCCTGAAGGACTGCACTCCTGAAGGACTGTACGCCATGGAAGGGACCCATGCTGGAGCAGTTCATGAAGAACTGCAGCCCATGGGAAGGACCCACGTTGGAGAAGTTCGTAGAGGACTGTCTCCCGTGGGAGGGACCCCACACTGGAGCAGGGGAAGAGTGCGATGAGTCCTGCCCCTGAGGAAGATGAAGCAGTAGAAATAACCTGTGACGAACTGACTGTAAACCCCATTCCCTGTCCCCTGTGCTGCTGAAGGGGTAGGTAGAGAAGCCGGCAGTGAAGTTCTGCCCAGGGAGAAGGAACAGGTGAAGGGAAGTTGTTTTGAGATTTCATTTTATTTCTCATTACCCTACTCTGTTTTTTTGGTAATAAATTGAGTCAATTTTCCCCAAGTTGAGTCTGTTTTTCCTGTGACAGTAAATGGTGAGTGATCTCTCCTGTCCTTATCTCAACCCACAAGCCTTTTGTCATATTTTCTCTCCCCTGTCCAGTGAAGGAGGGGGGAGTGATAGAACGGCTTTGGTGGGCACCTGGTGTCCAGTCAGGGTCAACCCATCACAGTTCCCAACCTTCTAGGACACAATTTCTTTTAGTGTTCCTCCTTACTAAGCACACATCCCTAACAAAGCACCTCAAGATAGGAATTAAGTTTGCATACTGAAATCATACACATACCTGCTGCAATGCAGAGATATCAAGCACACCAATATTTTGAAATCCTTGGAGGAACACTGGAAGGTTTTCCATGTCAACAGACTTGCCTGTCACACTCTTCCTCCTTTGAATTTTTTGTACCCACAGCCTTTTATCTAAAATAATTGTGTGCATTTCATTACTTATTCGACTAATGTTCAGTTGGCTGTTTGCTGTTTCCACCATGCAAGTTTTGGCTTTACAAATTTTCTCTCTGTTTCCTTTGTTTTTATAGGTTATTTAGATGATATGGTAAAACAAACTGATTCATTGTTACCTGCCTATGCATGATAATAAAAAACATAATCTCATTATATACTTCCAGCTGCTTTCTCTGAGTGTCTTTATTTTATCCACCTTTATTTGACTTCCTACTGTAATAATATCTGTGCTTAATTTTCTTGCCAGCCTTCACCTGCTTTTACACTTAAAAAAAAGAAACTAAAAAAAAAACCTTATTCAGTTAAAAAAATAGCAAAACTTCCATAGTAATTTAGGATGAGCTGACAACATTTTTTATTTTTTGCTAGGAATTCATTGCTTCAGTAGGGTTCAGTAGAAAAACCCATCAAAATAAGCACTGTTTCCCCCGCACAGTTGGCAGATGATTCAGAAAGTAGAAATCTTTTTTTTTCCCCCTGGTATCTTAACCTATTCTGGGAAATTGTCTTGTTTTTAAAAGTGTGTGGCCAACCTATTTAACTGTGAATGCAGCATCCAGAATATAACGCGGCACCTATGGCTTTAGAATAAAATATTCTTCCTCCCAATGTTATAACTACTTTTCAGCTTGTACTTACAATATTTTATGTTCTGACAATCAATTACCCCAAAAGAACTGAAATAAACATCTGCTAACTATCAAAATTACTACTCCAGTAATTTTGCTCTTACAAGTAAATATATTATCTTGCTGAAAACCCACACTAGATTCCAGATCATCTACAGTTGTACAGATAATACAGTTTTGCTACAGACTTCTGGATCCTCTTCATTATAGTTTTGGCACTGTATTATTCTTGTTAAAGTCGTTTGACTTGGGTCATACAAAATATAGGAGGTTTGCCCTTCCAGAGAGACTCATCCTGAAAGATGAAAAACTTCTTGAAGGAGCCACCTGAATTGCAAACATGATTTCTACAGCAAATAAAATGTATTCCAGAGCGCTATGAATTTTTCCTATAAAATAATTTTTTAATTCTTGTAATGTGAGCTCCTACACTTGTTTTAGTTCCAGTGGTGCCAGATCAGCCTTCCACACTTACAAATTAAGAAGTGACTAGTTGCATGAACTGCAAACTTTGCTAAAGATTAATAAAACTGTGTCTTCAACTTCCTGTGTTTTCTCTAAATCTTTCATAATTACTCCTCAGTGATAATTTTCCTGAGGAAGCAAGAAATGGAATACAGTAGTATCTACCAGTCCCATTCTTTGACTGTTGTGTTTGCTCTGTGGAGCTAAATGAACACAAAAATTGCTGTACATCTAGTGTTAGCTTCCACAGAGAAAGAACATCTGAACAAATAATAGAATTATTCATTCATTTACCTGCATGCGTTAGATCACCTTCAAAAGAAAATCATAGGAACTTAATGCTTTTTTCCCCATTTTACCTTACAAATTATATAAGTTCAAATTCTATATAATCAGTACAAACAGGATATATAAGTCCAGTGCTGGTAAAGAACATAATTCTTCCACTACCAGGGAAGTTTTAATGTTTTCAGGTAGCTTTAGCAGCAGGCTAAGTACTTGTTCATCAAATCTTCCAGTTAAGGCTATCACAAAGGCACTGTAAAAAAACTATCATCATGTATGAGTATTAAAAATTTTCTCCCTGAAATGCATCACCTTCTTTTATAGTGAGAATTTGTGTCACAGTAACATGACAATTTGCAGTCATCAACAGACTTGAAATAATGAACAGCTCTATACAGCTCTATATCAGATAGGTATGTTCTTACTTTATATTGTATGCACACATAAGGAGATGAAGTATACTTATAAAGATTTACTTTCATTTGTGAACAGGTCAGTCATTCATTCCATGAGCATTCACACCATAAGCAGGCATATTTACAACACTGAAAATACCCATTCTAGTAGATACACACCTTTGTGGCAGAAACACCTAAAGACCAAAATCTAACTGTACAAATCACTAACATCAAACAACATGGACCTTCCTTCTTTCAGAGGACACATAAATTTAACACTTCGGGATGCCTATAAGGCACAATGTTCACTCTGAGCTAGCTTACATTTCTCAGTTCAACACTCCTTTGAAGTGTTACTATTTAATAGCAAATGAAGGGACAAATGCCTAAGCAGACCTTGGACAAGACTACAATAAAAACTCCTTGGATAATGATGGTTTGTTTTTGCCTACAAAAATGTCACATCAAAAGACAAACGCTTGTAGCCCAGCTATCTCAGAAGTTCTTAGCTACCCTTTCTCCTGAAATGCCTGAAAGAAAGTAAATGGCATCAAGTCCAGAAAAATTACAAGTTGAGTCTGTAGGAGCCAAAATACAGTACTCAGGGCCCCATTGTAGTCCTTAGGACAGAACCTGCCCCTACTGCCTCAACTGAACACATATGTAGCTAGTAACAGTACTCAGTGAGGGAGAAGATCCCCAAGAAAATCTAATTAGAAGCCAAAGTTGGCCAAGATATGCAATTTAACTCTTTAATTCCTATGAACATTTTAATTTCCAATTTACTAATTTGACTTTTAAATTTTTATTCTGGAACAGAATTTTGCCTTTATGATTCTAAAGGATTTCCTATATATTTAAATATTCACTTTTTTGGTGCATGTACAAGGAACAGAATATGAATATAAATATAATTCTGCTACCAGTGTAAAAGGATACTGATTTGGACTACTTCTTGTGGAGGAAATTTGATGCTGTGATGCAATTTGAAATTTATTTCCTCATGCCCCACCTTGATATCACCATTTCAGTCTAGTTTGAAACCAATCAGCATTTCATCCACTAGATTAAGTCCCTCTGAACTTTCCTTGCAGTTTTGTGAGTACCAGAGCTAATCCAAACTCCTATGCTCAGTAAATGAATGCTTATAGTCTTCAAGTTAGAGGTTTTGAGCAGTTTCAAAACACTTAATCACACGGCAGTGAGCATGGCCAGAGCATAATATTCTGGTATAAATTAAGGGTAAGTGCAATAAGCACAAACTCACAGGCTTACTCTTACTGTTCCAGTGGGAAGCACAGTAGTAATATGCAATCACAGAAATATAGGAAGGCAATGGGCCTGCAGCAATCATTGGGCTTACCGGACAGTGGCTATAAATACCATAAATATAACAGACTTGCCTAAACTATAGCTTAAAGAAGTACTTGTGCATCTTGCATAGTAAGAGACATAGCCTTTAATGCCTCAGTTGGACTGGGGGAGGATTTAAGCACTTAAGCAAACAAAAAAATCTGTATAGATAGGCAAATGTGAGATAAGTACATATATCTAAACTCTGTATAGGACTTAGGCAAAAAATAAGGAAAGTCATTTGAAAACTCAGTTGATTAGCATTGTTATTCCAAAAGATCAAAGGTGCTCCAAATACCATTTACTGAACCGCTTCCAGATGACTTCTCTCATTACCATTTACTGGTATCAAAATAACAAGCTAACAATAAAGGCAGTCATACTGCCAGAGAAAGAGAAGAACAAATCATCTATAAATAGTTATGATGGTCTGAACTGCCTTTTTAATAGCCACACTTTTCACAAACAAAACTTGCAACTGTTCCTGCAACTCGAGCATCAGTGACACCCAGTGGCTGCTTGATTGACCTGACTAGTTTATACCAAACGTATCCCCAGCTCTTTTCAGTCATACAAACATGAACAGGAGAGAGAACCTGTAACTTAGGTGGCATTTTTCATGATTTCTACTAATCACTGGGATCACAGGAAACAGCAGCAATAACAACACACAATGTCCATCATTCAGAAAACTTACAGAATCCACCCTTTAGACAATATTCAAGAGACAGATAAATAAAGTGGAGCTAAGGCAAGATACTGGTAAGATAATGTAAAAACAGTGAGGAGCGCATGAAGAAATAAAAATAAATAAATAAATAAATCAGACAACTCCATACTGGAAGGATCAGAGGTAGGAAGATATAAAATGATTTGTCCAGGAACCTTCACCTTTTTTACAGTACCAAGAGGGCAAAGCTCAAATTCCATGTCAGCACAAGGGGATAAAACACTGCTGGAGATAATGAAGCGGTGCCATTTAGACCAGAAGACTAGCACTACTATAAATTGATCTCTTAATGCTTCACGTAATTATTCTGAAGTCCTAAATCTCTGTCCTGGTTTCAGCTGGAATAAAGTTAGTTTTCTTCCTAGTAGCTGGCATAGCACTATGTTTTGGATATGAGAATAATGTTGATAACACACTAAGGTTTTAGTATAAACACAGCTTAGCAACAGCTAAGTCAAGGACTTCTCAGCTCCTCATACTGCCCTACCAGCAGAGGCTGGGAGTGCACAAGAAGCTGGGAGGGTGCACAGCAAGGACAGCTGACCCAAACGAGCACTCCATACCACATGATGTCATGCCCAGTGTATAAACTGGGGAAGTTGGCAGGGGCACACCGTAGCTCGGGTATCAGGTGGGCATCAGTCAGCAGGTGGTGAGCAATTATATTCTGCATCACTTGTTTTCTATATGCTATTATTATTATTTTCCCTTCCTTTTCTGTCCTATTAAAATGTTTTTATCTCAATCCACAAGTATTACTTCCCCACTGATTCTCTCCCCCATACTACTAGAAGGGGGGAGTAAGCAAGCAGTTGTGTGGTGCTTAGTTGCTGGCTAGGCTTAAACCACAACAATCTCACAAAATATTCCACATAGAAGTGACAAGTAAAAATATAAGGTTCCACACAAAATGGTACATTTTGTGTTGGTTGGCACATTAGGCTATATATTGACCCATTAATTTAACACCTCTTTTCGATCTTTTACCTTTCAATGAGAGATACTGGCTTCCAAGATGGTACTGATAGTTTCTTCAGAAATACTGATGGAAGAACCAATGTCCAGCCTCAGCTGAATAAGCTTCTGCACACACTTTTTGACTTTCACATCTGGAAGAGAAGAAAAATAGTGCCAACAGTACCAATCTGCTTAACTAATTTGTCACAGACTATTCTTTTCAATAGATTTATTCTAAGGGGTGATAAAGGATGCAAAACTTCCTATCATGTAATTCAATTCTACTTCAAATGTAAAGGTCACTCTCCTGGCAGACTGGAGGGCTTGCATATACGTTTGCATTATCCTATAAAAGCACAGGTTATCCCATGTCCCTGTATTATGAAAACATCTGAAATTAGTGAAGCAGCCTTTAGTCCTTTAAGATTTTCTTCTTTCACTAACTTAAGTCCCCTCTTCTTTCTAATGAATCCCTGAATCTTACTGGACAGGCCCTGACAGGGTAAACTATGCTGTCCTGCGCAAACTCAAGCACATTTGTGTGTACATATGTACAGTGAAAATATATTGCATTAAGTCAGAAGTCTCCATAGGCAGTATCCCTTTAAAGTTTGAAGAACTATGGAACAGTTATTGTCCTACAAACTTACACAGCAGTGACTTGTAAAAAAAGTGAAGAAAACTGGAACCTACCATTCAAAAGATTAAGATTGCTGAGAAAAGCTACTGTTGGATTTTCTGACAACTGTAGCTCCAAGTTTTCAGCCATGCTGAAATGATGCCTTAGTATCACATCATATCACAACAAAGTCGTTGACATTACTATGTATAAAGAGTAACATGAATAGTGAAACAGCCCCTAAATGAGGCAAAATGGTCACATTATGCTCTATGTGCACATACTGCCCATGGTGTAAGCAACTCTACAGACCTTCTCATGATGTATTTATACAGTTCAGCATCGTATTTCATGCCCAAATGGGATTGCAGATGTAGAGATCTTCCCATGATGGCTAAGTGCTCTAGCAAACAGTAGCTTATGTAGGACCACAGGCCTGACTGTCTCACTTCTATGTTTCTTACTGAACACACATTTTTAAACATACAAAGCACTGCAGTTCAGGATGAATGAAGTCCATATAATTCTAATTTCAGTAATATAGAACATACACACATCAGATACTATTTACCATTCAAAAACTGGACATGAGCCTATAGTCCATAAGAGCAGCACCTAAGCTCTTCTGTATTGTTACTATAATTCACAGACACCATAAAGGCCATTTTGAAAACAATCTAAAAGTCAAAGCAGTATAGCAACAATTATAACAAGGATCACTTCTAACTGATAGCAAGTTTGAAACACTCTGTAGTAGCAGGTTTATTCATTTACTTAAAATCTATTATTTTTTCCCCAAGGGAATAGCAAATTTCTGAAATTATTTGGAGTTCAAGCCTGTCAGTTTACAAGCACCATCCTGTATTTCTGACTCAACCGGGGAACTGATCTGAATGTTTAATGATTTGCAAAAGATATCCAGCTGCTGAGAGGACAAGGCCATAGCAAAACAGCTTTAAATAAAAAAATAAGATATCAAAAATTTGACATAACTGATGTCATGGAAAATTGAAAATTTTCTTAGTTGTGTTTCAAAGCATTCTCTTGCGGAGCAGCAAGATCTGCTGCAAGTGCTCAGCAAAAGTGCAAGGGCTTTTAGAAATAACTAGAATTTTGCTAAATTACTTAAATAATTTGTTCATTTTACCTGCTCATTTTTTCAGTTAAATAAACAAAGCTTAAAGAGACTTTTGATAAACAGTATTTCTCCTGTAATTACATAATTTAGAACACAGACATATGCACAAAATAACATCTTTAGGAAGAACCATTTGGGGTACCAAACTGGAAAAGGCTTTACATTTGCAGTTGTCTCTAAGTTTCCCAACTTTAGTTGACATTCATAGCTGCCATTATTGGTATTCTGCAAGGCTCTCAGGAAGCTCTCCAAAATATTGGAAAGGTTTTGGTTTATACACCATACTCTCACAATCCCCCTTGTTGAAAGCAGGCCACATTCTTTTAATATCCTGCAAAACACAGTGATCATATGGTTAGCAAATTCATGAGATTATGTTATTGCTTGAAGGAGCAAGTCTTGGCAACTAGATGATGCATATTTTCACATGAGAATATATATATATATGCATAAGGTAATACTCTTTTTACTCGTATATGTAACTGAAACTGGGTGAGAGGTTTTCAAGAACCAAGGAATTTTGAAACTTTTGAGTTTTGGAAAAAACAGAAAATATTTGTGTATTTGATGTAGCCTAACAAGGAGATTCATCCACTAACAAAAATGCGGGCATTTTCATTTGAAATATAATTTCTGAATGAAAATGAGCTTTTCTTCATTTTATTTTAAGCTATTTTTATCTTCCCCCCCCCCCAAATTGTTCTAAACAGCATCAGTTTTCATTCAGCAAACAAAAATATCTGGATATGTTTTTTCTTGCATTATGCTTTGTGTAGTATCCACTTTTATCTTTTTTCCTGAATATTCACATTTCTGGTTTTGCAAGGTTATTTTAATATTTGTAGAAGTAGGTCATAGAATGATGGCGACTACAGAAATGCATTTGTTCTACAAAAGTCTACTTTGAGATATGAGTGATGCCTCTGATGTCTGTTTACCTTAAAACATTGCTGTTCATATCACCAAAATGTCGAGGTAGACAAACTAGCAGAGCTATTTCATAAAGATGAGGCGAATTCTATACTAAAAGCATGACTTTAGTATTTTGGCTGTGTGCGCATGCATGCCTGTGCTATCCAAAGGCCAGCTTCCAACTCTGGATGAGTCTTTAAATGCCAAATGTTACACTCCTGCTGGCAATTTCATGCACTGTTAAAGAAAAACAGACCGACCCCAAGTAGTAACCAGAATTGCTATTTTAGTTTGAATTACTCTGGCCAAGAAGTTTTTTTGTACCTAGCTTGATTTCACAGCTGTTCCTGTGAAGATTTGGAAGTATAAATGTACCCTGTTTTATGAAATTAGCAGTATCACAAAATTTAAAGGAATCAAAAATGGGTTGCTTTTTGGTACTGAATGGCAGTCAAATTATTCTAGTTATAGGGATTCTAGTAATTGCAATTATATTTATAGCTTTCAAAGCTCACCAATGCTTATTTAAGAAATTCCTTCTGGGTATCTCTATCAAAAGCATCAGAACTATACCCTTACAAATGCCAGCTTTGTATAGCCACTGTGGGGACTCATCATTCAGACAGTAGGAAAAAAATAAGAAATTTCAATTTCCAAAGCTTAATGCATGTTGTAAAGAACACATAGGTGTGGAAACCACTAAAACCTGATAATGATCTCCAACCAGAGTGATTCCTTCAATGACAGAGAGGAGTGACTCGTTAATCCATCTTCACACTTTGTAACAACACAGAAAAGGTTGCCAATGACAACTGGTTCTTCTGCAAGAGAAAATGGCCAAGCTTAATCAGTTAAAAAAAAAAAGTTACTGTAATCAGATGAAAAGTTAACCAAATAATAAGAGACAAAAAAATTTTTAAAAGCAAAGAAAGTCTGATGTAGTAAGGCACAGAGAAATATTTCTGGCTAAATTTATTTATTGCAAAGGGCAAGAAGGACTAGTTTGAACCAATTTCCATTACTCTTCTCCATTACACTTTCCTGATCAATAACAATAACAGCAATACCTGCTAAAGAACAAGAGATGAAAACTTCATTTTTGTTCTTTGTGAGCAATAAGCATAATTCTGAGAAGCTGTATTTATTAACCGTATCTACCTCCTCCTCAGGCAGGCTTCCCTGATCCTATTTCCCTGTGGAGACATCAGGACATTAACTACTCTCTAGTGAGTACTAACTTTCAAACCCTAGCTGCAAGGGGAGGGAAACAGCATTACATAGATATTTTGCATATCTAGGGATAAAGAATCCATACAGGGGTTATTTATCACCTGATCATCATTGGAGGAAGTTTCTACCCAAGCTCGCAGCCCCCATGTCCCTGGAAAAAAGCTCCATCCCCCTGCCTGTAGTGGGCCTGTACATGGGATAGCAGGGAAGATGCTTGGCTTGACAGTTGAATGCTGGTTTATGGAAGGATCAAGCTCGCCTTTTCTCACCTGCTTTTTTTCCTTATGTTTTGTTCATAAGTCAAGAAGGAAGAATAATAAACATTTACCACTGCTGCTAAAGCAAACAAACCTTGATCTTGCTTACAGAAGTAATGCAATGCAACTCAGTAATGCAAACCCAGTCAAGCAGTTTTATTTTTTCTCATTAGTTTTCATAATGTTTTCTGTATCAAATGAAACCTTATGAAACATCCTTATGGCCAGAGTATTGAAATAAGAATGACAAAAGTTTAGTTCCTTAATCTTAGTTCTTTCAATAGACTGTTCTTCAGAGGTCAAAGACAGATCCCAGGTACCTGGCACACATTTTCAGCATCCCTTATTCTCAGTTCAATATTGCTACTGTTTTACTCTCTGGGAACTCTATCAGTCACAGGAGAGTGGAGAAGATAATCAGAATTGGGTTGTAATCACATCTGATGTTTTGTTTGGAAATGAAGTTGGCATAAGACATTACTGATCTCATCCCTTGCTCTAGAAAGACAGGTTAATGCCTCCTAATTGCTCTTTGCAAACAATTCTGGGCATAGTTGTGTTAAAATATGAAGTTTGAACAGCAAAGGCTTTGGTTTCTCCAAAGAAAACATAATATGAAATTACACCCTTAGGTCAATACAGAACCTTTCTTAAAGTGTTCATCTTGGGGGCCTATATTCAAGGAATAAAACAAGCCTAACGCGTTAAAATTTCAACAGTTTGTTGAAGGTGAAGTTATTCAGCTACAGTTAGCCAATCCACTGGCTCAACATGGCCATAAGTGGGAGGTGCCACTTCCTTTATATACCTGCCCCATTTTTCCTTTGTCAGCTATATGCTGCCTTGTGGCAACTCTGGTTCATTAAAACAACCCTGCCTTGACTCAGTTCACTAGCCAGGCAGAAAAACATCCAGTAAAAAAGGTAAGACAAAACCCAAACATGTATATAGTATTCTGCTAGGTTTGTAAGTCAAACCATAAAAGGAAGATGTCCTGGTGTGTCAGAGTAAGCCCAGGAGAAAGGGAAAGAGCACACAGCTAAAAATGAGAGAGTAGGAGCCTTCCTCTTGCTTCCACTCAGATTTTTGAATCAACATGACCATTACAGAAAGAAATCATCCCTTTATGTGATCTGCATCAAATTTTCTCTTGTGCCTCTGTTGCTTTAATTTCCAGGCATCAATAGGCTTGCCTCACTTAGCATCACCCAAATTAATTTACTTTTACAAAAGGTTGCTTAGAGTAAATCCTTAATATTATAGTACTAACATCTATGGTGACCTATAGTCACTACTGTAGTAACCAACTTGAAGAGATTTTAAGAACATTCAGAATGGTAAATTGCAACTTCTGCAACCCTCCTAGAACACTAGCAGGGTATAAATGTTTCTGAAGAATCTTGAAGATTTTAGGTGCTCTGTAGAAAGATTAATAAGAAAGCATTATTTTTATAACAAGGATACCACAGAAATTTTTCAACAAGTGACTAGGTACGGTTGCAAACTTCAATGGACCATATAAGAATTTCAATATTAACAGTTATTACATTTGTCTGAACTATTTCAAAATTAGAACATAATACTTCTATGTAAAAAACAAACAAAAACAAAAAAAAACCCAAAACACACAAATCCAAAGAGGTTTTCTTCAAGGTAGCAAGTCATCAGCTTTCTTAACACCTTAGGAGTGCTAGAAAGTACATTAGCAAAATAAGAAAAAAGACATAACAGTTTTAGAAATACTGACAGCCCACAACATATACTGACTTGATGGCAAAGAGTAGAATACTCAAAATCTCTGATAATCAGCATTTGGGGAAGATAAACCACTTTTCTAGTATTTCCCTGTGATTTTTTTTTACAGATTTGGCTAATACCTGGCCTTGCTGACCACTGGCTTCACATACGTACATGAAATTAACCATAAAGGTCTAAATATCACATCAGTCATGCATCAACCTCAGTATGCTGTTTCTCAGCTGGTCTGTCAGTAGGATCAGTAGTTCCAGCAGCAAGACATCCTAAAGCTCTTTGGAGCACCCATCTTGCGAGATTCATTCAGTGAGTATTACTTAGATGCAGCAACTCCAGTCTAGCAGTACTTTTATTAAATAAGTTATTAGTAAACATTTTCCTGAAGCAGAGTTCCCTCTGCTGCTGGATTATGTTTGATTTGAGTAACCTGGAAAAAATTATCTTGGGCTCAAAATTCCTTCAGATACTGTATTTGTTAAACTGAACAACTTAACACTATAACCATAGCCCCAAAAGGGTCATCTTGTTTGCATATATCATCAGCAAATTTAAGCTGAAGATATTTCAAACACATTATAGCTACATTTGGATATAGAATTAAAAAAAAAAAAAACAGCAAAAATCCCCACAAAACATTAGTCCCAAGCATTCCTCTAATATTTAGCTCTATAGCCAAAATTACGGTTGTCCACCAGTAACTGTGGGTTCAGTGTTCAGACCTGCAAAGATTTTAAAACACTAGTATCTTCAAATACTTGGTTCTATACCAATTCCAAAGAAACCACCTCAAGTATCAGTACAGATGACTAAACACATCAATAACCTGGTCCACACAATATAATGTGATACAAAATATGGCTGGTCTGAACAATATAAGTTGACACAAAATACTGTTTTACTCAAAGGCACAAATCTGAAATGAAAGAGTAATTAACTTAATAAACATTCTGACTGAGCTGTTCACAAAGAGCGAGCCCTTCTGTCTTTGTCAGCACACTGACAAAATGAGCAGATAGGAAATGCTCACCTCATTTCTGCCATTATATCCTTATGCAAATCCTTTAGTAAGAATGTTATTTTGTTCCTGTCATATTCTGTGGTAGACTGAAATATCATTTACAAGATCTTTCATGCTCTTTAGAGTTCTTTTTTAGGACTGAGTAGGAACTTCTCTATATTGTGCATTATCAAAAAATGAATCAATGAAGTCAACTATCTGAAGCTCAATATTGTCTGTGTGCAGAGCTGCTTCTATAACAGCAAGAGGAGCAATTATATGAAGGAGATTGTTTAGTAAAACTGAATTAGCAGTATGAGCATTATTCAATTTTTCTCTGCTAAGACAACAATCAACAAACAACATACCAGTGTAATCTTCCTTAGACTTATTTTGGAATAGTTCCAGAAAGACACTATGTCTTTGACAACCAGCAGTAGGTCATTCAATGAATTTTCATTAGCCATAAGGAGAATTACAGAATGCATTATTTTAAAATACTTTGTTACACTCACATAGAAAGCTGTTCACAATCTCTTGTATGTCTTCAAAATTTCTTAATATAGCCTCTACAGATGATGTATTAAAGTGCTGTATTAAAACATCAAGAGCCATTGAGTAGACTGTCCAGTGACTAACCTTAGTAATTGAAACTCTTGGTCTATCACCACAAATAAGTGTCTAACATTAAAATTCACCAATAAATCTTCTATGCCTGTAGCTATAGGAAACCAGCAGTTCTCAAAGTTAACATATATCGCTGTTTCCATTTAAAGCTGATAATATCATAAGCATTGAATATGTCTGGTTTCCAACAGAAGACAGTATCATTAAAGGCTGAATTACAGAAAAAAAAAGAAAGGATAGCTTCCAGGGGTGCAGAAACTTCACTGGTCATATTCTTAACATTAGTAAAAGCAGTCTTTATAAGTGATGTTCTTGAATGTCTATTCCAACTTATACCACCATAAAGATCACCCAGCTGTTCAACACCTTTGGTCATCTCCATTTCTGCCGCTGGCATACCACCAGTGTTTCTACAATTTGTAAAGCCGCTTTGTCTCTTTGGGGTGGAGGAACAATGGACTGAGTATGTATTATTCATCTGCAGTGGTACAGCATACAGGGATAGCTCATTCCAAAAATCTAGCAGCTTTTTGAGAACTGAGCAATTTACATGACAGAGCTCAGAAAACTTCAGAAGAATAAAGTTCCATTCTTTGAACTGATGAAAAAGCAAGTCGGATTGCAAGTGACATCCATCTGAAAGTCTTCCATAGTGCAGGGGGAACTGTCCTGCAGCGTGATGAGTTTCAGCTCCTTAATGACTTCAATGACTGCATTGTAACTAAGAGTAGGATTACTATGCACAAAGTCACAGGGTTTAAAAGTCTGAGGTATTGTTGTTGTGAGAGTCCAGCAGAATGCTGCAGAAAAACAAACTGAGACCTCTGCAGGTTCATCAGACATATCTGTCAGTGTATCCAGTAACATTAGAAGACTTCCTACTTCATTAGAGAACTCCTCTTCAGTACACATTGGCATTTTTGCTTCCTGAGTCATATGAAAGCATATACTTCAGTTAGTGCTTCCATGAGCTAATCTTCCTGTAAGGCTGATGACATTGAGGAGGAGATGGAACATCTCTTCTACATCATACTCCCCACCAGTCTGTTAACATTCTCAACTCAAGAGTTCTCAATATACAAAGGTTTGATATTTTTAAAGAAATTTTCTAGGCTCCTCTGGGCTTGTTTGAATTGACTTATCAAGAAGTCAACATCCATGTTCCTCATATTTTGCACCAAGGCTACCATATGCTTTAGAAACTCTTTATCATTCCTTAATGTAAAGCCAGTAAAACTAAAAGACTTGAAAAATTTTAGTGCCTTCCTTACCAGTTCAATATTCAGAGCTGCTGCTTCTATCAGTATGTGGAGAAATGTTTTGTGTTCACCCTCCAAGTCTGAGTCAAGTTTACTAATCACATACTGAAAGAACTCTGTCAAAGAACTGGTATTTTTCTCATGCAAGAAAGGTTTAATCTCAATATCCAAATGAGCAGAGCTGTTTTCTTGGATTTCAGAAGTTTTATTTTTCAAAAGAGTTTGAATTTCTGCCAAAAGTTCTACTGATGCAAGCTGAATATGGCAAAAAGGATTAAGGAATGTTCTCAAAGTTCTGGTAAATCCATGAACTGACTGACTAAAATGGGTCTTATTTGATGTATACCGTGAGTGCCCCACTAAATCATTGACAACCGTTTTTATTTGCCATCCAGAGTTAATTTAAAGTGTAAAAATAAATTCAAGCACACTAATGTCATCTTTTATATAAAATTCTGGGACAATAAATTTTAAAGCTTTTGTTATAATATTGAAATAAATATTTATACAAATCACATCAGAACCAGTTAGGGAACATGCAGGGAGTGTCAAATTAAAAATCAAATTAACAAAGTCCATGTGTCTCATTAGCATGTGTCTCATTGTCTCCCAGAGATTTCAGTAGAAAAAATGTTTTGCACTTTCAAGGAAGGAAGATGACTTGTATTTTTCACTAAGATTACTTAAGGCATGTATCCATCTGTTACAATCCTCTGCTTCGTCCACTGTACTATAAAAGTTTAGAAAGGAATTGAGATGAGATGAAAAATTTGTTTGGGAATGGCTTACATCTTTCAGAGTGTTGTCCAAAATTAGTTTGGTAATATTCTGGGAAATGCTGACAAACCATACATTTGCGTTGAGGCACACTTTTAAATAAAGCAGTTATGTCTTATCTCAGTGAGAATAATTCCAAGTTCCATTTGGGAGAGCATGAGAATATTAGAAAGGGAATTTCCAATGGAAAATACACCAGCACCCCTATCTTCTCCCTCAGATATTTGAAAACTTTCCATTAACAACCTTCAGTACAGATTTCTGCAATTCAGTTATGATGCTCATCATTTCTAAAACACTTTCTAAACTGTTACCTTTAAGTGAGCTTGTGACATCAACTGCATTAAATACACTTTGAAGATTAGAAAAGCAAGCTTCAAAATCTTTCCAGTCATTTAAATCACCGTCTCCTTCAAATATTCATTTTAATAGGTTCATTGTTGCTGTGGTAGTTTCAACAATAACCATAGCTGTATTATTGCACAGTTAGTCATGTGCTGCATTTAAAAGACTTTGAGAGATTTGCCAAATCATTTCTTAGACAAACAAAAGGTTGAATTCAAATTTAAGATTTTGGATGCTTTTTCAAAAGTCTCTGTCCAGGTTTTCAGCCACATAAAAGTGCTGTGCAAAGCAGAGGGCACACTTACCTTATCTCACAAGTTTGTTATATTAGACAGAACACTGTCCAATGGAAGCAGAAGTAAGTTGTAAAACTCTGCCGAATGATTTACAGAAGTAATGTTTGATAGATAAAAATCAACACACCCACTATTTAGCAGGCATTCTGGGAAGATATCAAGAAACTGTTTAAAATAACAAAAGGTAGCTGTTTGGAGCTCTTCATCTATAAAGGAAGTTTTAAGGCTGCTCAGAGTGCTATAAGGCAACTTGCATCCCTTTTTTTCCTTTCTGTACAAGAGACTGGGCCTGAAACTCTGTGTAGTTGCAAATGATTAGTAGCTTTTCACAGAGAGACAGACTGGTGAAGTTCCAGAGAAGATCAAAAGTTTCAGACAGAAAATCAAAAACTCGATCCCTATCTTGGAAATCATGCCATACTTGAAAGGATGAAATGTCTTTTGAAGTCTCCTAAAGAAATGTTAACAGAGTGCTATTGCTCTCAGTATTTAAGACCAGATCATCATTCTGATACAGAGAGAAAAGTACTGCAACAAGTGAGGCTACGCTAATACTATTTAATTTGGGGATGGTTTTGAAGAAATTGTGCATAATTTCTCCTAATTCTTGTACTTATAAAGTTGCATTTGAGAATAATAAAGAGGAGGCATTACTCCATGAATTGTGCTGAAAGACACAGTGACATCATCATCAGTCAATGATCCAACCTCACAGAGATTCTTTGGGAACTTTTCACTAAAGTGTTTTAGATGGTTCAAAGCAACAATATTTAACTCTGGCTAGTCAGTTAGGATATTTTGGAGCAATAACATACTTCTATTACAGATATTATTTTCTGTAATGGAAAATGTAATTCCAGATAAGGTCTCCAGTACCTCCTCTTCTTCCACTTGACTTGAATGAGACAGCCTAGAATCAAGTTCATAAAATACAATTTTCACTATATACCAGAAAAGTTCAGTCTTCTCTTTTGTCCAGAATCTCTGAAAAGGCTGGAAATTTTTTCATAGCTCATTATGGAGTTCAGAAACCATAGTGAGAAATTGGTGGCAGATTCCTTCCCCTCAGCAAAATTTTTCTTCCGCATAATTGTATTAGTCAAGACATTTTCAGTTAGAGACTGGTTTGAAGAAGCTGAGAAATCAAGCATTATAATTTTGTCTATGATTTCTACAAGGCAAAAAAGATGATCCATTTCTTTTTCATCAGAAATCCTTAAATTTCCTTCTCTCTTCAAAAACTCTTTGAAAGATGTCAAAATGCTGAAAAAAATAAGCATAATTTTTTTCTTGTTAGTTACCTAACAGTCAGACAAGAATTGGTTAAATATGTATTTTATAATTTTAGAATATATTTTTATTTACTTAACTCAAAGGAAGTTCAAATATCATTTAAATAGCAGTCACAAACTAATCACTACAAAACCTGACAATCACTTTGGTTTTCAATGTGACAAAACTCAGTGAAAAGTCACAGTCACATTCAAATCAAAACCTGAATGTAGGCAGCTAGGTTAAAGAAGTGTGCATTTATCAGCAATTATAATCAAGTTTGTAAGCCATAGAGTCAAACACCCTTAAGTACCTCACATTTTCAGCTGCTGAAAAGAGCAAAGTTTTATGCTCCACAGACTAATTATTTTATTGAAAGGAAGTTGTCAGTAAAATGGATCAAACACTCTAATTTTCCATGAATTCTGAAGAATTTTAGGCATAATTATTTGAAGCCAAAACATTCCAGTTGACCAACTGATAGCTGAACACTGCTATTTTAATATCCAGGAAAAAAAAAAAAAACAAACATGAAATCACAGTGAAAATTGGAATGCTCCAACTGATGTTTCCTTTGTGTCAATACTATTTATCAAAAGAAAAAATGTTTTCTAGCTCTGTAAGACTGGTCAAGATTGAGGTGCACGGCAAAAGGAGCATTCCAATGCAAAGGTCTCAAATTGAAGATACCTTCTCCTTAAATGTTTTGTTTTAATGGTTACAATGCAGAACACCACAGATCATTAAAAAGCTTGTGAGGAAATTTCTGTGTGAATTGCTGGAATGGCTTCTACAGGACAGAAACCAAGATGTCAAACACTGGGGAAAAAAATCATTCCCCATGCAGAATCTCTTTCCTAGACCTATGCAAATCAAAGAAATATCTCTGCATATATAGCAAAGAAAACCCAAACAAGCCAGGTGATTTTGTTAGTACTACTGTGAAGAGAAAATAGTGCACACTCTAGAAACAGTATTTAAGACCAAATCCAAATCCTTGCACCAGCAAATGCGTCTGCATTGATTTCTATAACAAAATTGGGAAACACCACAAAAGAAAAGTGATTGAACATTCAAGATATCATTCTGCATTCTACTCCTTAACTTCCATTTTGTTTTTACTGTAGATATCAAGAGTATCTAAGATTTTGAAAACCCAAACCAGGAGTTCTTTGCTTCTAGACCCATTTTAATCAAGCTGCTAAAGCTCCTGTCAAGTTCTGCCCGAATGAAAAGCATGACATGACCTGTCTGACAGTGGAGGAAATACTCAAGTTATGCCATTTATAAACTTTTGATTCTTCATCTTTCACTGCATTGATAGTCATTATTTCCATTTGACAGGTTAAACAAGGGATCAATTTAGCAGACCTAAATAACAGCATAATGAAAAATAAAGTTCAAAGTCCAGAAATGTAATTGAGAAAGTACTCTTATCTATTAACAGCTGTGATTGCCAGCATAGCATAGTAAATAGTTAATACCACTTAACGGTAGAGGCAGCACTCAACAATAATTCCAAAGTTGTTCTATAAGGGATATTTTCTTCTTTTTTAAAGAGGGATGATTAAATAGCTTCTGTTCCACTGCTCATCTAGACATTAGTGGGGCTATAATACAAGTAACTTAGTGACAAGAAGCCCTTTGTAACAATATATTGGAGTCATCAGGAATCTATCATTTTAATTACTGCTGGTAACACACCAGAGATGGAGATGTCTTTTTTTTAATGCTTTTGAATGACAGCCCCAAAGACAGAATCCTGCAAAGAAAGTTACATTTCTTCGCAATAATACTGAAAAAAACCAGTCATCTGGTGAAATGAGGCAGGGTAATTATGTTCAAGACTTACAAAAGTCCAAAGTGGAAGTAGGATAAAGGTTTTCTGGAAAACAGTTAAAGAAATTACTTTGACTAGTTCAGCCTTACCACGCTCAGGAAATAAACGAGGAATAATTTGGTAAGTCTTGCAGAAATACTAGATAATGACCTAGGACAGTCTCCAAACTGAGCTTTTGTCTAGAACATAGAGGTGCTTCTAGTCCATCTGCAGAGAAAATAGAAGTTTAAACATCAAGAGACAGATCACAAAATGTTTTTATGAACAATTTGATCGACTCCCACTGAAACAACCTGAATAAGTCCTACCAAATTTAGCAGGACTTGAATGTGTGCAGAAAGATAAATACATTACAAACATTTTCAAAGAAGTAAATATGTAATTTCTATTAAAGTGTTTGATGTTGGTTCTACTGAATGATTTAAAAGAATGAAATGCAGAAACAGTAAGTAACAGCTCTACATAAGGCACATCTGCATTTTTCTTACAGAATTCCTCATGGAAAAATTCAAATACAATTCCTTACAGAAAAATGAAAAATAGATGATATCCTTTCAATTATACATGAGCTGCAGAACTAGGTCAAATAAGATTAGTTTTATTATACAAGAGCACACTTAGTGCTGTACTTAGCACTGAAATGAACTTTATTTCTTTTTCCTTGGAATTTCCATAATTCACTATTACTGGCCAGATAACTGAAATATCTGGAATTGTAATAGATTACTTAACCTGTATAATCAATTCACCTTTGAACATTTCATTTCACTAACACCATTCTTCGATTAAAAAAGTACTGCTTGTTTTTGCATACATTCCATAGCTGCTCACTTACTGATGAGGTATTCAGAACACTTGTGATCAGCTCCACAGATAAAAAGAGCAGAGAAAAAAAATAGTGTATTTAGTAAAACAGATCTTTAGCAAAAACAAGGTCTTTCACAAATCCCAAGAACTAGTTTAAAAAAAACTCCATCAGTACCCTAAATCCTTCAGAAGCTGTAAATGTAAGTGGTCAAAAAATGAAGGACTTTGAGAGCATGGTGAGAATATTTAAAGAAAACAAATAGGTGATATTGGGTGAGAAATTTTTGGAGCTGTTTGGATCAGCCACATTGTGCCCTGCCTCATAGCTCCACTAAAACATTGAGAAGAGTAACACAAATATTTCATGAGAAAGAATTCTGAAATGGAAGATCTCCCATTCCTCAGCATAAGTCTCAGATATTTCAAAATTTTCCCCAAATAATGAAAAAAACTCATGTATTCCAAGAAAGTTAACAGCAGATGGGTCAGAACATCTGGAATATCACAGGACAACTGGCATGAAGGAAATCAAGCATGAATACCTTGCCTAATATGCGCAAAGCCTAGAAATATCTCTACTGGGTGACTAGCTAGTCTGGTCTCCCATGTATATCTTGGTATTAAGAAGCCTTCCTGACACAATAGCATTGCAAAAGTAGAGAGTCCAACGAGGTTCAAACAGTTGGAGTTTTCCCAGTAGAAATGGATGATCCAAAAATTTTCTACCTGGCACTAAAACCACAACTATTTATCAGAGTTAGGCTCTGTATATTATAAGTTTTCCTTGATAATAATTCAGTCAGCTGGTGAATCCTAAGCTCAATGGAAACACAAACAAACAGGCTCATAAATGTAAAAAGCATCACCTTTTTGCTTTGTGAGGAATACCGTACTCTAAAACGGACAGGGAAACATCAGAATAAAGCCTGTGCTGTGCAGTAGCTCTTTCCTCACCTGACTGACCTCCCATGGAGCCTGCTTCCTTATACATGTATTGAGCTACCTCACATGTCCAACTGACAAAAGTTGTTAAAACCTTCTAGTATGGGTTTCCCTCAAAAGCAAACAATTTCTTCAAGTGTATTATTAATCCTGAAATGACACAGAAAAAAAGGCTACCATGATTAAACCAGCAATTTCTTTCAAAGTCAAGTTACCTTGTGAACACATGCTATTTCTCTGTAAATCTCTAGCTAAATTCTATCGCTGCTTTATGTATACAGGGAAGAACTGAGGTAGACAGGCTAATAGCAGAGTCCTTTGCTGAAGATATCAGCCACATGGCTATTACATCACTCTGAACACAACTAGACTCTACTACACAGGTTTGTGAGCAGAAAAAAATTCTAAAAAGCCTTTTAGGAAACCCCCAACAAAATGCTTTGGTTCAAAAAGTAGTATTTTGAAATTGAAAACAATTATCGAGAAATGCTTCCTCTTGTCCTGAAATACACCTTCACATTAAAAAAAACACTTTGCTTTGTCCCTGAAAAAAACCAGTCAAACAAAACAACAAAAAAAAAAAAAACACCTCACAAGAATAGCAGTGAGCTTTTCTTGCTTTTCTATGTTACTTAAACACAACCCTCTATTCCCAGAGGCCTTTTAGCTCTATCAGTGTTTCTGATGCTCAAAAAAGCAAGTGTAGAACTAGTCCTCCTACTGATTTTGTTACTGATTTGCCATTAGTTAGAATTTATTTTGATTCTAATATGAATATGGAATTATGAGAAATATTTTAGT
>JANZLQ010000050.1:21641978-21673221 GCA_026212715.1 Elanus axillaris
GGGGGGGAGAGTTAAAAGTGAGAGCAAAACCACCACAAGCCTTCTCCCAGTTATCCCCATAACAAGGCAGGGTGGACACAGAATACTTATATTTTACTTCCAGTCAATCTGCAGAGAAAGAAAAAGAATCTTTAAAGCAACAGAACACTTATTCTTACCAAAAAAATTAAACAGAGCACCTTACAGAATGCATTGATAAAAATATATCTATTGAATTGATTACATGTCCCAGTCACCTTAGCTGTGAAACAAACTTCTTTGTTACCGTAGCTGTAATTTACTACTTAAAGTTTATGTCAAATCTACCAGTTATTTCCTATACAGTAATCCTTTGTTATTATGCAACTAAGAATCCAGTTTTGTCAGAGTGGATCAGCAGTTTCCAACATATGCAAGAGGAATAAAAAAAACCACACAGAACAAACCCAACAGTATTTAACTTCACCAAGCAGGTGTGAAAAGTCTCTGTCAAGTACCTCTGAGACACAGCAAACATGGTAAAGCTCAGGAAGTGGGAGAAGTTGTAAATTTAGGAACCTTTCTGCTGACTAAATTCTGCCTGAGACAGGACTTCTAGAAACGTATGTTAGTAATACAAACTAGTCAAGAAGCGAACATTAGTTTTTGTGGTTTGCTTTCCAAATTGCATTAATTATGGCAAATTTGGTCACTGAAGAACACCAAAGTCTTAAAAAAACCCACAGGCAAACATCAGAGTCTCCTCTTATTCCTCACTGGTGAGCTGACCCCAGCTGGCAGACAAGCACCTGCACAGCTGCTTATTCACTCCTTTCTCTCATGGGACAGGAAGAAAATGAAAGGAGGGTGGGAAGACTCATGGATCAAAATACAGTTCAATAGGTGAAGCAAAAGTTGCACATGCAAGCAAAACAAAACAAGGAATTTATTCACTAATTCCCATCAACAGGCAGATGCCCAGCCACTTCCCAGAAAGCAAGGTCTCAGCATGCATAACAACTGTCGTGGTTTAAGCCCAGCAGGCAACAAGGCACCACAAAGCCATTTGCTTACTCCTCCCCCCACCCCAGTGGGGCAGGGAGAAGAAAATACAAAGAAAAGCTTGTGGGTCAACACAAGGAGGGAACACTCACCAGTTATGGTCACAGGCAAAAGACAGGCTCAACTGGGGCAAGAAACAAAATCAATTTAATTTACTACCAATCAAATCAAAACAAGAATAATGGGAAGTAAGCCCAAGCCTGAGAACACCTTCCCCCCACCAGTCCCTCCTTCCCGCCTCAACTCTGCTCCCGGTTTTCTCCACCTCCTCCCCCTCAGCAGCACAGAGGGAAGGGGAATGGAGGTTATGGTCAGTCCATCACACCTTGTCTCTGCCACTCCTTCTTCCTCAGGGGCAGGACTCCTCACTCTTACCCTGCCCCACCATGGGGTCCCTCCCACAGCAGACAGTTCTCCACAAACTTCTCCAACATGAGTCCTTCCCACAGGCTGCAGCTCTTCATGAGCTGCTCCATTGTGGGTCCTTCCCATGGGCTGCAGTCCTTCAGTCACAGGTTGCTCCAGTGCGGGCTCCTCCATGGAGTCACAGCGATCCTCGAGGGCATCCACCTGCTTTGGTGTGGGCTCCTCTCTCCCCGGGCTGCCCTCCACAGGCTGCGGGGGGGGGAACGGACGGGGGACGGGACACAGCCTGCCATCTGCCCACGGGCTGCAGGGGCATCCCCTCCTTCCTCACTGACCTCAGTGTCTGCAGAGGGGCTCCTCTCACATCCCAATCCCCTACTCACTGCAGGTTCCCTTCTTAAATCTGCTCTCCCGCAGGTGTTACCACCGTCACTGATGGGCTCAGCCTGGGCCAGAGGTGGGTCCCACCTGGAGCTGAGGAAGCTTCCGGCAGCTTCTCACAGGAGCCACCCCTGTGGCCCCTCCCCTGCTACCAAAACGCCACCACTCAAACCCAGTACAAACATGTACATGGGAAGACAAACACTGTAACCATGAACACCCTCCACTTTTGTCCCACTTTCGCTCTGTCTATGCTATAGGGTCAAGATAGATCACTGCTGAGATTGTATTAACAGATTAATAACTTTGCCCAGCACAGCAGCCAGTTGTTACCGTTACCTTTGCTTACTGCTGCTAAAGAAGAAAACAATAACCATAAGCTTACAGTCAAGTTCCTGTTTACTTTGGGAACACTCAGACTCAGAGTTTGCAAACCTTTCAGAAAAGACTTCTGCTTTGGGGATATAAGCACTACAAGCACAGCTAATACAGCTTTGCGTGTTCATAGTTCAGAGAACAAGCTGGAATAAGGTTACAAATTACTTGGGCAAAAAGTGGAGGGGGGAAAAAAAAGCCCCAACACAGTTGCAATCCACATATTGTAATCAAAAAAGACTTATTTCCCAGTTTCAAAAAAATTATGCCATCATATCCTTCATATCTTTTTTATTAGGAAAAAGACAGTGGGATGCTAAAGGGTGACAGAAACAGCACAGTGATATCCCATTCAAAGTCTTTGGGACCCTACCTCCCCATGCGGTAAGGCTGGTGAAGTTCATGGACAGTCTTGCACAGGTAGCCAGGGTCAGTGGCCTCCTCTAGCCTTATAAAAATGTTAACTGACTACCATGACAATTACCTTTCAACCTATTACAAACAACTACCTACTCCAGCAAATACACTTCTGACTTTTTCCTAACAATTCCCTTATTTTACTGCAAATCCCTGTAGATACTTGTCTTGGTCCATGGTTTTGATGCCATGTTCTCCTCTGGATCCAACTGTCCTTTACCTAAGGCAGAAAACTTTCATACTCAGAATACAATCTCTGTGGGTTTTTTCTTACTGCTTCATTTCTTGCAAGAACAGCCAAAGCTATTTTGATAGCAAGAGGCTTGAGGAAAAAAAAATGGAGTAATTTTCCTGATATTGACCAAGTGCTACATACAAAGTTGATTAGAATCCAAACTATTCTTTTCTTATATTCATATGTAAATATTCTGTCTTTCAAAGACTCCCAAAGCACATTACAAAGTTCAAAGCCATATTATATGATGGGCTAATTTCAGCCATTGCTAACATGAAGCTACTTCTTGAAGACTCCTAGGGAATCTCTGCTGAGTTTAAGAGAGATGAAAAATACAATTATGAAGGAATCAGAATGGGTAAAAACTCCTACCATACCTCTATAAAAGAAGAATCTGGTAAACAGATGAAAATTTCAGCCTCTTTACACTGAGAAGTTAAATAGCCAGTGAGAACATCAAGAATTGCAGGTAAAATATTAAAACAGAGCACTATCAAGAATGTAAAAGTACTTACTTTTGAATAACTTTTAGAACCTGTGCTACAGCAGCTAACTCATCTTCTGCATAAAAGCTGTTCGATTCAAGGCGAGGGAGTGAATGTAGAAGGTTCCAGAAATATGGTTGCTTGTACAGGTTTTCTGCTTTAGAAATCATTTCCTCCATTCAAATGGATCTTTATGTGAAGAAAACACATTTACATGCAACACTTCCATCAACAGAAAAAACAAGTATCAGGTGCCTGTTATTTCCCCTACCCCTGCGCTCTTGAATTTTAAATGATTTAAAATATTTTTTTCAAGTGGAAACATACCTCTAGCTTTGGTAATTCATCACATCATTTTGGTGGTACTTTGAACTTATGGCAGCTTTGTTTCAGTCGTCTTTCTCTGCTGTGATGGAAAATGGAGCTGGGAGAAAAGCTAAGCAATCTCTTCATGCTCAGAAGTGTAACTCTTTCCCAAAGAAAAGTATTATCTTTGAGATCTCGAACACAAGGAGCTCTTTAGCCCTGCAATGAATTTCTAAGTCTGGACTGCCAGGGACATGCCATCCTTGACTCAAAACTCCTTGGGGAGTTGCGGGGGGGGGGGGGGCTGTCAAACAATAACTGATAAGAATGGCCTTTAAAGATGAACTGACTGGGGTAAAACCACTTCTTTTATAGGACTACACTATCAGATGCCTATGCAAAACATAGGGTCTATCATGCTTGTTTATTATGCAGTCTTTGTTTCTCTAAATTAGTGCTTCACTAGGGCTCTTTTGGAGAATGGTAACATGAGCATGGTTTATACAAAAAGAAGCTTGTTTATACAAGCTCTCTTACTAATAATGATAGGCTACTTTCAGTGAAGTATTTTCTTAATGTATTAAGTATTTCTTAAATAAATTCTTTCTATTTTATATTCCATATTGATACAGCTCCTTTCAATCAAGTACCTCATGAGCAATTAAAAAATGTTACTATAAAAATGCCATCTAAATTCAAGTTATAAACCAGAAATCTAGGTTTCATGAAGTAGCAGTTATAATCCACCAACTAGGGAGAAAATTAATTTTAAAATATTTAAAGTGAACCCAGTGAACTGTGAAAGGTACAAAAGTGACAGTAATGGAGATCCACTACTGTGCACATTCAGCCTTCCTCTTTTTGTTGAGATTGCAAGGGAGAAAGACTAATTAATGCATTAGGGACAGACAAAGACCAAACTTGTTTCACAAACTGCCAAAGAGATTCCGGAAAGAATTATGCTACATCTTGCAAATCTGTCTTCCCTCACCCAACTTGAGTCTGTTTGCCATATTTACTGGATTATAAATTTGAATTCAAAGTAATCAAGTCACCTCATTCAAGCAAGAGCCTCTTTTAAATCTCACTGCGGTCCTTTTAAGTTTTGGGTTGGGATTTTTTTGTGTTGTTTTTTTGTCTGGGCTTTTTGTTTCTGATTTGGTTTTTTAAGTACACATTAGAATAAGAGTTCCTTGCAAGGCATTTTGTAATGTGATTTTATACAGCTACACAAGATCTGGCAGATGCACTTTTAAATTGCTCCTAATGAACAACTAGCCTTCAAATAGCTGTGGATTTTAGCTAGTAACAACATAGACTGGTTTCAATCGGTAATCTAGACACCACTGAACCTCTATCAGATTTACAAGACTTCATTTTTTCCTTCAATACCATACCAATAGTTATTTTTAAAGATAGTTTACTAAAACTTGACAGGATACAAATTTCTAACCATTATAATAAAGATGCCTCAAATTCCAGAACTGTAATTTAGAAACAGATGGTAAAAGTACTTACAGTAAGAAAAGTGGTGATATTATGGAGCCCTTTAAAAACAAATATTTTCCTTTACAAAGAAGCATTATAAGCAAAAGCAAGTAGTGCACAAAGCACATTTCTACAGGATTAAAGGCATTTGAAACAACTAATACCCTAGAAAGATAGTGATCCATTTGATTTTCTGTGCTTTCCAATGTTTCTACTATTTTCACAAAAACAATTTAAAAGAAATTGCTTACGATTCACTCTTCAGGAAGGTAAAATCATCATATCAACACTAGATGAACATACTAGCTCCCAGACAGTCAGACATGAAAATGACTGTTTTGCCTTAATCTTTCTGCTTGAAACAGCCAGAAAGGTAGTAGTAGGTCTTAAATGCCTACGTGCTACAGCAGCAAGGCTGTGCCGTATGGGTGGGAACAGAGCAGGAACATCAGACCTTGGTGTTTCCAGTTCCACTCTTTTAGTGCGAGATTGACTTGTTTGCCTAAAGGTCACTAGGTGTGAGCTACTGAGGTTTTCCATCGCTATACTCTCTACTACAACAGAAAAACCTGGGGAGAAAGACTTAAACCCTCACAAGTTACTTTTGAATGCATGTAACCAAGTAACCATGCACTCGTTATTAATCCTTATCTTAAACCTTTCCCCTCACAGTATTTTGTTAACTATCAAGTAGTAAAACAAGGGCACAGTTTTAGAAAGCTAACTTTTTTCCTCATTATTTTATGATGGCCACAGTAATATTAATCATAAAAGTGGCTTTTTTTCAGATCAGTTAAAATTTTAGTTTGTTCATTTTATTTTAAAGATAAGAGTATTCCTTTGCTTGATGGTTATCACTACCTGGTAGACAAAGTAATTCATTATTAGAAAGTTCACAGCTTACCTGAGAACTTTTGAGTTTTCCTCCCATAGCTTTTCTAAAGCCATGGCTTTCTCTGGTCTCAGAAGAACTTGCAAAAGGATTTATTATCTCCCTCATGAAGTCTAGATCAGGTCCTGTGAATCTCTCTGGACCACTTCGGACACCTGCAGTACTTTGTCACAGAAAGAAGCAGAACAAACTGGCAGCAAGTAACTGAAAAATGTGTATATAGTCACAGCAGTATTCAGATTATTTTTTTTAACTACTATGCATTTACACAACTTTCATTTAGTTCAATTCACTAGCATGCAAATTACAGCACTGAGTCTCAAAACCTCAGGAAAGAGGGCAATGAAAAATTGCTGAGCTGAAGCCACTCACCTATGCCAGTAACACAATTCTGGCAGCAGCCAAAGACAGACACATCCAAAGAAGTCTTTGATGTTTCTGAACACACTCACCTTTTCTCCCCTGGTTTATCATGAGTCCAGCTGATGGTTATTTGATGGCCTGTACCCTGAAGTTCAAGCTTTCTTATTGCATCCAAGGCAACACACTGCAACCAGAACTGGTAAGTTGGTCAATGTCACCAAATGAAATATAGTTAAGTCCCTCTTTCTGGGTCCTGAAGAAAGTTAGTTGGTGTTTCCTCTTTAGATAGTTTACTAAGCAACAGTACCATGATAACAATTCTACCACCTTAACAAAAAAGCATCCACACTAGCAAACATATGCTGATTCCAGATGATGTGCTCCTCAAAATAACCTTCTACTTGAAAAGCAAGAAGAATGGTGTCTCTGGCTACATATTTTTGCCTTACGCTGACTCACACACAAAAAGTGTCTGTTGTTAGTAAAACCTATGAGTCTGTATTTGGGATATGACAGCTTGTTTTTTCAAAAACACGCAACAACCAGTAGAAATAGTATCCTATTATCACTACTGGCTTTCCCCTGATTTTAGCTCACAGCTAAACCCCTGGTACATGTTTTCTCTATTATCTCTCTCATACTACCATCTGGTGGCTACTCAACAACACAACAATTTTCTAACTACTTTCAAGATGAAATCAGAAGTCAGAGCCATTTAAACGTGTCTTTTCAGGACAAAATTACTTAGACTTTCCTAAGGCACCATAACCAATGGGATAATCACCTTTAGCATGTTACTAGGCAGTTGAATTCTGTTTTATCTTATAAGAAGCTTAAATGAGCTTAGAGTGAAATCCTGTGTAGCAAAAATATTGCTATTTTTCATGAGAAGCATGACTGTCACATAAGCCCCACTTACAAAAATATAATAAAGAGTTACGTTCCTTTCTTGTCAAACTTGTATGTGAATACTAGTTTTCAGCATAATTTTTACTTACTGGCAAAGAAAAACCTAATGAGATAGATTCACAAAGCAAAGCAAAAACATCAGCCACTGCTTTCTGATTCTCTCATTTCTCTTTCTCTCCCTCTCTGATCCTCATTTGTTCAGAAACCCGCAGAGCTGTCTACAACTGACTAAAGGATGAGAAGAAAATTTAATCTTAAAACAATCAAGTTCTTGATTGTTTCAGTGCATCTTATTTTGATCCCTACTTGGCCAACAGCAGGTAGGATTTTGGAAAACTCATTCACCAGCCTCAAACTTCAATGGATTAAAGGCAGAACAATTCCTCACCACACTGTTTTTCTCCCCTTTTTAAATGGAGTTTTAAAAAACAGGTTTCTGTAGTTCAGAGGGCAGCTTTTAAGGTCATTAATAGCTGCACTTTAGCTATTGCTTTTGAAAACTACCACATAAATTCCAGTGTTACCAACATACCTACTGCCTGCTATTTCAGACAATAACACTGGTATTTGGCAAAGAACAGGAACACTAACTACATACTGAAAACTTTCTAGCACAGTGCTTTTTAAGCATGAACAAGTGGCCAGCGCTTGACCAGAAGAACCACCACCCACATTGGTTAAAACACAAATATAGTCTAGCTCAGTTTCCACAGGATTTTTCTGCATTTTTTTTTCCAAAATGCTTGCTGAACTTTAAATTGACAACTAAACTCACAAAACAAGGTCACTTAAAATACTCACAAGTATTCAGAGAAGTGGAGCATAAAGACAGTATTTCAGCCCACATTGTTTTCCCTCCAGACTAGACATAAACCTTGCATACCCATGTACAAATCTCCCTGTTTCAGAAGCATTGCAAACAATAATACTCTGGGGAAAAAGGACACTTTTACTCACACAGGACTATATGTGTGGGCACAATGCTGGCTCCAGGGCCGCGGGTGCTGCCTGGGCTCCCTGCCAGCAGCAGGTTGCACAGATAACAGTGACAGGGTAAATCAGTAACTCCCTCTCCTCTACTCCCATCGCTGACTGCTGCATCTTGGATCCACAAAGCCTGGGTTGATAAAGAGTAGGAGAACAAAAAAAACAACACCCTCTTGGCACCTAATTTTATATGCTATGGCCACCTGTTTGATACATAGCAGAAGCACACCCAATAACACAGGCTGAATTGTGTGAACATTAATCACTTCAGTTAATCTGAATCTCTTGTAATCCCAGCCCAGAAACCATTCAGCCTCACACTGCGCAAGCAGAGCAGTAAGCTCTGGAGCAGGTAGGTAGCAAATGTAACAGAGAAGCAAGGTCTGTTTAGCAATAGCTTTTCAAACAAGAGGAAAACTGAACTCTCCCACCCCCCAGTCTGAGCAAGGAAAAATGCTGTCTGCTCTTCATCACTTAGCTTCAAAGTATGTCACCGATAGCTGTAAAGCTTCCCTTGAATGAAGAAGCTGGGCAAAAAGCTTCAGGTTGTGCTGTCCCAGGTGCTGTGTGAGGCAGCAGCAGCAGCCTGCTTAGCCCTCCTGCTCTGCCCCTTGCCTGAGCAGGACAGCAGGTTCAGCTGGACCGTCCTCTCAGTGTCTCTGGGCTTGAGGGCTGGGGAGACAAGCCACCGCCCTGCCAGGGGTCCCACAGAGTAAGGGGGCAGGGGGGAAGACACACACATGCGACGACTAGGGGAGATACACAGACTAGAAACATTAAAGAAAAGAGCTGGAAGCACTTGGAGCATGGTGGCTCTGAAGGGTTCCAGGGAGAAACGCAGGGAAAAGCAAGTTGATGGTGAAACTGGGGAGGGAGCTGGGAAACAGTAGGGGGATGTAGATATTTAGGGTGTGGAAAAAAGACCAAAAACCAGGCATAAGGCCCAGCTCTTCCCAGAAGAGAAGGCAGTACATGCAACCTGGAAAACTCATAGAAACATCACACTCCCAAGCACAAGCATCTCAGCACAATGAGAGCAGCCGTTTGCATGGGCTGTTTCTGAACTATTAGTTTTATTGGGATTTCCAGGGCAGGAGTGATATCAGCCAGCTGCCACTTGTGCCATCATTGCCACAGCCCTTCCTCTGGTTACTCTTGGAGCTGAGCGCAACCTCCTTTGGGAGCAGAAATGGCAACAGGCATGGTACTAGTCACCAGGCTCAGTTTTATGAAACAGATTAAAATATTACAGAGGTTCTATTTGCTGAATACCCATGTTAAGTTTTAAAGGATTTTCTGTATTTTCAAGATGGTAATAGGGGAACATACTTATCGCCTAATAAGAATGCTATGAGATATTACTAGTTTCTTAACAGCACAAGTTACACAAAATTGCCAGAAGATGCCACCATCTTGCCAAAAAGATAAGAAACTAGACTTCAAAGATAGCTGCAGGGACAGTCAAGACAAGCAATTTTCAGAGAGTGTGCCAAAAAAGAAACTTAATTGTTGTACTGCTACTCTCCCAAACAGCCTTCAATGTGTGCTTTCTGGAACAGAAGACAACTTTAACTTATTTGTATATGTGTAAAGGAAGTCAACAGCAACAGTTGCTAGGAACAATAAAGAGAAGCAAGGAATGACAAAAAAGATGAAAGGAGGAAGCCAGTAATTTGTAGGAGAGGACATACATAATTAGAAATGGGGTGTTAGGAGAAGGTCTGTCTATAGATGTCTATATATCATTTCATTATCATCCATGGCAACTCTCCCCTTAATTATGCATTTCCAGAAATACTAGCACGAGGACAGAAATCAAACTAAAAACATATATATTCATACGAGTTTTGACCATGACAAAACACTTCAAAAGAGCAAAAAGACTCTGCATTCCTTTGACCATGTAAAAGCAACTGGCATTTCCTAAAGCCATGACTCAGACATGCTAATTCTGTCCAAATTACCCAGTTACTCAGGATAACAATAAGAATGTTTCAGAGCTCATCTGAGATCTCAGCTATGATGTGCAATGTCATTTAGACTGGTGATTTTCATAAGCCTCTCAGCAAACTCTTGTCTCAACCTCACCCCTGTCACCACATTAAAAATTTCTCTCTAAAAGTACAAAGCCCCAGCTGTGTTGGCTCTTGTTCTTCCCCATCTCAGGACAGCCTGGAGACATGACATCTGCACCAACACCAATACACATGTTGGACAATAGCTTACTGCTTGCCTATCACAGAAAGATCTTCCCCCTCCATGTTGCATACTATTATAACACTTCTAAAATGCAGTGGACCAAAAATACATAAAGAACCAAAAAAATGTTGTTCTTAATTGGCTATAAAATGGAGAAAACTCATGTTTAAAATTCCTTTTCTCCCCAACTCGCTAACTATCTATAGGCAAGATCATGAAAATTGCTTAGGTTTCTTTTTTCCAACTACATAGCACGAGACTACAAAAACTGACCCAGACCATACAGGCTTACTATTCCAGTAAGTTGCTGCAGACATACAGCTATCTTGCAGAATTATTTCTTTTTTTCATTTGAAGATACACATCATTAAAGAAAACTTTGACCCTCTAAGCAATTCTTATGCAGGTGCTACCGTTGTTGCTTAGACCTTCCTTGATTTTGTTTTCCCACACCTGCTCTTGTACATGAGCTCCTCTGATACTACTCCACTAGAGAGCCACAGAGGCCCAGGTATCAATAAAACCAGTAACAAGAAAGGCCCCAGCGTGGATGGGACTGCCCCAGTCAGAGGCCCAGGCTAGGAGGAGCTGAGTCGACCCTGGAGGAGGCCATGCCCTCACCAATGGGGCACCATCCCCCAGGACCCTAGCCCGCAGGCAGACCCGGGGGTGGGTCACAGGCTCTAGCAGCAGCCCCAGCACGGTGGGATGAGCCCAGGAGTCCAGTCAGGCGCAGAAGGAAACACATGGGTCTGAGGGGTCTACCCAGGAGAAGATGCTGGAGACAGACTCCAGGCCCCAACACACCTACAGGGTGAGGCTGCTCAGGCTGCTACCACTTGTAGCTAAATAAAGAGAAATAAACTAATGTGCTTAGAAAAAAACATTTTAAAGACTTGCTTGCATGATCTTTGTAGTTCTAAGTATGAGAAAAAATAAGCTTAATCTTCTTTTAGGTATTGTGAAGTCTATTAAACAGATCTAGGAGTCTGAGCTGCAAGGGCAAACCCCACCACATTCTACAAGATTTGCAGGGGAATTAAGGGTACTGGGAACATATTATGTTTCCATGCACATGCACTGTCACTTGTGGATGTGGGTGGAAGGCCATAGAACACTGTGCTGCATAGTTTTTATCTTATTTGCATGCTCTCAATTTTACTCTGTGCTTTATTAAGATGAGGTGAGGGTAGAACATCCTGGAAAGAGCAGGGAAAAACGTCCTTTGCCATGGGATCTCCTAAGTATTTCCTTACTCCTCTGCTCTGAGGGGTGTAACAGGCTAGGGAATCACATCAAAGAGCTGCAAACCAGCAGCTTTTGCAGTGGCTGAAGAGAGGAGCAATGAGCAAAGCCTTGGAGTTGTTGAAAAATTAATGCTTTCCAAGGCATCAGAGGATGTGGCAGATTTTGCTGCAAGTCAGAGTTCATGAGGTAGTTGTAGCCTTCACCTGGCTCATCTTCTCACCATGTCGGAGGCTGTTAATGAGCCTGTTGCCTGAGGGGATGGCACCACATATGTGAGGGCACAGCCTGCACCAGGATGCTTTCAACCCCTGGCTCCCCCCCCTCATGGAGCAGCCCTGCTCAGGCTGCTCACTGACAAATAGTTATTTGGGTGCTTTATGGCTTTCACAGTGGAAGTTCCAACAGAATTCACAGAATTACTTTTTCCAAAAGGTAACAACTATATTTCAAACTGATAGCAATGATGTGGCACATCCTGTGAACACAAATGCTTTAATTGTCCATGTAAACTATGCACAGTTTTTTATTTACCCTTAATAAACACAACATTGTTGATGCAAAAATGTCCCTGAAAATGATTACAAAGAACCACCTATGATTCGATATAAATCCTCAAAGGGAAGATAATTGGTATTACTGTTACTGTGCCACTCTCCAGTTAACACAAGGGCATTGTGGGATTCAGTTATGTTTGGCTGATCAAGCTGACAGTTTGTATTCCTAAGGCTGTTGGCAGCCACCATAAGTCAGAGCCACCCTGAAGCTGATTTAATTTATACTGATGGATCTACTGGAATAGACTGACCTCAGAATGAACTTCATCCTATCTTTTTACCCCTTTTCCTTACCTAGGATATATGCTACTCAGTGTAGCCTATTGAGTGTATAAACATGCACACATTTTATTTTTCTGTTCAAAAATTGAAAGCCACAGAATAATTTCCCCAATTCATAAGTAGCTCTAAGACTGCCTTCAAGAAATTCTTTTCTGCTTTTCTTTTGAGCTGAAATATAATTTGGGTAGTTCAGTCAAAGCCGTGCAAAAATCATGCAGAACAGTCAATATAGTTCATAGTTTCTAGCGGTTTAACACACTTGGATGGCATCTCAACTAGTGATAGAAATAGAAACTATCCTTTTAGAAAACAATATTTAAAAAGACCAACAGCTATTGTAATTCTGTAACCCAGTAATATAGTATTGTCACTGCAAGTAACAGGCTACAGGCTTTGTACTGAGTTTGCAAGACCATGGCACAGAGGCTTGCTACCTTCCTTTTGTCTGAATTTCTCTCAATGTGCCTGCAGTTTTGTTTTTGATTGGGTTTAGTTTTAACTTTTTTTTTTCCTGGCCAGATAGCTATGGCTATTTGCTTTACTTTCACTTGTCATTTTATAATGCCACCATAGTTTTATGAGAGAGTAGTAACAAGTGATCATTCAGTGCAAAATAAGATATTTATGATTAACATAGCAAAGCAGTGCAGAGGAACACAGGCCCAGTATAATAGTAGAGGCCTTGAGAAGTGGGGACACAGGATGCTCTATACTGGAGTACAGGTCCAGGACAAGAGGTGGGGCAGAGGCTAGCACTGAGGACCCCATGGCTATAAACAACTCACCAGTGGTCAGTTAAAATGCAGAACTATAGCTGGACAAAGCCAAGTTATAAGTATCAAGAAAAAGGAACAAGTACCTAACATATGTAAGTTACCATATACTTTCGAATGTACCATATAAATTCAGATGCATCATAGATACGCCGACCAATGGAGAACAAGCAAGGTATAAAAGCACATTAGCGAATGTAAGTGACCTCTAGAGTGAAAAAGAAGCCAACAACACCACATTCTGCCAGGTAAAGGGCTCTAGATAATTACTTGCTATAACAACACCACGACCACCAGACTGCAGCCACTGACCTTATGACCCAGAGCAGCAGGGGAATGGTGAGCATAACACCAGGGAAAAGAGTAGGAACTAAGTGGTTGTGTAACAATTTTAACTACATCATTTTTATTAGGAGAAAATTTTTTTAGGGATATTACTGTACTGTTATTTCTGTATATAAGTATTTTGTGTAATAATAGATCCGGACTAATAATGATGCATGGCTTAAACTGTTAAGATTTCAATAATACTAACAAATTATTGCTTTATGTAGAACATATTTGCCCATAAACAAGATTTATTTTGTATGGTCTTATGCTTAATCAACAGTTCTCTACATGTACAAATAACTAGAACAGACTGTCTAGATTAAATGGTAAGTATTATGGCCTATTACTGTGATACTGAAGCTTTCCAACCTGCTGCATGCTGAATTTATTGCTGCCTATAAACCTCTACAATAATAAACCATAAAGAGTTGATGCTCTTACACACTTACCTGGCTCAAACCTCTAAGATCTTTTTTGGTAGATATTCTCAATTTTCTACTAATGAACACAAATATATATATATATTTGTGTATATATACAGACATATATTCTGATCAGCTCACCTTAATTTGACTTTATTGTTATATTTTTGAAAGGTTGCTTATGACTACATCCTTCAGCCAGTTTGCATAAGTGTCTGCATCTCAATGCTTGTCAACATTTTGAAGTAGGTGAAATTACTATATTTCTTAAAGAAAAAGACAAAATTCAAGTTCATCTCTTTTCTTCCTGCATTCTGGGATCCTGTGACAAGGCCCTCTTACAGACTACTTTTTCAAGTTCTTTTTATTACAGAGCTGCTGCTACTCCTTTTGGGCTCTTTGTGGGTCTTACTCAAGAGCTATCCTTGTTTTGCTTTTCTGCGTTTACTTCTCCCACTATGTACACTCCCAAACTATTCAAAGTTTACATCCATATATGATATACTTTTTGTTGCTCAGTCGCACCTTTGTGTAATAAAAGGCTTTCTAGTGAAGGATAAAAGCATGCCCTCACATGGCAGCAATGAAGGGCAAAAGTATCTCAAGGTACCTCTCCAATTTTCCCCCCAGTTTTCAGTATCTAATAACAGCATGAAATGTCCAAGGCAGACAAAAATTAGGATGAGGCATGACTAAGGCCCTACATGTTTTGAATTCATAAAGGCACTGAAGGAAACTTAGCACAGAGTAAAAAAGCTCCTATGCTACCTGTCTAAAAGACAGTAAGAACCTTTGCTGTAGAAGAAAACGTGCTGATACTGACAGCTCTGTCAAATTCGTATAACTTACTGTAAGCAGTTGGTTTATTGTGCTGTGTAACTAGTATGCTTGCATCTTGAACCAACTTTACAGAAAAGGGCCTGCATGGAAGGCGAAATGCCCCGACTTGATAAAACCCATGCCTCTAAAAACCTAAAACCAAGCAGCAGCAGAATTAAAACCAGTGACACTGCAGTTACAAAACTGTACGATCATATTGAGCTCCCTTCTCCTAAAAAGTGGTTTTGTCACCTGCTGCCGTGGTTTCAGCCCAGTCAGTAACAAAGCGCCACCAGCTCTGCCAGTTTCCATGAGATGAGGTTCAGCTGATGTCTTCTGTCCAGTGCCTGAGCTTCCCTTTCCCAGGCTTTGGATTTGGGTCACCCAGCAAGAGTCCTTGGCCCTCCAGAGCATATTGTGAAGCTTTGTTACTTCATTTCATGTTAAACTGACTGATTAATGCATTAAAATTGTTAAAGGATTTTCAGTCATGGGCTTCTCTAGGTATGCTTTATTAACAACTCAGAGTTGGGCCACCACTACAGTGAATGGCAAGCTTCCAAAAATTTCTCAGTCTTATATACCTTTTTACCACACATTATCCCAGTCCAAAGTCTTTGTAATTTTCCAGTTGATCTCGGTTCCCATGTCGTTATCATTCATCATCTTATCTCACCAATTCTCATGTCCCGGTTCTTCTGAATCTGGTGGTCGTAGGCAGAAGGTCTTTGGTCACCCCAATCACTTATCTTCTTACACATCAAAGATCACCTTTGAATTTCTGAAAATCAGTCAGGCTATTCTATTAATTTATCTTGCTCCAAAGTTAATCACTTACTCCTATGTCTTAGGTCTAAGATGTATGATCCTTCTTCTGTGGATTCAGCTTCACTGGGTTTTAAGCCAGCCATGGTGAGGGCTACACACAGGACAAATAAGCAGTTTATGCATATTGTTTTATAAACACCTGCATTCTATTAATCATGCCTAAGGCAATCTCTAATCATTAATCATATGTCTAACATGAATAGTCTTCGAAACAATGCAGCTTAAGGCCTAGTTCCCTTTACAAAACCTTTGTATTTGTAATGGTGCAGGTTTCTGTTGTAATTTTTACATTTTCCACGGGTTCAAGTAGTAGAGAAAAAACAGATTATATAGGTGTCATGAATTTATAATTTTTTGCGTACTGGTAAGAGTCGCCTCCCAGGAAAGCAGAAATTGCAGATGCAGTCATGGCAGAATATGACTAGTTGAACACCTTTATTCCTCATTTATGGTGGGATTCCTTTTATTTTCTGAGACTTAAAAATTACTGAAGTAATCACTTAGCTTTAAACAGAAATGTGAAAGTCCTCAGGATATACTGAAAAAGTAGGTAGCTCAGTGTTTACGTGAATGATGTTAAGCACTTTTGTACCTCTAAGGCAGGATTAATTAAGTTATGTATGAAGGTGGGTCTCCTGAGCGCATCTTCAGTTCTTCCATTAACCCCTGTTTCCCACTCCACTCCTCTGCTGTGGTACTGGCAAAGCACACACCTCCAGCAGTCGTCAAGCACGTTACCATCCTTCTGCTTCCTCCGGTGCTGAAGAGCAGTCCCAATGCTGTGCAGCAGAGACACGTTCCCCCATGTCTCACCTCTCCCACCATCCCCTGCTATGGAGGTCTCCTTGTGGTGTGCCCAGTGGTGGCAGAGTGTCGCTGGGCAAACAACCCAAAAAGAAGAACATACCTCACCAAGGGGCTCCACTTCACAGTTGGCTGGCACTTGCATAAGGGGTGTTTCTGCTTTTAGCCAAGCAATGCTAAAATCCCTGTTATTTCAGAGTATGTACCCTAATTTTGCTCAGCAGGACCAAAGACAAAATTCTGAGATAGCTGAGATGAAAATTCTGTGCACGGCTGAAGTATGCATTTTCAAGCAAATATTTGTCAATAATTGAATATTGTGAATATATGTATGGGTTCACACAGCCATTTTGGAAAGCTGGGGAGCAGAATCTATAGTGTGTGATTTGTAGGAAATTATAAACTAATCAGTCAGCGTAATGAATTACAAGCAGTTATTTATCAAAGCAGCTGATACAGAAGACAGCTCCTGACTAGTACGTAAGCTAAAACAGATCACATGAACCATTTGCCAAATTACTTTGAACAAGTAATTCTGCAAAATCTGTGCTCATCTGAGTGTGTGATATGTGTAATTTATTATGCTCTATATAATTACATACTTATAAATGTTGCATTCTATTTTTTAATGCTAAACAGCTTTTCATGGATACAGGAAACAACTCTCTTGTATGTGATTAGTATTCAGTGCTAATGAACTGATGACTCCTAATTTTACTATACAAGACACCCAACAGACAAACACCTTTCACCAGTGAGTTCTGTTAACTTCATTTGCCTTCATACATCATTGTCCTTTCCTAAAAAAATCATTCTTGCCTAGTATGATGTTCTCCAGTGGTAGACTTGTTTATTCTAGAATAAAATTTATTAAAGTAAAAGATGCCTTATAAATATTCAACCAAGAACAAACCCTGCAGCGGCATTCTGGGAAATTACTTCTAAAAGTAATTTTAGAAGAAACAGGATGTATGAGCTTGATTGTATTATTTGCAATGTTAAAGAAAAATATTAAATCAAACCACCCCCACCCCACCACCCGCAACAAACCCTTAGCACAGAAGAGACAATAACATAAAAAATTAAGAACACACGCAGGAAAAGAAAATCAGTTCTGAATATTTTTGTAAAGACACAATAGTTATACTGCTGCCATCCTGGAAGCTCTTTTGAGTGATCTAGCTTTCATCAGTACCACCTCAAGCTGTATCCTGTGCAAGTACCAGCCTTAAATAGCAACTTTGTTTAGGAGTTGCATAGTACAGAGAGCTTAAAAAATTTCAAACACAGCACAGTTGCTGGCAGGCTAAATAAACTAACTATACACTTTCAGGGCTCCTTCACAGGGTGGCTGTAGTCAATAGCAACATCTCAAATATTGCAGGGAAAATTAGAAGGTCCTATATTTCATTATGCGCTTCACTAATTCTTTCTGGAATTGAAAAAAAAATTGCTCAGAATCGGGTCTCCAAGTGAGGACAAGATAGTGACTGCCCTTTTCTGCTTCTGCTTAGCTTTAGTCTTGGTTGTATCTTAAAAGTTTCTTCTTGGAATATGCAAGATACCAAAGACCCCTGGGGCAGAAAAGGCCAAGAACCTTCTGCCAGCATCCATCTCTGGTTTTAAAACTTGACTGCTTTGTATATGATACCATCAACACACTGTGTCTAGCCTACAGCACATTCAAAGAAACATAGTTTTACGTGTTAAACAGGTTAAAGCCCAGGAGCCAAAAATACTTTTTGGTAGACAGGAATGCAGTCAAATCATGTGACAATATGGCTGGGAATCTGGTAAACTAGCATATTTTCCTACTGCCACCCACAATTTCTTTCACAGGGTTTACTGTGTAATCACAAGGCTTTCTTTTTAACATTATTAGGAGTACTGCTTGTAAATATTTACATGGCACAGACCTGTTTTGCAGTCAAAGAGCCTGCAGGTTTACATCAATTAGTAGCATCTTTCCTGGGAGACGCTTCCTGTGTGCAAAGTTAGGATATGATTAAATATGTTAGCTGTGGGCAAGGTCAAATAATAGGGTTGATTAAAATGGAGCTAGACATTAAACAAACAAAACAGGCCCAATCTCACAAGGAGGCCAGTGGTTTGTTTGAGCTACGGGGCAGCTCTAGGAATTTTATTCTTGTAATGTGACAGACTGATAATAAACTGAAAATTTTCTCACAGTTACAAGCTCAGCACTGACAAGGAGCGTCTGGAATCGGGCTTCTGTGTCAGGTAAAACCAGCTCTGTCTGTCTTTTTCTGCTGCTGCATTTTGTCTGTAGCCTAAGCAAAAGCATTGACCCTGTCAGCATTACTCTTTCTTCTATTATTGTACCACAGAGTTGCAGATTTAATGTTGCTCTGTTCAGTGACCCCCTTTCTCTTCAGGAAGAAGACTTTTTTAAACTGTAGTTTAATTCATACTCTGGAGTATAATATTAAAGGGTAATTATTTTAGAAAGAGAACGCATGTATTTAAGTCACTCCAACTTAAAAACTGAGAAACTTTCAAGGAAAGCAAACCGCAACAGTTTGTGGTGAACTATAACAGACCCATCAAATCACACTACTGTGCTTTTTTGTATTTGGTTGTTGCACACAGATCCAACCCCCAAAGTTCAGTTTGCTGCTCACAGTACTGAGCACTGCATTCAGAACGTAACTGACTGCTGATGGGCAAATCTAAAAACATTCACGCTTTAGTTTCTTTCACCTGTCAATGGAAACAAAACATGCCTCTGATTCAACTGTACAAACATTTTATTTATGAATATATTGAGATCCAGACTTGAGAAGAAAACCCAGTTCTGTGGCATATTCTTTGCAAGGACTTAGGAAGAATGTTAAAAAAGATATTGCATATTACATGTGTACATTTTCAAGAAATACTGAAATTACTGAATTAATTTGCTGGGTTTTTAAAGGACAGATAAAAACATTTACACTCTTAAGCACTTCTCGAAATAGGTCATTCCAAAATATTCCTTTTCCGGATTTCTTATACCTTCCATTAAAGAAAATCCTTCTCTGAAGTATATCAAGATGCCAAAAATAAAAGCAAGTCACTAAGCAAGCTACTGCACATTCAGTCTCTTGCAAATGTTGAAGAAATGCATTCTAGCCTATCTTCATTATGGTCTCAACCATTTCTTTAACAAAAAGGTAGGAAGAGGCCAGAAGAACACCATGAATCACAGAACAAATCATTGGTAGAAACCACTGTTTTCTCCCTTCACACTTCCACCCTATTAGTACCTCCTACGTTCCTTCTTTGCTTTTATCCTTTCTGATCTCTGGAGTAAACTGATCCTGTAGTGTATTGCTACGTACGGGGTGGCATAGAAAATGAAAGTAGGCCTTTGATTTGAAATCGAGGTTTTGGGGCTTTGCAGGATTTGTGGATCTACCAGGACACACTGCACTACGTAATACCAAACTTGTATGTAATATCATATATGCTTTTAAAAATATCACCACTCCAAATCCTGATTCATATACTACAGAAAGAATGTGAATGGCTAATACTAAAGAACTGATTTGCATAAAAAAGGCTGTTACATATTTTATAATTCTTTATGGCTGTCTTTGTAAAACCTACAGGAAGGTAACTTCACTGCCGGATGCACGCAGCTGACTGATATCTTTATCTCTCTGTCCAGTTGCAGTCACAAGGGAAAATACAATTGTTCTTATCAGGGTAAGACATTCTGGCAAGTTTCCTCTGAAGCTAAGAAAAGTATTTTATTGAACGTAAGATGTGTCTATAGAGCACCCTCTTGCATTAGGAGTATAGCATTACAGGATGGTGACCACTAGAAACAGGATACTTGGTCCCCTTTGAATTCTGATTTTAAGTTGTCATACATCCCTTTACTCCATCTGTTAAAAAAGCACAGAAGAAAAATATTTTAGCTGAAAGAAAAGTACAACGTCCTAAGGAACAGTGGGAAGGGGAAAGGACATATTGGCAAAAAGTGAATGGCTGAAGTCTTCCAGGTGTTTGTGCTGGCATCTTGTGTATCGATTTAATGGAATAGTTGTATCACTCCATGAACGCTTGACCTTAGCTCCACCTCAGCCAGGCCACAATGCTCATTATATTTCAGCATGTACCACGTAAGAGTTTTCATATCAGTTATCAAAATAGAAATGCTTACTTTACATGACTGTAAATACAAAAGTTCTGTAGTTTCTATTAACAGCTCGCACTGTTAAATGGTTTAAGAACTGATTCTTTTTAACTAGTTTCCAGATTCTTGCTGTCCTTCCTTTAAAAAGAAAAATCACACCATTTCAGATTCATGCCTCCAGGACAACTGCAGTAATATGCTTCCTCAAAGCTTCACAGAGCCACATTAGGTAATTTTTTTTCTTGTCTCCTCTTTTGGTAATTTATAGTAGGTATTTCTTTTACAACAGCAAACTGTCTCCTCCAAACCCATACTGGTCAATTTGGCATAAGCTTTCTTCAGCCTAGAGCACAGCACATTGCTTCTTAAGTGCTTTCCTTTTTATCTTCTTGCTTCTGGGAACAGGAGGTTGCAGAGGAAGGATGTGCTTTGTTGCATGTTTCACAAGGGACCTCACAGGACTTTCTGCAATGCCCAGGCAAGCACTAGACATAGTTAAACACAGCTCTTTTTTTGCCTTTTTTTTTTTTTAAATAAGGGAGGAACACTAAACAAACAAAATGTGGAGCCACTCCTATCTGACTCCTTCCCTTAAGTTTAGGGAAAAAAAGTCTTTCTCTGAAAGCATACATTCATTGTATATCCTGAGCACAAATGAGAAAATGTGTTTTTAAAATTAAAGGAAGACTAAATTAGTAAATTTTAAAAAATCTAGTATTTTTATCGGTTCTCCAGCTGAAAATTCATCAAATTTAAGGAGACTAATCCTCAGTGGCAGTTTCCTGTTCACAAGCATCATGTCTTCCTTTTTTAACGTTTTAACCACATTGCTTGTGGTTTCTGCCACATCTTCGTGAATGTGCCTACTACTACATCGCTTCTTCTTCAATCTAACTCTTAAACTTGTTAACAGTGTTGCAGACTTAAATCCTTAAAAAGAAAATCTCATTTAGCTGGATCAGTGACAGCTGTTCTGAGAGTTTATTCAGACCCTTTTGACCTGTGACTCTGCACTGGGTTTCTGTGGCAAGGTTTTGGTAGCAAGGGGGGGGGTTACAGGGGGGCTTCTGTGAGAAGCTGCTTGAAGCTTCCCCTGTGTCTGACAGAGCCAATATCAGCTGACTCTAAGATGGACCTGCCGCCAGCCAAGCCTCAGCCAAATAGCAATGGTGGTAGGGGCTGTGGGAACAGATTTAAGAAGGGGAAAAAAATTATGATGGCTCAGAAGCTGCAGCTGGAGAGAGGAGTGAGAACATGTGAGAGAAACCGCCCCGCAGACCCCCAGGTCAGTGCAGGAGGGGGAGGAGATGCTCCAGGCGCCAGAGCAGAGATTCCCCTGCAGCCCGTGATGAAGACCATGGTGAGGCAGGCTGTCCCCCTGCAGCCCAGGGAGGTCCATGGGGGAGCAGATCTCCACCTGTAGCCCAGGGAGAACCACACGCCGGCGCAGGGGGATGCCCGAAAGAGGCTGTGACCCTGTGGGAAGACTGTGCTGGAGCAGGCTCCTGGCAGGACCTGTGGCCCCGTGGGGGACGCATGCTGGAGCAGTCTGTGCCTGAAGGACTGCAGCCCATGGAAGGGACCCATGCTGGAGCAGTTTCTGAAGAACTGCAGCCTGTGGGAATGACCCACATCAGAGCAGTTCGTGAAGGACTGTCTCCCGTGGGAGGGACCCCATGCTGGAGCAGGGGAAAAGCAAGGAGTCCTCCTCCTGAGGAGGAAGGAGCAGCAGAGACAGCTTGTGACAAACTGACCCCAACCCCCATTCCTTGTCCCATGCGCTGCTGGGGGGAGGAGGTAGGGAGAACCAGGAGTGAAACTGTGCCTGGGAAGAAGGGAGGGGTGGGGGGAAGGTGTTTTAAGATTGGGTTTTATTTCTCATTACCCTACTCTGGTTTGATTGGCAAAAAATTCACTTAATTTTTCCTAAGTCAAGTCTGTTTTGCCAATGACAGTAACAGGTGAGTGATCTCTCCCTGTCCTTATCTTGACCCACAAGCCCGTTGTTATATTTTCCCTCCCCTGCCCAGCTGAGAAGGGGGAGTCATAGACTGGCTTTGGTGGGCACGTGGCATCTAACCAAGGTCAACCCACCACAGCCTCCTGTTAGGACTGGATCCTTCACTGCAGTGGAAAAGAAAAAAAAAAAAAAGAAAAAAAAAAGATATAAACACATTTTTCTTTAGATGACCACATATTTATATTCTAAACACAGGAGCAAAGCAGCAACTGAATACAATTTTAAAAGGCCCCAAACGCTAGGCCACTGGTAGTGGAAAAAATTGCAGAAATGGTTTTGATGGCATGTACAGTCAATAGGTATTCTCCAGCTCTTCAGAAGTACTGGGAATCATTGCAACAGTGAGTGTTGTGTCCTGAAGACATGGAGATGAAAACCAATTTAAAAAGAAACAAAGTAAAAAGGATAAAAAAACAAACTACCATAATGCAGTGGCATCAACATGTTGTGCATTTCCTGAATGGCTTTGGTTCCTCTTCAGTAAGCAGGAGCCTTGATTCAGCAAAAGATTTCAAGTTCTTCAATGCAAAATTACTTCATGCATAAATGTTTCCTGGGTATCAATTCAATTGTACAGTCAAAATGGGCTATGAATGGCCTTGTTGGATCAATATCTAGGAAGTACAGATCTGTAACAGCTCAGTGTCAAGTCCTTAATACTTAGAAAATTCAGTCCCACACTTCGCAATTTCATGAAATTTTAATATATGAAAATAGTATTGTTTATTTGTCAAAGTTTGCAAAAAATAAAATGCATTCACTTTAAGTTTTCTTTACAAGTGAAGCAACAAAGACAAATATAATTTATATAACTTCTTGTAACAACAAGAAAGGGATTAGCATTCTTAAGTTAATTTTAATTTGGTGGTTTGCAAGTATTTGGCAATAAAGTTTGATTTTCTTCCTACTTTTTCTTTTATAGCAGGGATAAATAAGGCTTTTTCATATATTATAACAGGCTTTTCCTTCACAACAGATCCACCTTCCAAATCACAGAAAAGTGAATTCAGCACATTCAGTTCCCAAAGGACAGTGACAAAAACGATTAACTTCCACGGACACATGGAATGCTGTAAGGTGTTCGGAGGCAAAAAAGACCTTAAATGCACAGAAGTCATGACCATGACTTCAGCTGTGCAAAAGCCTTCTGCTTCTATAAAACAAAGGTGGATATTTCATACTTTCCCAAGACTTTTCTTAATGAAATATCCCACTAACTTCTGTGGCCTCTGCTGATACTCCACAAGTACATCATGTGAGCTACTAATCTGGTCCCCCTCAAGCCGATTCAGAAGAGTGACACACACTACGGCAGCTAGAAATTAAAAGACAGCATTAGTTAGGAATGACATTCTGGCACTTCTACAATCCAAAAGCATAAACATTTGAACAAACAGCTAAAAGATTAGAAATAAGAGAGAAAAACTCCCCAAAATGGTGCATAGTACCATAAGATGCGAGGGGATTAGCATGCTGTGGATGATACAAACAAAGGTAAAAATAGCTTAAGACAACTGATTGCTACAGTAATACAGCCAGAGCTCTCAGGCAGCTGCAGATATTTACTCTTGTATCATGATTCTTATGTATTTCTGGATAGGAATTATATTTCTCAAGTACCCAGGACTTGACTGGTAGGAAGTGGTCAGAGAGACTGGTCTAGCAGATGTAGTTACAGCCCTCTGCTATCTACCTTGTAGTCAACTCAAATCCCTTTGCTGTAAATGCCACCCGTTGGGAACCAGCAGATGAAGATGAGCTGCTTTAACATTCATGGATGGGGAGCACTGGAAGTACATGAGGATCTCATGGATCACCTCAGGCTCACCTGCTGCCTTTGGGTAATCAGAGTCCAAAGGTAAACTCCCTCCTTTCACTCAAGCTGAGCTCTACCATCACTCTTCTGTATCTGGGGTTTCTGCTAGTGACAATTTGTAGAGCGCAAGCAGTAGTACACATTACAGACCTACAAAGTAGAGACAGCAAAAGGGGCCAGGCTCCCTAGTGGCTCAGTGATAGCTTGGGTTGGGTTTTTAATCACTCTCAAGTCAGTAAGAACTGAGGATGTTTGATATAACTGTTGGCCTTTTTGCTTATTTTTTCATCCTTCTTGAGTTTAGAGAAGTTTGAGAAATATTAGTGTTTTAAATTGGAAAATTCCTTGCCAAGGAATGTGAGAGACTATAGTTAACATGGTAAGTAGAGAGGCACTATATTACATTATTTGTAGCACTTTTTTTTAATTCTAATCTTTACTGAAAGTTAGCTAGCTTCTGTAAAAAAAATTAAAAACTTTTTATGATTAGGAATGGTTTATTCATGATGCTTGTAAAAATCTCCCAACTGTTTAAGAATTAAAGTCCTAAGTCTACACAAAATATTTATATTTTCAATTTGATATGAAAGTATAGAAAGTGATTACAGTTTTATATATATGAGAATCACCTGACTGCTTAAATTAACCAGTTGCTTACTGTAGACTTCAAAAACTAATTGAATAAAACAAATGCATTCTATAGGGTAATTAGGTACTTTAATGATTTATGTGCTTGCCACAGGCTAGAATAGCAAACAACAGGACTAAACTGTATAAGAACTATGTGACAAAGTTTGCATAATTTTTAATACATATGACACAAATCAAACAAACATAGCGACAGAACTATAACCTTCTGCATATAAAAAACCCAGTTCTAGTATGTTAACATCTCATTTGCAGTTTTACCACAACCCTGCTGCAATGCAGAAAACTCCCTACAGCTTGAATAAAGTGACTTTAAGTTAGTTTACCTTTGACACCGCTGAGATTACACATTGCCGCAAATACGGAAGATTCCATCTCTATGTTTCTGACACCAGAATCATAAGCTTCCTTCAAATATTGGAGTTTCTCTTCTTCATTATATAAGCAGATTGCACCATCCAACCTGCCCTGTCCTACAAAGTCATTTTGCAGAAGTTTTCAGTAATGAAGTCACAGAACAAATTCAGTTTCTAAAACACTCAATTACTGTAGTTTCCCCTATACAGTGTCCAGCTTTTACTACTACTCTTTGTTTTCATGCACAAGTCAAACAGGACAGAGTGATTCTTAGCTATTGCTAGAGCTTCTACATATTACTTCCATTTTTTATAATGTGAATCACGGTAATTTAATTGGTCTTCTCCAGCTTAAATTCTCAAATTCATAAATGGGAAAATGTAAGTAGTAGTTTCCTGCATGTGGGGCACGTGTCAAAATTCAGCAATAAACTTCAGGCTGTATGGAGGTGCTGCATTTTTTCTATGTTTAATCATTGTCTAGAAAAACTGCCAGGCTTGAAAATGCCTTCCTGATACTATCTTGACAGGATGAACATTTTATTACTTACAGACTCTCTAAGGTAAGAGATGAAGAATCTCTTCAGCGAACTAGGTAATACTATAACCATTTTTTGAGAAAATTGGTTTATTTGAATTACTCAAGACTAACACCTACAGATAAAATGGCAGCAGGTTATGTACAGTAAAGTTAAACTGCATTAAACTGCACAGTGTTTCACTTGGTATCTTTTTGTTTTCAGGAGATGTAGTCCTAAATGAATGCCCTTGAGCTTGTTCTCGGGTTTTGCTGTATGAGTTGAAAACATTCCTGACACTTTTATTTGGTGTAGCTTGCACTTGTGGTTGGTGTCTGAGGAGATACACAAACTGACAGTATCTGCTGCTGACCAAGCTTGAGCATTATGAAGACCACATGTTCCCCTCTGCATTGCACCCTTTGTCACCCATCTAGTAACTGCTACAGAAAGTCTTATGAGGTGCCACTACACTCTGTCCTCACCAGATTTGAAAGATGTTTGTGAATAGACTTGGGAGATCAGAAAAGCACCTGAATGTCTATATGTTTATCCAAAGTAAGGAGAGGCAAACCTCCAAGGCTATGTAGCAGCACTGACACAACTCAGCAAAATACTGTCTTCCGTTGTTTGATCACTGCTTTGCTCAAAATGTGCACGGGAAACAAATTCCAACACTTCTTTTAGAAAAGATATACTTTATACTTAACCAGTGGAAAAAACCAAAACAAAACAAAAAACAAAGCCAGCCACAAATAATTCTCATTCCTGTAATCCTCTAGGACACATCAATAAATCACAGAAATTTTGTGACAAACATACCTCACTGATGAGTATGTGAAAAGTGTATAGTAGACTATATGTATTTCAAAGGATTTATTAGAGCTGGGAGGAAGTAAACTTTCACAAAATTAGAAGTTCAATACAGCAAACTGTTAAGCACAATGCTTGATTTTACATGTATGAAAAATAGGTTAATTACACCTGACAAGACAACTCAAAGCAGCGAATGCCTTCTGTTCAAATGAACTGGAACCTTAATGTTAAAATATTATTCAGTATTTATTGCCGCTTACCAATATAACGTCCGTTAGTCTGTCACCAGCCTTACCTTCATAGAAATCCAAAGTGCACATAGTGTTTCCAATGACTGTATTGAACTGACCAATTTCTTTACTGCACTGCATCAGTTCCTTAGCTAGCTGTTCATCTAGGTTTGTACTGCGAATTACAGTCTTTCCCAGAATAACCTGTTCAAACTGAGGTTTGAAGGTGGCATCTACAGATTGCCTAGTTATAACCACCGAGCCTGGCTCCAGACCTGCAGTAAAAAGAAATAAGTATAGCTTCACAATGTAGTTAAAGCTTTGTTTCCACACACATAAACCATACATCTTGAGCCAGACCTGCTTCTTTTAAAGGTGGCAATTTTGCCCCTAAGTTCACTGAGAGATTTTTTTTTTTGCGTGCCTAGCTGCTTCAGTTTATTATTACAATAATTTCTGAAAAAAATTTAATTTTTCCTTTTTCATTATATATTCTTTCTTATCTCATACTTTTCATACAGGACAAGAATGTCCTTCTCCTCCTCTTAAGTACATTTTCTCTATCCAAACACAGATACTGTCTTTTCTTTCAAAATTACAGAAGCAAAACGATTCCTCTCCTGTGTTCTGACCATCAATTACTTGCAGAGAGATGCTTTACTCTCCTAGAACGATGCTTTGGTTTGAAGAAAAAAAAAAAAAGAAGTCAAGAGGGGAAATACCTATTCCACCAGAGGTGCCAATGCGAACAATGGTTATGTTGGAACACTTGGCATGATACAACAGTTTGATCAGCTCGTGCAACATGATTGAAATAGAAGGAATACCCATACCATGCTGAAATGAAAACAGAAATTCATATTCAACACTCACATAGACAATGCAAAATATATACAGAAGAACATGCTGGACAACATCTCCTTCCTGATTTTTTTTTTTTCCAGTTGTCACCTAACTCACTCCCACAAAAATCCTAACCTCTGGGCCTATTGAAAGGCTATTGCAGGTAAACAGAAAGATTCCCGCTGGCTTTGGCAGACTATGGATGAAGAACAGTATTTCTAAAAATCATGTATTATAAAATATTTACATTCTCAAAAGTATAAGCAGTGATAGTTGACAAATACAGAATCTTCATCACAGAACTTTTCTTAAACACAAGAAAAAAACCATGCTGATTTTTTACCAACCTGAAGTGGTAGTGACTAGTTAATCTAAATTTTTTCAAAACACAGACATTGTGCTTTAGTTACAAAGTTCAGCAAATACAAGTTCACCTTAACTTGCATGATAATGTGATAATTACAACTCAGAAGAAAGGGTGCAGAATGATACTACGCTTATGCAACTGCAATTGAAGTATGTAATTGTATCTACAAATTAAATGTATGAAGTTTTAAAATGCATACATGAGTTAGTAGCACAAGTCTCATGGAATGCTACTCTTATGTTAGCACATTTAACAATGCCACTGCAAATATGTAGCTCTGGATGCGATACAGCCATTTTTTCCAATATCCCCTGTGCATCAAGTGACCTTTTCCCCCCATTATTCAGCATACAGAACAGGGCCAAGGCAACAGTAAGTCTGCTCACAAAATTTATAAGGCCATTCCTGTAACACCTCAGTGGTACACTGAGGAAAAAGGAGGCAAGAAAGGAATGAAAGTCTCAGAGATTTGCCCTCTTACAAAAAAGGGCTAAAAAGGAATTCTTAATTAGTTGACTAAACTATTTTGATCATGGCTGATACAAACTTAAAAACCTGACTCCATCTACTAAGTTTTTTAAAAAAATGTGCATTCATATTTTCTACTTTGAACAGCATCATTGAACAGTGTCCTGAATCTGATTAAGCGAGGTACTTACACTGACTGACAAAACAGGTCCCACTTTGTACATAGCGTAACGGTCAGTTCCCGCACAGATGTTAGGATAGTCACAACCAGGGCTCCCAAGCCCCAGTTCTTCAGCTATGTAGGCGATAAAAGCTCGCATCCGTGAAGGACTTCCTCCAACACATACAAACTGGGGTAGACAGTATTCAACAAAAAATCAATTGCATGATTCAGCATATCAAAGCACATGCAAAGATCAACATGAGGATGCAAACACCTTCAGTTAACCCAAAGGTATGCCTAGATGTGGCTCTTCTCATAATCATTCTTAAAGGCCATGAAGAAAAATTATGGGAAAAAACCCAAAACCTCCTACATAGCACTCAAATGCTTTTATCCTTTTTAAACAAGTTAAAGGCAGATATTGGCTTGAAGGCCCCCTAAAAGGGAGTTCTACCTGAATAGAGACTGTAGCATTTGCCTTTTTACTGGATGAAGAGAGACAGTCAGAAACAACTATCCCCAATTTTGCTTGATATTAGCAGTGACAAGAACCCACAAAATCTTATCCCCTTTTCACTCATTCCTCATTTGGTGGCATGCTGACAAATTTAGTCTTATTTTGAGGACCTCTACCCTTCCACCTTCTGCAAAAAAGCTTTGGCTGGCTGAATGAAATGAAACATCTTACCTTTACATCTCCAAACAATGCTGGAAAATCATGGGTACCAGTCCCAAGTGCAAAGTGGTACAGGATGTCTTCTTTCATTTTCTCCAGGTGAGGGTTGCAGAGATGGATAAAATTCTCTCTGCCAGGACAGCAACATCATGAAACATATAGACTATATACAAACTCCTACACTGAATAGATAATAAATACATTTGCAAATTCAAACATCAAAAGTTGGGAAATGCCACACCTAAGTATGCCTGCATTACCTTATTTTGGTTCCTCATGCATTACATTAAGGAAATCCTAAATTTCATGCCCACCTTACATCTCATGATAAATCACATACGATATTTAACATTCCATTTATTGCACAGGATGAAATTACTAAAGAAAAGCCCAGATGGTAGGAAGCATTTGCAACAGTGTGACTGACCTTTACCTTAAAAAATACAAAAGTTGTGAACCAGGGTGGGTCTTTATGGTGAGCAGAACAACGGGAGCAGGACCAGGGAATATTCAATAGATCACCTTACTACATAGACAATCCACAGCAAAGCTGAAAAGCAAACTTGACCTCTGTGTTTTGACTGACCCTCCTAATCACCTGAGAAGGGCAGGAAGATTTGGGTTTTATAGACAGGCCCAAAGGGGATTTCTGACAATTTGGCTCACTGTAACTCTGTGTCATCCCACCAGGAGGAGAAAACTCTACGGCATGAGACTGGTAACAAGAATACAGAGGACCTGAAACAGGAGAGAAAAGAGGCAAAAGGAAATCTGAAGCAAAGAAAAAAAAACATGAAGGAGAAAAAGAAATGCAAGAAAAAGGGAGACAGGAAGAGGTAAAAAGAATTCACTTCCTCTTAAATTGGCTCCTGTAAGGCAGTGATACAGCTTTAAAAAAAAAAAATATTTCTGAAGAACCAGGAAACTACAAGACAAGGAGGGAAAACTGAACTACTACTTAGCATGCAGGAACACTTTCATGGAAAATTGGGTAGTGGACTAACTAAGCAAGCTGAATGATTCACAAAACGTCTGCCTTCTATGCTTGATGTTTTAAGTTCAATTGAAACAGGTAGGAACAACTAGTCAATAATCACAAGGTTAAGCAAAATACTAGCCAATACTTCAAAGTAGTTTCTGAGAGATGAAGTCAAGCACTATAAATATCTTCCAGACACAAAATGACTTAACAGCTTAATGAAGGCTCACTGCAGTCACAGCATGGCTCAGCAAATTCAAACTGCTTTGTCAGAGGAGACAAACAAAAGAGTTTGTCTGGAGTTTATGCAAAAAAATTGTTAAGACTTTGCAGGAACAACTCTGAAACCTAAACAGGCATTTAGCACTATTTTAGATGGTTTAGGTTATCCTGTCTGTCTTCTAATGCCTCTCCAGGAGGCCAGTGCTTTTCTGTACGTCCTATGTCTTATCTGTCAGTCCTGAGCAGGATGCATTGGTTACCTTTAGAAGCCTAAAGTGGCCTAGATGCCCATCCTGAGGTCACTGAACTGTTCTTCAGAATGCAAAGAAAATAGTTACAACCCCAATATTCTATTGTTTCTGTTCTTGAAATTCTCTCTCTAATGCCACTGACTATGCAGCAGCAGCTGCACAGCTGGTAGGGTGTCCTGGGTTCAGCTGGGATAGAGTTAATTTTCACAGGAACCTGGGAAGGGGCATAGCCGGGGCAGCTGACCTGAA
>JANZLQ010000052.1:4085-19560 GCA_026212715.1 Elanus axillaris
CTGAAAACATCAGTGTGTTATCAACATTCTTCTCATACTGAACTCAAAACATAGCACCATACCAGCTACTAGGAAGATAATTAACTCTAGCCCAGCTGAAACCAGGACAACTGTCCAGTTATCACACTAGTGACCATAGCCCAAGAGAGCTACATAACACAACACATTGTTAAAGCTTTAAACTAATGCATTTTACCTGATGCTTTTAATTAAAAGCAAGAGACATAATCTTCTTTTTCTGCAACAGTTCTCTTAGCTTTGTGACAACCATCTCAGGACATATGCATATACACTCAATTCTGTGCAACTTAGCCTCACTGCAGAGCAGACTTCATGGCATGTTAATAAAAATTGTAGCGCATCCTTCCACAATGTCACCCACACCTTAGAGAAGGAGGAAGAAGATTAATAGATAAAACATACCTGTCCGGACAATGGACAGTGCTGTAAGGAACTGGCAAAGCAGAAGCTGTTTGCTTAGGATTTCTTGCAGATTCTCCTGACCCTCCACTGAGAAACCCTGCAAAGCACATAACATATGATTAGTATCTCCACAAATCTGTTGGTCAAGCAAAGAATTTTGTACAGCTAAATCATGCAATCATGACAATTTGTTTCTTTAAGATAAAAAAACACTGCCACCAGGAATTTTAATGGAAAGCCTTGAAGAATTTCACATTGTAATGATGGACACATGGCAAATATCCTACTATATGCAGACTGAAGTATCAGTTTTGGTTATTACTGCAGGAAGAAAAATAAATGGACCAACCCCATCAGCCATTAAGAAATGCACTCCCTTGTGATCAGTATTGTCCAAAACAAAATTCCGGAAAGCAGTAATGTTCTCTGGGCGAGTGATGTCTCCATCTCCATCAATCCCTCCCTCTCCTAAGGGGAAAAGAGGAGATAATTACTAACATGTTTGCAAGTACAGACAAAAGATCAGTATGTGCAGGTGATCTATTGTATTCTATTGACATTCAGTCAAAAATTACACAGACCTCAATAGGCAAATAAGCATTAATAATAATCCCTTATTCACTACCCAAGCTGCTTGTGAATTTAGCAAAATTATTCAGATTGTTTGGTCAGGGCTAAACAAAGCCATATAATAACCATGCTCAAATGATGAGTTGTACATTAGTTTCAGCAAAAGACAAACCATTCACTACCGTCCCATGAGATGAGAACTGACTACATGACAACATAATATTCTCATCCAAGTAGGAATGACACATAGCTGAACCTACTAAAAATGTAAGGTTCAATCTCACTGCACAGCTCACCTGTTAATAAACACTTCTTTACAGACAAGGCAGAATTATTTACATTGTGCATTGGCAACCTTCTACTAAGAATTCAAATCATCCCAAAGAAACACAATACTCTATTTCCAAACACAATGTATTTTGGAATTTAAAAAATAAATCCCAAAAAAAACTGGGCAAACAAGTTTATAAAGGGAGTAGGGAAAGGGAAATGGGGTTTGTGCATGAATGTTCATACAGTTTTCCCATATGGCTCTTTTTAAAAAAGACATACATTGTCCCCTAGGTTGGTGTTTTAGAAAGCTAATCTAAGGTGTATTCTAGAGCTCACCAATTTGAAGAAGCCTGAACTTCTATTTGGCATTAGTCCCTATAAATCTTCTACAACTACAGCTTCTATTAACTGAACTGGAGAACTAGAAAGCAGCAGAGATCAGGATGCACGATAGTGCTTCAACAACTAAATTCCTCATCAATCATCCTGTCAGTAAGTGAAGTGACACTAGAATTGGTTACCATTTTTCACAACAGAAGTATCACAACAATCTACTTCCTTCCCATCACTGGAGGAGAGTTTGTACACATCCCACTAGACTTTATAGCGTAACAGACAGAAAGGGATCAAGCAAATGCAAAGTCATTGGATTATTCATTTCTCCAGGTATCTCCTTCTCTCCATAAGAGCACCAGTTTGTAGTGAGTTATGAAGATCCAAATGCTGCAACTGTTAGAACAATGTGTTTATCTGCCTTGCTGCTTTTGCCATGAACCTTCTCTTTAACAGATATCATCCTGAAGTGCTAACCATTCTCTAAGAATTCATGGTCAGCTGTCAAAAGTGGCAGTCAACAAGAGTCAGAGTGGTGGAGGAAGAAACTAAAAAAAAAGGCACAACAATGGAAAAGCAAACCCTCTTCTCTACAAGATGCTCACACTCGAGTTTCCTTTATATAGTCTGAAATATGAAGCAGGAATACTAGCAATCCTTGTATTTCCCTTCCTATTCCTAGAGGCTATACAGATAGAGCAGCTCAAAGATATCAGCAAGTTTAACAATTTACCATCCATGAGGTGAGATGCAGCAACTGTGTGTACACCTACTTAGTCTGTCTCAAAGCAAGGTAAAACATGTTAGCTTAAACGTCTTTGGATTAAGAAGCTCATTGAGTCACAGTAATTCAGATACAGCCTCTAGCCCAAATCTGGTTTATTTACCTTTACTAAGAGCCCACAATCAGTTATCAAAGCAGAGCTAGGGAGGTCTGATATAGAAGCATACTGCCAGTCAGGCAAGTAAGGTTTCTATCTCTGGCTCTGCTAATAGATCTTTGGGCAAGTTAGGGAGCTGGAGCACCACTCCTGTGAGGACAGGCTGAGAGAGCTGAGGTTGTTCAGCCTGAAGAAAAGGCTCCAGGGAGACCTTATAGCGGCCTTCCAGTACTTAAAGGGGGCCTACAGGAAAGATGAGGAGGGACTCTCTTAACAGGGAATGTAGTGGTAGGATGAGGGGTAATAGCTTTAAACTGAAAGAGGGTAGATTTAGATTAGGTATTAGGAAGAAATTCTTCACGGTGAGGATGGTGAGACACTGGAACAGGTTGCCCAGAGAAGTTGTGGATGCCCCATCCCTGGAAGTGTTCAAGGCCAGGCTTGATGCGGCTTTGAGCAACCTGGTCTTGTGGAAGGTGTCCCTGCCCATGGCAGGGGCGTTGGAACTAGATGATGTTTAGGGTCCCTTCCAACCCAAATCATCCTGTGATTCTGTGATAAGTCATATTACTCACTGTGTTTCACGCTGACATCAGTGAATTGGAAATAATAGTCAAGCAATCTTAAAGCACTCCACAACTTTCAGATAAGCAAAGCACTCAAGTATCAACTATTACAATGGCGGACACATTCCCAGGGCAGACTGGAAATAAGTGCAGAAATGGGACCTGATATGCAAGCTCACCGATCTCAAGCCCTTTCTCAGATGACATCCCTCTTCTACCTTGCAAAACGGTACCTTCTAAACAGGCTTCTCTTGGATCTCCACGCTGGTATCAATACCAGCCCCACTCCTGATACAGAGGCTGCAGCATAAGCAAAAACATCAGGTAACACTCAAGCATGCACTACATACCGTAATAAGGCTCAAAGAGCTCACTGGAAGCAGAATAAAAGTCCTCTAATTTAAAATCATTTGGTCCTTTCAAGGTCATGCCAAAGCCTTTCGCATGCCACTTCCGCCTCCACAAGACGTACTCAGAGAAGCCTCCAGGACCAGCACACACATCAGCAAAGTAGAGCAGCTCTGCATCTCGCTCCTTTATCAAAGGCCTCTGGAAAAGGAAACTGAGGAAATTCTACTGACCCAGTAACAGCTCCCATCAGTCAAACCAGACACACCATAAACTGCACTTCTCAGAGAACTCTCTTTCAAGCACCTGTTTTCCCAGCTAGTATCCTAAGGACTCTCCTGTCTCCCCACCTTCTCCATTCTCTGAGAAAACACTGCTGTTTGAAAGTTAAATAAAGGCCCTTACCCCATGGAAGTCCTTAGGGTTTGTAAACATGTAGTCAAAGACATGGTCCATATTTGCCATCTTCATTGCAGCCCTGTGAACACATAAATAGGGACCTATTAAGTCTCAACCTTGGCTCCTAAAGCTGAAAGTGGACTAAATGGGATAGGGGCTACACTACCAGAAGTTCTGCAAACCTGTTCAGGAAGAAAACTCCGCGGATCATCTCATAGGGGTTAGACCTTGTTCGGGCTCGACGCATTTCTTCTCCATCCAGCTCATCAAATACACTCTGCACAAACAAATAAAACTGAGCTGGACCTGGCACAGGCTTGAGGGATAGGTAGGCATAAGCATTTCCTATCCTCATGCTTCTCTCCTCAGACAGCAAACTCCATGCAGGGTTTGGTTCACCAATACAGAATGTTTTTCTGTCACATAATGATATTCACTCTTCCTCTAAGCGTGCTGGTTTTGGCTGGGACAGAGTTAATTTTCTTCATAGTAGCTAGTATGGAGCTATGTTTTGGATTCATGCTGAAAACAGTGTTGATAATGCAGAGATGGTTTAGTTACTGCTGAGCAGTGCTTACACAGAATCAAGGCCTTCTTTGCTTCTCACAGCCCCTACCAGTGGGCTGGCTGGGGGTGCACAAGAAGTTGGGAGGGGACAGTTGGGACAGCTGACCCCAAATCACCAAAGGGATATTCCAGACCATATGACGTCATGCTCAGTATATAAAGCTGGGGGAAGGAGGAGGATGTTCAGAGTTATTGCATTTTGTCTTCCCAAGTAACCACTATGTGTAATGCAGCCCTGCTTTCCCGGAGACAGCTGAACATCTGCCTGCTGATGGGAAATAGGGAATGAATTCCTTGTTTTGCTTTGCTTGTGTGTGTGCAGTTTTTGTTTTACCTATTAAACTGTCTTTATCTCAACCCATGAGGTTTCTTACTTTTACCCTTCTGACTCTCTTCCCCATCCCACTGTGGGGGAAGTGAGCAAGCAGCTGCATGGTATTTAATTGCTGGTTGGGGTTAAAGCACCACACTAAGCCACCCCAGTTCTTAAGAAAATTTAGTGACACTGAAGAATTCCACACTTCTAGCTCCAGAGCCTGATAATGTGGTTAGCCTCCTCAAAAGCTGTCCCAGCCTAAGGTATTTCTCTCACACATACACACACACACACTCACACTCTACTGCAATTTACAAGGGCATGATAAAATCTAGGAGGGAAGATGGAACACATAAGAAAAGAAAGGGAGCTTATGTCCTTAGCTTATTCAAGTCTTCAGCCTTTCAGTTGGACTAAGAAAGGGAGACTGTTTTCATGCATCTCTTTGAAGGCTGAAGTGCAAAACAAGTTGGTGAGCAGATAGTAACAGTCAGGATGCTAGGTCATACCAGCGGCACAGAGGTGAAAGAGGATGTTCTGAGCTCTTATCAACCACCTAAGTAAACTATTCAGTCCTCTTCAATTATTTATTTCACTTGCTTCCCCAAAACCTCAGTTCCTCTCTAAAGAAGGAGACTCACCTTGCACTGTAGGACATTACGTAAAAGCTCTTCACTACAGAACTCTGTTTCATCTTCAATCACCATCTTCCTCTGGAACAAGACAAGAACACAGATAACAACAATTAGCAAACATGGTATCAGTCATTTCAGAATGCAACCTACACCAGTAATGGATGAAGGCTGCCAACCACCTACTAGGCTATATTAGCAAAAGCATAGCCAGCAGGCTGAGGAGTTACTCTCCCGCCAGACATCTTGAGACCACGTGTGGAATACTGCATCCAGTTTAGCATTCCCCAGTACAAGACAGACATACTGGAGCAAGCCCAGCAAAAGGGCCACCAAGATGATGAGGGTGCAGAAGCATCTAGTTTACAAGGAAAGACTGAGAGAACAGTTTGTTCAGAATGGAGAAACAGAGATCCTACTGCTGTATACAAGTACCCTAATGGCAGGATATAGAGAAGATTGATCTAGACTGCTCGAGATGAACAGTGATAGGACAAGAAACAATGGACACAAGCCAAGCTGCAACACAAAAAATGCCAATTAGCCATACAGAAATTTTCTTTTGTCAACTGCGTTATCAAACACTGAAACAGATGCCTGAACAGGTTGTGGAATTTCCATCCTCGGAGATACTCAAAACTCAACCAAACAAGGCCTTGAGCAACCTGATCTACTTGGAACTCCTTTAAGCAGCAAGTTGCACTAGCAATCTCAGAGGTTCCCTCCAGCCTAGATTATTCTACAACTCTGAAACGCAGTTCCTGCATCATCTTAGGCTAGTAAGTACCAAGATCTAAAAAATTACCTTCCCCACAGTCATCCACTCCTTCAGCTCCTGGGCATCAGGGATTTCCGTGGTACACTCAAGGCACCAGTCTACCTCCTCATAGGCACTGGGCTGCAAACGCAAGACATGGAAAGAGCTAAAGATGTTTTTGCTAGCAAAATATACCACCTAATTGCTCCCCCACATTTGCATCCCAATCCTAGCATAAGGGGTTATGCCATGACATTAGGGCCAACCACAGAGTCATTTTTTCCTAGTGTAAAACATCTTATTTGTTTGAATTTAAAATTTAACAAACAAACAAAAAAACCCAAAAACCACCCTCCACCACAAAAAAACCCACAGCATTTTCCTCATTAGTGTCTGATAAATAATCAAGACAAAGCAAAAGCCTAGTACTCTTAAAGTACATTTTAGAGACACTGCAAAAGTGACAGTTGCCAAAAAAACCCACACTTCCTGGTGGTGCTTTACACATTCTTTCTCCTAGTTCTTTGTGAAAGTCTCCCTCATTCCACAATTTAATTCAGGCTTCAAACAATTTTTATAATCTTGGGAAGTAATTGTTTTAGCAGTTAAGATTAAAGTGATGCTACTCCTCCACAAAGAGAGGCTGCTAAGATCTTCTAACCTTCTTATATTTATTACAGTAGCATCATCCACAAGGGTTAATCATACATAACACTTAACTGCTGTGAGCTGTAAAAACACACTGGGGAATGAGACCTAAACCAATGAGTCTACAGAACAGGTCTCAAATTCCTGGCTCTCAAGGAATAACTTCTGATATTATCTTCAACTGCTGAAAACAACACAAAGAATGGAGAGCAAAGTACTATACATGCACCATGCATGACTTGACATGGACTGCTGCCCTTGACTAACAGTGGCTGGGACCTTCTGGCTTACTCCCCAGCTGTCAGATGTCTAGGATTCAGTGCTGTATTTAAAAAGAAAAAACACAAACTACAAACATACAGCAGCTATTTCACATCAAATGATATCAAAACTGGGCTTTACTTTCCTGACAACTATTTCTATTTCCCAATGTTCTTCCCTGTTGAAGAGCTTGACAAGACGCAAGAATAGAACATCTGAGCATTTTACATGGGACTATTAAACACACCCAGAAAAAACTTTTAAAAAAAAAATCACCTATACAGGCATGAAAAATTATATACAAAATAAAAATGGTAAACCCAAAAGAGCTTGATAACAATTTTCAATCACATTCACTACAGCAAACGCAGAAACAAATCCTACAGACCACAGCAACAATCCATCTAAAAAAAACAGTTTTGTGCCAGAACATGAATACATGTGACAGAAAACAAGTTTTACCGTGCTGTTTTAGGACAAAATAAGGCCTGAGTCTACACAGCAGAGCCACTTAATGGTAGCCAGTTGTGTAAGACAACACTAAAGATCATTCCCAGAGAGCAAATCCTTAATACAGCAACAGAAGAGGGATTCAAAACATGTAAGTACTTACCTCTGGCTCATTCTGCCAATCAATATTGAGCTCCCCATCAAATCCTTTGAGGGTCAGCCCAAAGCCTCTCCTTCCCTTCTGATTGGAGGCCTCAACAATATCCTTCCTGCCTTGGCCATATTTTCCCAGACCTTCTCCTTCCCGGAAGCCCATCTTGGCCTATAAAGAAAGCAAAGGGAGCACACTGAGACAAGCAGACTTGAGTTTATGTACTACTACCAGGAAAATGGCACATCACCCTGAAGTGACTTGAAGACACTGAGCATTTTTAATCTCAGTTGTGGCTTTCAGGATGTAATACTGAGTTCACTTCACCAAGGCAGGTCACAAAAAATAGATCTGAAGAATGTTGTTTGAAACAACAGCAAATTACAAAAGGTTCAGTAATGTGGCAACAGCCTGCTCAGAGGGAGAAGTAGTGAGGAGCCTGGAGCCATTCATCACAGTGTTCAGTAAGCATGGAAGGTTCATAAAACAAGAGATGCTGGCACAGGAAAAAATTCATGTTGTGATGATATTCTTTGTTGTGAACATGCACTCATATACATTTCAAGCATCAGGTGAAACTTCACCTAAAACTCAGAGGAGGAATGCAAGACACACTGCTCCTGAAATGCATTCCCACCTCTCAGGTTAAAAGTAGTATGTTGATTAACTGCTAGTTTTTCAGGCTTCTCCCTTCATAAATTTTAGCCACAACAGAACAACAAAAAGCATGAATGCAGTCAATTTCACTCCCTCCGGTATGCATCTACAAGACAATAAGTAAATAAAAGACTTAATCCTTAAGTTTCACTCTGAATGAATGTTATCCATATACTCCTTCCTCTGAGAAGCAATAAAAACATTGTTCATTACCAGTCTGTAGTAGAAACAACACAAGAACATCTGGCAGGTTTTATACAGAGGTACATGGTGTTTTCCCACTGCCTTTGCTACCTGGCTCTGAATCAGACCTTGGAATACATAAACCAAATGTGACAGTCACCAAGCCTGTTACATACTAGTTTTCTGAAGACAGAATTTTGAACATCTAGTAATCAAGGACTATTTTCCTTCTACTTACCTAATGCTACCAAATCATTCAACTAGACCTGACATCACATCAACCTTTATATTCACATTTATGAGGCCTTACAAACAAAAGCCTCCTAAATTCAGTAGTAAAAGGTCATGTATTGTGGCGATTTAAAGCACATGTCCTAACTGGCTCAGGAGAGAACTCTCCAAGTGAAAGATAATCTTGTGCTAGGATACGCAAACTGCAGTCCAGTGCCAAAAATGCACATGGACAGATCCTGAATGATCAGCATCAGGACTTACCTACAGAGAGGCACAATCAGCAACTCTCAGCCTCTGGATCCCATTGAGTTTTGAATTCAGCAAGAGCTGAAAGTTCTTTTTTCATGTAGAAGGTCAGCAGCATTCCACCTCCTTGAGAGACAGTATTTCCCTGTTCCCACTGCTAGTAGCGGCTAGCACTGCCCAGCTTCTAGCAGAAGACTGAACTTCTAACTTGGCAAAGGCAGGCACAGGCTGGCCTACCACCATGGAGAGATTGCCAACCCCTGCTCCTGTGAGTACAGCACCAGCACAGAACAAAAGGAGATCCAAACTCAGTTCCCCCTTGAGTCCCAAACTTCCTGTCACATTTCAAGTAATACACAACTATACACCTCATTTTCTCTGCTGCCATGCGAAATAAAATTTTGTTTCTCTGTTACCAAGAATGGAAATTCTTTCAGGATTGTGAGATATAATACCACAGTGACAACGTTTGCATCAGGAAATAAGTGTAACAGCATCCACTGAAAGATACTCCTCTACAGCCTACTCTTGCCTTTAAACTCAGGAACAAGTTCCTGAATTTGGGACTACCATGAGACAGAGACAGTCAACCATTTTCTTAGAACTTCCTAAAAGTACTTTCTTCCCCACACTAACACAGTGCAATCAAGGGGTTGGCAATCACCTTCAAAGTTTAGTTGTCACAGTTGCTATCATTCACAACTCTCTGACTCTCCAAGAAATTTCTGGCCTTACATAAAGCAGAGCAGCACTACTTGAAAGAAAAAGAAATACTTTAATAATTGAAGTAATAATTCTACAAGGGTATGCCAGCCAGCCTCTAAGACCAAAGAAATTAATGTTGATCATAGAATTTGTTACGGCCTTTCTTACAAGGCATTTGTTAACTCAAGCATTGCAAAATAACACACCATAGGACCCTCTTTTTTTCAAGCTCAGCAAGGTGCCTAACACAGAGATCCTTCCCTTCACATTCACCTCCCTGCTCCTAAACACTGAACATGAATCAACTTTCTTTTTTAACAGATCCCCTTCAATCAAGCTCTCTCAGCCTCACCCAATTGTTCAGTAGCTGGCTGAAAGAAGCACAGAACCATGCTACTGGGAGGACCAGAATCAGAATCAAAATCTTGTAAAACAGACTGGTCTTTTCCTTTGCTCTCATCAGGTCTCAATAGTTAGGTCCAAAACTATTTTGACATACCATGAGCTTTTGGGAAACACTGTTATACATTGAGTAGCGAGATGAAGTACCCTCCACAAGAGAGTCTTGTTTGAACTCATTGCTGAAGACTGGTCTTTTTTCATCGCTCTCACTGTCAGACCCACTGCTGCTACTAGAAGACTCTGAAAACAAATTAAAAAAAAGAAGTGAGAAGAGTATGAAAATAAAAAGAAAACAGAAAAAAGACATCTTAGTAATCACATTAAGAACTATACAGTGCGACTCAAATCGTCTCAACACACACATAGAAAGGACATATCAGCATCTCAAATGTGCTACAGGAAGCATACAGGTGTAATATAAAATACGCCATGGAACCTGGTTATCCTCCTTTTTGTCTCAGGGATGCACACAACCTCTCTGAGTCAATGGATTCCAGGCCCCCCAAAGGGCTGGGCAAACCCCATTACAGGAGCAAAGCAGGTCACAGGATGACCATGATACTACACTGTGGTATGTCTGACCTTTGCAATGGTCCTGAGGAGCTGAGAAAGTCCACAGAGATTCCCTCCCAAGAATAATGACAATTACTGACACCTTGACAAAACACTGTATTTTCTCAGTTTCCTACCTAACTACAGGTGTAAATGCATTTCTAACTTAAAAAATCCACATCAAGTACACAGGCATCTACCAAGTGGCCAACAATGCAGAAAGAAGAGAGTTGAATTCCTTATCCCCCATACTAAACTTCAGTTTGACTCCACTACCCACCTCAGTAGCGAGGATCCACAAGTTCACTACAGCAAATTAGATGGTTTTTCACCTCTGGAGTTTACTGATGCATACAAACCCAACTGAAAGATAACATCAGAACACACCAACCTAGTTTAAAAATACCCTGACAGAGACCTTTTCAATATGTGCTCAATCCTTGTTGCTGAACTATCAGCTTTTAAGATTCAGGACTTGTGTCCCCACATAACCACTATGCTTGAGTTTTACAGTATCAGCCTTTGAGGCTTCCAGCTGAAAACAAGGAAGGCTATGATTTAACTTGTGTTTGCAATATTATATACCCATCTTGATTTTCAAACGTGCCTCACACAAGCTACATTCCTCTTTCCTTCAGAAAGTTCTTAGATGTGAACTGGATCACAAAGGATTTTGCTTTAGGGTCAGTTACTGCTTTCTGCCTCTCTAGTACACAGGTTCAATTAATTTTGCTGCCTGCTTTTGAGCTATGTCTTCTTTTCCAGAGGCTCATGAAGTGCCTCAAACGCAATACCAACTACACAAATCTCAAGAGAGTCCCTTCACAACTCTTCTTGCTTTTAACATTTGCTAGGCCATGCTCAGCTGAGATCAGGTCTCAAATCACTTCTCTCCCTCAACCTTCTTTCTTTCATCAGATACCACAATGGGTGTAACAGATTACTAAACAATTAACCCTATTAACCCTATCCAAAATGTTGTCCTTAAACTGTACCAACTTGTTTCTTAAACATTAAGGCTCACAGCCTATTTTGACCTATATATGAGCTCAATAATCAAAAGGGGAAAAAAAAATTTAAAAATACTGGTTTGAACTTTTTAGCTCAGCATTCCCTACCCCAACTCTGACACCCTGCACCTCTAACCTCCTCACTCACCTCCAGACTTGCCAGAGAGGTACACACACTATACCCTGACACTATGACTACTCCCAAACTGACCCACCCATCTCCCATACACATCCCTTTCCATTTCCAGAAGATGAAGGCTTCTTTATGTGTTCAGGCCCTTTCTCACTAACACTTTATGACCACAGGAAGTCCCAAGACTCAGAAATAGCAGGCATGACCATGAGGCAACCTGAAGTACCATCCTGGGAGAGTTTAAAGTGCCCTTCAACAGCAATACCTATTGTGTGGGGCACTTGCCTCATCTTTGGTATACCCCTACCTCCAGGTGAGAAAGCACACTCAGATTTGAGAAAAAGTAGGCAATTAATTTACTTAACTCTGAAACAGTTCTTCTTTATGAAACCAAACACCCATGAGCTCCCACAACTCCCCTCCCTCCAAATCACAATGAGCCAGCAAAAGAGATGATGCTACAATGCCAGGAGTCCCAGTCAACCTGCCCTTTGTATTCATCTCAATTCCTCCTATCTGGAAAAATGTGATAAGATTACCAATTTTATTTTTATTTTTTAAACAATGAGGGATTATGGTGTTTTCTTACAGCACAACATCCACAATTCTTCACTACTGAAAGTTTCAAAACCAGAAATAAATGCTGAGACTGAAAAGATGAATGCTGCTCATATATTACAAGAATCTTTACAACTTTGGACCATGCACTTGACACCTACCTCAAGCTCTACTTTCTATGTCTGAATGCATAAAATTCCCAGACCAAACTGTTTAGAGGAGATTTTTAAAAAAGCTTTAAAAAATTCACACCAATCCAAGGTTGTGAACAGAAATAATATAGTTTTTCTCCTAAAGAGAGAATACGCCCTTGAACTTTAGGCTATCAGTTAGGGTTTAGGAGACGTGGGTTCAATTCCTAGTCACTATTTAGATTCCCCGCAGTAGCATATACCTTATCTCCAACCTCACCTTGAGTGGTATGATTACTAAATTGAGTTTCATCATCTGAAGTAGAACTGAGAGTTAATCCCAAGTCTTCTATCCTCTTCTTCTGCTTCTTTTGGGGGCTGCTAAACTCAGGTTCTGTTCTTCTCTTCATTTTTGCTGAAAGAAGATGATCACACTCAGTAAACATTAAGCAGATTAACTTTCTCCTGCATGCTGAAGGGTAAGATGCAGCAGCATGGCAGTATAGATAATTTTATGGACTATTCGGTATTACACTTCTCAACTTAAGTTTGCTTTAGGTAAAAATATTGGCTACTTTTGAACCTACCTCTTTTAATAGCTAGTCTAACCAAACAAACACAAAATCTATGCAGAAGCTTCCCTATTGCTGAGGACGTGAATTTCAAACCATTTCTACAACCTACTTACAATTAAACGCTAGTAGATGAAAGCAATCCAGATGTCAGCACTTAGATAACTAAAGTACATAACAACTGTTACTACTACTGAATCAAAGATTCATTTTATCCAAACACACCAAAAAAAATGAGGAAACAAGATCAATCTCATGGAGAACACACAAACTGGAACCAATTTCTCACAAGAGACTCAGAACACCTCTGACATCACCTCTGCAAAGGTTAAATAATAAAAGAGCTTTCGCACGTGACTTCTATAGCAGAACTTTATTAAACATGTGTGCACAAGCTGGGAGTGTTTGTTTTTCACCAGGAATCACTGGCAAGATATCAAGCTTCTGGATGTGCCTGATAAACTTTGCATAAACCCAGAGAAAGGACTAACACCTAAGACGGTGTTAATAGAAGCTAGCTAGGAATGCCTGCAGAGAACAAGAACCAAAAGAACAGGAAAGCAGGTGAAAATTAAAAGGCACAGATGCCTAGATCCCTAGCTAAACCTCCTTGCTATTGATAAAAGGCAATAAAAACCTACTGATGTTTATTATTCTACATAGGAATGCTGGGCTAGAAAAGATTCCCTAGGTCACCAATTCTAACCCTCTGTTATCAAACTTGTTTCCACAAACATATACAAGGCAGCTTAAGACTAATTGCTTTACTCATAGAATCACAGAATAGTTTGAGTTGGAAGGGACCCTAAACATCATCTAGTTCCAACACCCCTGCCATGGGCAGGGACACCTTCCACAAGACCAGGTTGCTCAAAGCCGCATCAAGCCTGGCCTTGAACACTTCCAGGGATGGGGCATCCACAACCTCTCTGGGCAACCTGTTCCAATGCCCCACCAGTGAAGAACTCACAGTGAAGAACTTCTTTCTTACATCGAATCTAAATCTACCCTCTTTCAGTTTAAAGCCATTACCCCTCATCCTACCACTACATGCCCTTGTAAAAAGTCCATCTCCTGCTTTCTTGTAGGCCCCCTTTAGGTACTGGCTATAAGGTTTCCCTGGAACCTTCTCTTCTACAGGCTGAACAACCCCAGTTCTCCCAGCCTGTCTTCACAGAAGAGGTGCTCCAGCCCCCGATTGTCTTTGTGGCCCTCCTCTGGACTCGCTCCAACAGCTCTATGTGTTTCTTATGCTGGGGGCTCCAAAGCTGGACACAGTACTCTCATGAGAGCAGAGTGGAGAGGGAGAATCACCTCCCTTGACCTGCTGGTCATGCTTCCTTTGATGGAGCCTAGGATACAGTTGGCTTTCTGGGCTGCAAACACACATTGCAGGGTCACACTGAGCTTCTCATCATCCCTATGAGTCCAATTGCAAAATCATCCTACAACTTCACTGCACTATGGCTAATTCCCCAATTCCTTCACTGCACTATGGCACTATTCCATTCCACCCGAAGTTCATTTACAGCCAACTTGTATTTATCTGCTCTTCTGTCAATTTAGGATTTTTCTTCTTTTTTTTTTTCCTTTGGTTACTCCTGACAAACTGAGAGCAATTTTCTATTTCTTCTGAGATACTCTCTTACTAGATTAATGCATGCTTAATTAGGTTAACACTGTTAGCTTCCTTTCAAGACCTCCACTCTCCTAACTCTACTAAGGTCCCTCCGCGCATCTGCTTTCCTGATAGACTTCAAACTACTCAAAATTCACTGCGCGTTCAGGGACACCCTGTCCCTCAGGAGAGAGGCAGCTGTGAGGAAAAGCCCCTTCGGGGCACAACCCCAAGGGGACTCCACGGTCCGCGCTCGACAAGCGCGCAGCAGCCCTCCGACCGCCCGGCCAGCGCCTCGCGGGCACAGCCCTTGCTGGTGCCACACGGCAGCCTGCGGGCCGCCCCTCCGCCAGCCTCTTGCACACGTCGCACCGGCCGCCCCGAGGGTCCTCCCGCGGGCCCCGCAGCCCCCCGCTCCCAGTACCAGAGGCCACGCGAACCGGCGGGGGGCTGCGGTCGCGGCGGGCCGAGCCGCGGGCCACCACCCCGCGCTCCAGGCAGCAGGGAGCCCGTGGGAGCTGCCGGCAGCCGCGCCCCGCGCTTGCCCGCGCGCGCCGGGACCGGGGCCCGCGGACAGCGCTCCGGCGGACCGGGCGGTACTCACAGAAGGGGAGGAGCCGGAGCGGCGGCAGGCGCGTTGCTCAGACCAGCTGCAGCTCCCGAGGGCCCGACGGCGCGGTGGAGGGGATGCGGGCCCGCTTCCGCACCGCCACCGGCGGTTTCGTTTCCCCGCTCGGAGGCGCCGCCGCCCCGCCCTCTCCCGCGGGTCCTCCCCAGCCCGCCGGCGCGCGACAATGACGCACCGCCCGCGCCAGCACCGAGGAGCCCGTTCCCGCAGGCGCGCCGCGGGCAGCCTCAACCCAACCGCGGGCCCGGTGCCCTCTCCGAGAGCCGCCCCC
>JANZLQ010000052.1:19660-58601 GCA_026212715.1 Elanus axillaris
CCCCCAGTCGCTAAGCAACACCGCCGGCGGCGCGGCATGGCGGCCTGCCCGCCGCGAAGGGGGGGCGGGGCGGGGCGGGGCGCAGGGCACCGGCAGGGCCCGGCTCTCTGGGGAAGCAGGTAGCCGGCGGCCTCAGTCCTTCGCGGTGGAGGTGAGGTAGGGGTGAAAACATATTGAAATTCTACGTGAAACGTTATACATAACGTAGCTTCTGAAACTACACTGTATGTAAATACGTATATAAAGTGCGTTAACGCACAAACAACTTGGCCACTGCGTTAAAAAGTGGCACCTTCTGAGAAAAACGGCGCTTTTTCGTGCTTCTGAAGGAGACTTACCTACTAATGGCACCTCCGCGGCAGCGCTGGCCGCACGCCCCGGTCCCTCCTGCGGGCCGCCGCGCTGCCTGCCTGGCGCAGCCCCTGCCCGGCCCTGCCGTGCTGGCTGGAGGCAGCGCAGGTTTCCGAAGCAGCTGTCTGCCTACAGGAAAGCTTATAGCCTGCTTACCGCCAGGCACCTCATACTATTAATTACCTACCGCTCCACTACTTCAGTAGAGCCGGGCTCTGTAAAGCCAAGGATGATGAAGCTTTTCACACAAGAAAAGCCTAATACATGTCTATAGATTATTTTTTGTTGTGAGGATTTCAAACACTAATTAAGCTGTCTTGTGCTTTGCATTAAGCTTGAGAGCCAGGGGCTGTACGCTCAGCACACAGGCATGAATGCTTAATCTTAGAAACCAAAACAAACACGGTAGCACCAAGGGACAGGAGTATACTATTTGGCAAGTGTAGTTTATGATTATCTATAGTTGCTGTAAGATACGTGTCTAAATATCTTAAGTTACAGCAAAAGGGAGTGGCAGTAAGGAGGAAGGACTGTGACGAGAAAGCAAAACATTGACTAGTCAGAGCATATCTTTGGAAAAACCCACTTAAATTGGCAGGGTGTGTGTACGGGCATGGCTGAATTATTAAATTGCCTGTTATGTGTTCTGCAAATGTAAATAACAGTTGTTGCTAAGGCTCACCAAACACTAACGTGGTAGACTACACATGCAAAAGAAAAGCAATTGTCAGACTGATCTTGGAATCCATAGATCAGCAGGAGTTAAACAGTGCAGCATCCCTCTGTGATAGTCCCATTCCACAATCCATTAGCACTCCTTCCCCACTATTCCTGCGGATGTTGGTAAACAATATATTGCTCTGAAAACATTTGATTATCACGCTACATGACAGCTGTCTTCCAACAGAAAGCAGCAAGTCTTGAACCTGCATCAAGCCTGCTGTGCATCAACTGTGACTAGCTCAGAGTTGTAACCTAAATCCTGGATGCGAGACTGAAAGTGTTTGATGCCATTCCAAGACAGGTAACAGTTCCAGGCATGATATCTCCAAGGGGACATTCAGCTGCACAATCAAATAGAAGAAAGGGTCCAGACCTTAGACCAAAGGAGACCACAGTATTACAAATATGGACATCTTTTCCAGAAGCTCAACAGTTCACTTGACACTTCTGTATGTCTAGTCATCAGCTCTGTATCTGATAGCAGTTTTACTGATGAATTTAGTGAACTGGGAGAAGAGGTCTGCTTTTGTCAGTGAAATGCTTTTGTGAGTGAACAGTATTATTACTTAACCTCTCTTCATGGACGTTTACACACTATGCACCTACTGATAACAGTGGAGATGGTTTGGTATACCTCTTACGTTCTTCATCCTCTATTGAAAAGAGGACACACTCAGCAATCACACCGAAGAACTACTACATTACTAGAAGGGTTACCTTCTCTGCAATATGCATAAATACCAACATAACAAAACACACATGTTAGTGAAATGAAATGAGCAAAAAAAGCACAGCAACAGGGAAGAGATACACAGTAGAAGAATTTGCAGTCCTAGGTAAACAGAGTATTTTCCTCCTACTCTACTTCATCAGGAATGCCTGTTCCAATGTCAGCCTATTTCACAACAGTTTTGAGGAACCCTCTTCTCTCAGACATCCTAGAGAGCATGATGTTCACAAAAGAAACTTTCTAGAGCACACACAGAAAATCAACATTAAAAGGGAAAGAGGAAAACTCAAGACATGACTCCTCCACAAAAGAAACTTTACACTAAGATTTGAAGAAAGTTGCCTGGCTCATAGGTCAGACCTACCTCCCTTAAGTCCTACCAAACCTGTCAGAGTGCACTACTTCCTTAGGACAGCATCACCATTCATGCACCTTTTTAATGGGATCTTTCTTTAGTGAAAGAAGGTAAGAGGTATGATTGTATCTATTAGGGTAGCCACAGGCTTGAAGAGTTGGGTTGTCTTTTACCAATTCCCTAATACACAAGCCTTTCAAATAACTTTAAAATAGTCACAGTGCTTACAGTACTCAAAACATGAAGTGAGATAGTCTGTGTTTTCTCAAAAAAAATTTAAGACAACTAGGAGAAAGACAATCATCTCAGTGGTTGCACCAAGGAAGACTAATGCAGAAATGGATTTATATTTTTCTTCTTAAACAAAATAAACATAGAAACAAGAAAGTACCTACAAATAGCCAAAGAAATAGTACAGATGAGAAGGGCTTCCCCCATCCTCTCCTCACAGTGTAAAACAGTCTTTTTTGTGTAACAGCAAAGTCAAAAGCATATGCCACTGAAAATGGAACTTCACAGACAAATTAATGACAGGATGAGGCAAGACTTGCTCAGTCTCTTAGGGATAAGTGATATGCTGTGAGGGTAGTACAAACCACAGCTCAACAGCAATGCTTTGTAAACAATAAAACTAAATGCTTCCTTCTGTGCCTGTGGTTGCCTACAGATGCTGCTTTCCTACCCTGCCAACAGGACATTTCACTAATTCAGACAGCAGCACTTCTGAAGAGTCAGAGGTTCCTCTCTGCTGCTGACAAAAACTATATGTGGTTTCTGAAGTCATTGCTAATAACTTCCGGATGCACTGCTTCCCAATTCTAAAACCCTTTATGCAAAAGCCTGAAGAGGGAACAAACCAAAGATACTACATGTAAAGAGCACTAGCTAAGGAATTCTGGAAGCTTTTATCTTCTCCATCCCTATCTAACAGAAAATTAATAACATCAACAGAGCAAACTGATGGCCAGCAGCTCAGCTTACAATGCATTTAAGCACTTAAGGCTGACAGGGTCCATAACCCACCCTTTGTTACCTTTACTGCCAGAGGCCTGGGATGACTCTAGCTGCCATATGAAATTCAAGAGCAAAACCCACGTTGGCACTTTTTCCTGATATACCACTCCGGCCTGCTGGTGGGGGTGGCGAAGTTCTCAAATAGCTTGGGCCATTCCCTCTGCTGCCTGAAATAAGGGAAGCTGATGTACATATTTAAACTTGTCATTCAGTAAGTGCAGTGATGCATACAAACTATTACATTACACCGAGCAGGTCACAAGTGATCATGGAAGCCTAGGTTTTGTCAACCATCCACTGTAAGAGCAGTTTGTTCTCTCACAATCCCAATTATCTTTTAGAGATTAAGCTTCTGTACATTCATTTAAAAGATAAGGTCCTTCTTCCAAATGCTGCTAGTTCGTAGCTCCAGACTCTTCATAGAGTCTCTCCTTCCAGATGTCCAGCCCACTCATCCAGCAGTAATCAACCAAACCTATTAGGTTGGTTCTGGGCAAATGAGTCTGCAGCAACAGTGTTTAGATAATGTAGTAGCTTTCATTATAGTAAGAATCCTCCTCAGAGTCCTCACTGTCACAACTGCTCACCAACAAGATCGAGTAGATGGAAGAAATGACACCGCTGTCATTGTCTGTGGCTGGTTTCACCAACACTTTCTGTTTCTCTGCATTCAAAACAGACAGATACAAAAGTTACCAGTGACCACTGTACCCACAAATGCTAAATTACTAGTTCTCTTTGAAACTTATAGCCTCTCACTGTCAGTTTGCAATAGGTCTTTCAAGCTGCAGGGCATAGGGCTTTTTCTTTTCAATTTTCAGCATTAAAAGACAAAGGGTTGGGGTTTTTGTTTGTTTGTTTTCGTAAGTTTCCTATATGCCTTTTCCTGTTAAGACAGCACAAATGAGGAGACATTCTCCATCCCTTTGCTGGCACACCATTGGCAATGGAAGTGGCTAACTATTACAGTGCCTTGCCACATAAGAAAGAGGGAAGGAACAAAATGCGCTAAGGAGCTCTCAAACAAGTAATGGTTGTTCAGGTCACTTACAGCCCCATCAAAACCTCCACACATTTAAAGAGTGCAAGCTGTCCCATTGGTGCCCGTCCTGCTAAGGCTCTTGGAAAGGCTTCTTGGGAAGCTCTGAGTGAGCTTCTCAAGTGCCACTTGCATCATTAGTTCTCTTTCAGGTGGTTTCTTCATAGGAATTAATGTTTAAATAGACACATGATTATCTTCATCTCAGTCAAAATATTTCCTTCACCAAATAAAAAGACTGCACAGAAATAATTCATCCTTCCTCCTGAAGTGTGTCATAGTGAAGCTAAATGATTTCCTACTAATAGTCATTTATGTAACTAGAGCATCTATTGCATATGAAGGTAGGCTATGACCTTACTTCCTTTTTGTTCAAAAAAGCATGAAGACCAGTGGTTTACCATACAGAAATGAAGTGGGCTCCAATGAAGGCACCACTTCATCTAATCACCATTAGCTACCTGATGAGACACTTCAATAGTGCTATAGCATACTCTGCAGAGGTGCATATTACAGAAGAGCAGTGTCAGTTCTGCAGAAGTGAAAGCAATTTACAATGCCAAGCTGGACAGCCTTTGAGCAGTGTAGCATTTCCTGAGGGAATCAGACTGAGTTGGTTAAATAGGTTATAATTTCAGGTTTGAACTAACACTGCTTAGCAACGTCATTCTATGTCACCATGGGGAATCTGAAATGTTTCAAAATCACCTTTCATTAGGTAAAAGGCTTGACACATTGCAAAATGAAGGATCATGCACTCACTTCTATGAGGGAAAAACAAGACAATTACTTAAGGGAACACAGCCACAGAATTTGTTAAGGGGTAGCAGGAAAAGACTTCAACATTTCAGCACCTAGATACCAGTGTCAAGTGTTCTAGAAACAAACTTGGAAGAGGGAAGCAGAATAACAATATTCCATACTGGAGTTTTAATTCAAGCCATCACTGTCTTGCACAGTCTTTTAGCTACAACTAGGCAAGAGGTTATGCATTTAAGCCACAGTGGCTTTAATTCCACAAAATTAACATGGCAGAGCAACTGCCAGTTCAGCCATACACTTACAGGACAAACACCAATGTTCCCTTCAGAGTTTTCCTACACAACTCTAGCACGCAGAAGAGAATTCAGAGCTTCTCATCATGCACTGCTCTCCTGAGTTTTTGCAATGCTGTAGTCAATAGTTTAATCAAAAGGTACCTGGTAAGTTTTCCAAGGCCCATTCTATGTACTTTTGCTTTTATTTAGCCATCACTTTGAAACAGCATAACCTTTAGCATGGTTAAGTTGTCCCACTTGACTGTGGAATTCATACCAAAATCTTTTTCCAAACTTTTTACTAATTTTACTTTACTAGTTACAAAAAAGATCTTAAAATTAATTTTCTAGTGTTTCTGCTGCATTCCCCAAGCATCTCCTTGGTATATAGGTGCCAAAGCTGTACAAAAATAAATGGAATGAGAGATTGTACTCATCATGCCACATCCACCCACCTCTCACCTTTCCGCTCTCTGATAAGGGTCAGGCGATGCTTTTTCATTTCCACATCCAGTTTTTCTACCATCCTGTCAATGCAGTTATCCAGCACCAGAGAGCGTGTCTTTGATTTGATCTCCTGCCTGCAGATAGGGCACTCCACTTTACGTTTCGTCCACTCATTGATACAGTAAGAGCAGAAGCTGTGTGCACAGTTCAGAGTGACCGCCTGTAGAATTTGATGGAAGATTAGAGTGTGCTCACACAAGCATTGTCAAGAAAAAAATACTGAAGTCAGAAAAATATTAGATGAATGCTTCCCATAAGGGAAGGAGGAGGAGAAGCCCAAAGCCCCTTTTCTTTAGCCTTTGTAGGGGTTACACACAAAAACTCTCCCATGCCAGACTGCAGACAAGTTTTACAAGTTGGTTGATGGATTCACCATAGATCACAGCAAGTCAGAAACACAGATGAAAAGAAGTAATTCTAGTATAAGTTTTCACAATTTGAAAAGTATAAATTATGGAAAAATTCAGATACTGCAGAATAGCATCTTAAATTACTGAGAAACCAGCAATTAAAATTTCAGCTAGCTCTTAAGTCATTATAACAATGCTAACACATCAGGTCTCCTGTAGTAGAAAAGAATGTAATGAAACCAAAGTTCTAGCAAAACATGAACAGAAATAACAATCTACATTGCAGGCATAGCCTATCACTTCTAGAATCAAATGGAAGCAGGCCGGTTTCTCAAAGAAAGAGTTTATCTGAACAATATAAACGGTTCAGGACTTGACTGAACACTGCACCTCCCTTCCTTTACCAACCTCTTCCTATACCTAAACCAGAAGCAGTCCAACCCTAGTCAACTTAAAGCATGGTCCACTAAAAAATCATTCTTCCTCAGGCACGCTGTCAGCAGCAGCTCAGAGTACCAGTTCAAAACCACCCAAAACTGCTGCAATCCTATAAGCATCTTAAGATTAAGGACTCATCTCTCTGCAGCTAGAGACATTAAAGCTGAACTTGCTGCCCAGAAGAAGAGTTCGGGCAGACAGAATGGATTTCTGGACCAAATCTTACCCACAGCTCACTGTGGGTCTGTTGGGACTGTTAAACTAACAAAGTAAAAAATAAGCTTGAATATTGCTTTAATAGAACTAGGGAAAGCTTCTGTCCTGGGTTCAGCTGGGATAGAGTTAATTTTCACAGGGACCTGGGAGGGTGCATAGCCGGGGCAGCTGACCTGAACTTGCCAAGGACCTATTCCATACCATGTGACACCATGCCCAGTGTATATATATAGGGAGCAGGCTGGGGGGTGGTGTCTCGGCTTTTGGTGGGGAAGTGGAGGAGTGCCGGGTTCCGGGTGGTGAGCAGTTGCACTGTGCATCACTCGTTTTGTGTATTCTCTTATTTGTATCGTTATTGTTCTAACTTCTCTTTTTGTGTTGCCCCAGTAAATTGTCCTTATCTCAACCCTCGGGGTTTCGGGTTTCTTTTTTTTTTTTTTTTCCCTTTCTGGTTCTCCTCCCCATCCCACCGGAGGGGGGCGGGGGGAGTGAGCGAACGGCTGTGTGGTCCTTTGTTACCCGCTGGGCTGAAACCAGGACAGCTTCTCAAGTCTCTTCTTTACTGGCAAACCCGTATCGGTTTAAACATACCTCAATAAAGTACTCAGAACAGATCGTGCACTGCAACTCATTCTCCAACACGTCATTCATCTGATTCAACACCTCTTCTTTTTGGGCTCTCACCTTTTCCTTCTCCTCCTAGCAGAAAAGTACATATGGTAATGTATCAACAAAGAACAAGGTTTTACTCAATATAATATTGGCAGGAAGTGCATGTGCAGGGGAGGGTAGTACAGGTAGAAAATCTTATAACTGCAAGTCTCACATGTCAAGTCTTTGTCTATTATATACCCAGATCTGTAACCTCTCCTTTGTAGTCCCAGCAGTATTGAGAATATTCCCACTCGCTGTACAGAACTTAGAAGCAAGCAGCTGTTCCCAAAATTCCCTTCACCCTAAAGAAACTACCAGCTGTATCAATCTTTTCAGAATCTCTTTCAACCTCTTCCTGGCATGAGTTTGGCTTAAGTCAACAGAAGAGTTCTTTTGATGTCTTACATAAAGAGCAAGGTACTTCAAATTTTAAAAAAAAGAAGCATTCTAAAAAGAATTCTAAACATTTCCCTGCATTTAACTGCCCGATTTTTTTTTTGTTTGGTATTAAATTAGGCTTCTAGGTACCTGCTCTATCTTCTACAAATAACAGAGAAATTCTTCCAATTGAAGCTGTATTTGAAACAGCAAGAGTTGCAAAGACAACGTCAAAAAAACATAAAAAAAACAGCCAGAGGTGGATAATGTAATAATTTCCAAGAGTAAGACACAGGAAAGGTTATCCTTAATTATTTTCCACTCATCATCTTGTGTCAAGGGCAGGAAGAAATGTGGTTTATCTCATTCATTATTCAAATTCCACATTGTTTTAACACCACACTCCCTTGTAGGACTGCTGGAACACTGCAGTTTTACTTGAATGCACTCTTAACTGAAAATGAAGGACCTCACTTTTCAAGCACACTCTTTTTCTTTTTTTTTTTTAAGAAAGGGTGGAATGGGCCCACTTCTGCACAACACACAGTTCAGGTGCTCTGGGCTTTCTTTATGATTGAGAAAGATCTAGTAAGGACTGTTCAACACTAGTTTATGAACAGGGTATGGTGTATCCTTCCCCAGTCCTGGAAACTAGAGTCAGCTGCCATGCCAAAATACAGGAGTTTTTCACTATGGGAGGCAAAGTACACTCAAGATAAATGTTAAATAAACCATTTCCTCTGCTGCAGCATATCATGTTTCAATTATGAATAAACTAGAGAATTCAGTTATTCCTTACCTTGGTTTCTTCCAGTTCTTTATTCTTGGCTCGAATTATCTCTTCAAAATCTTTTTTACTACGGCTCAGTTCTTCCATCAAAGCATGATGCTATAACAATACCATCCCAGAAATTATAAGAGTGCCATTATAAACTATCCTATTAAATATGCATGGCCATAATCATGAGGTTCAGTACACTCATTTCCCCTAATCTCCTCCTAAAAGAGTAACACATGTCTATATGAATTGGGGTGTTAAGGCAGTTTAGCATTAACTTGAAACTGGAATGTAGTGCCAGTTATTTATGACCTTCCCAGCATCATGGCATTTCTCATTCCCTCTCCCAGGTTACTCTTTCATTCCAGTTAGGTTTTACGGTCACCATTTTGAATGCATCTGAGATGCTTGAGTATCAAGGGCTATTTGGCACATAAGGATCACAAAAACCTGTCACTGTATGCAGGGTTACCTGAAGCTGTTTTCAGATTAGCTTTCCAAAAGGAAAGACCTTCTGGAAAAAGCCTAGGAAACCCAAATGCGTGGCAATCTCTTTCAAAAACATCCCTAACTATGAGTGAAAATTTTTTCATCTGGTTAAAATTGCCAAAACAACTTCCCCAAAACAGATACCCAGCAGACAGACCTCACAAAAAAGCCCACCAGCCCAAGGACCAAATTCAAATTAAAAAAAAAAAAAACAAAAACCAAAACATGGCAGCTACTTAATGCCTTCAATCTAAGTGCATATTCTCACAACATTTGCTGGCAAATAACAGCTCCCACAAAGCGAGGTCTGCCACTTTCTGACAGAAATTTGGTTTGTAGATTAAGATTATCCAATCTGCACCTAAGGCAGTCCTCGTCTTCTACGAAGAGGCCACAGCAGTGAGAAAGATTTAAATATCTTAGTTACACAGTTAGACCAAACCTAGACTCATAACTACTTGCCTCTTGCAGGACCTGGGCCAGCTGCTCCTTCAGATTCTCCTCCCCATGCTGCCACTTTATTCCCTGGGGGAGAGAGAAGAAAAAAAAAAAAAAAACCACACTTGAAGAAAGCAAGGGACAGAAAATCAGAAAATTACTACTTTGTATACTCTCTTTAGAGGATATGCTTAAAGAAAGCAAACCCCGCGATGTCCCACTCTAGTGTTACACATGTATGACAGAAATAAGAGCTATTATTTACTGTGAAGAGTTAAAATGGATATATCATTTACAGTTACAAACTTGGAACACCTCCACATTACTCTAGCTCTAAAGGCACCAGCATGTTCATAGAAGCAAAGAGGTCAGCAACAACTTGAACATGAGAAAAAGCTGCAACTCTGTCTTTGAGCACATTCAGAGAAGTCAGACATACTTACAGCTCCAGCTGAACTTCGCATTGTGCCTAAGCACACAACTCCAGATTTTCTGTCCTTCTGATAGAGGTATCTTGCCTTTAGCAACAGACTTTAAAGGAAGTAACTGATAAATTATGAAACTCACTCCAAGATGAATTCTTACTTCCTTTAAACCATATTTTGAGCAAACTCAAATAGAAAGACTTCATTTTGTTATCTAAAAAATCTACTTATCAACATACATATACTGCTTGAAAGCACTTGGAGACTGCAAGAAAGGGGTTTTGAAATATGAAAAAAAATCTCCCTCCCTCCAGGGATTAAGGCATACAATAACTCACTTGGAAAAGGAATGGATTTGCTATGTAAACTGGGCATTAATTCAGCCATATACCAAGAGAAATTCATGTTTAAGGGGAATACTTTTCAACTTGTCCTCTCTGTAACCACAGGAGATCAGGCAGAGACTTTTGATTTTTTTATTCAAAAACATGCTTTTTTACTAACTGAAATGCTTTACTATCTTGCTGTAATGAACCTGTTTGTTAAAATTTTTTAAATTATTTTCTGCCCTTTTCCTAATTCCCCATGGAGCCCAATCCCTTCTATCTCTGCAGTTTCTTTTGGTACCTATGCTTAGAAGTGAAATACTTCCATGACAGTTTTAACAGGAGTAATTCACACAAACATTATTTGTGTTACTGTATGGTTCAAGATCTTATTTTGGATCAATGTCTTATATTAGGCATTCCATAAAAATGAAAAAACACAGGCCAAAAAGATTACCACCATTATACCTCTAGCTTCTCTTGCTCTTTAGAGAATGTCCTCTCCAGCTCTTTCACCTGCTGCTGCTGATGCTCTTGTTCCATGTACAGCTGGTCCTGCAACTCATGTAGCTCCTGCTCCATTGCCAAGATCTCCTTCTGAGCACACTTCCTGCGCTTCTGCTTCACATTCAGAACTGCTGTCTGCTTCTCCTGCACTTTGACCTTTAACTTCATTATATCTACTAGAGTCTTCCTCAGCATTTCCAAGCCAGTCCATGACTGTGCAATACCAGAGCCTTTTTGGTCCTCATGGGGGACAGACCTGGCTTTCTCAGAGTGCACAGGGCTACTACACGCTGGACCACTATCCTCCTCACTTGGTCCAGGAAAAGGCAGCTTGACATCCATCTTCTCTGTTAACTGTTTGGCCTCTTCTACCCTTCCCCATGATTTACCCAAAGGTTCATTGTCACAGGATACTCTGTCTCTTTTGGATCTGGAGTTTGAAGGGCCTTCTGATCCAGATGTCTCCAATTCCTCCAAACTAAATTTACGCTTAGTTCTTGAACACTTAGCTTTCCCCAGGTCATTCCTTTGGGCTAAAAATGGTCTGATTTTCTCCCACTCCTCTTTAATTACTTCATACTCATATTCAGCAGTCTCTTTGTTTTCCAAAGGCACTCCCAACTGGATATGGTCTCCTTCAGCGATAGGATAGGCTTTTGAGGGATCCAGGCGCTGTTTGTTAAGCCAGACTCCATTTAGACTCTGAAAATTAAGAGAGAATCAGCAAAATTTAATATGCAGTCACAGAGTCCTCTGCAAGTTATTTCTGGCAACTGTAAATATATCCAACCTCTTCAGTGTTGCAATCAGAACAAGCCACCTCCTTAACTAAACCTTGCAATTTCCAATGTATTGGCTTAGTGTCCCAGTTAATGTATTATATTATCTACCATGCATTACTCCTGCATTACTGATTTCGTGTACAAGTACGAAGAACAACATTAATATATGTGCTTGTGCAGAAGGAAAAGAATGAACTCTAAGGGGGAAAAAACTGCCCAGAAGCTTCAGAAATAAGTACTAACAGAAAAAAAAAAGACAAGAACACAGAATATTGCAGTAATTATTCTTGACAATTATGTCACCTGAAATTCAAGAAGCAACTAGAAAAGAAAAAGGAGCATAGCTTATACTGCTTAAGGAAAAAGAGAGACAGTTCTCCATAAATACAGGGAGAATATAAACAAGAAAGAAAATGTTCTTCTAGAGATAATGTTCGAAGCAGAAGGGGTTTTAAATTAGATGCTAGCTCAAGAAATAGTTTTGAAAAACAGCAAAACTGATCTGTGCTCAAGACAAACTGCAGAATCAATAACAACTGACATATCTCAAGGAGATTCAATAGAACAACTTGACAAATGGGTAGCAGTAATAATACAGAGGAAGTGTTAATAGTTAATCTACCACAGATGTTTCCAATCATGCAACAACTGTTAAGTTCTCAAGTTTATACAAGTACTGCAACAGAGTTTTGTTTAAGAGCAGTGTAATTTTAATAGTAGCTACTCCATTCCTTTCTGACTAATCAGCTGTTGACCCAAACATCCGTCAAATCTGCATGATGTGTTGAACATTTTTATTCTACCAGAGCTGTTTTAAAGCAAGTTACTGATTTTACAGTTTTCAGCCCAAATGGGAAAGTGGAGAGATCATGATATAAAAAACAGATTACTGAAGTCAAAGTGAGCCCTAGCTGAGGACTCCAATGTCAACACTTTATTCTAATCAGCTGAGGAGGAGTTTCAGAAGAAACTCATTTGAACACAACATGAAGCATGGTTTTTCTAACAATAGATTATTGTTGTAGTTGATTGTATTACAGCAATTGTGTCACTACAATAAGGAATATCCATTTATCCTTTCATTAGCAGCACAAGAACATTATCTTTTTGAATACTGCCAAAATTCATAGGATTTTTTTTTTTAAGAAAGCAACACAAAACAGGTTCACAGATTGCAAAGTGTCCTTGGCAAGACTACAGTTGTCTGAAAAATGCTAAACCAAGAGACAAATCTATATACAGAAAGCAGTATGGTTTGCATCCCAACTGCAGCAGACTGAAGCTTCCTGCTGCAAGTGCACAACTGGCAAGACATATTCCCATAGTCCTTCTATCACACTTATATGACATTATATCGTAGCCCATATATTATTTGAGCCCAAAAAGGGCATTCTCTTCAGTGGATCTCAGAGTAAAAGATCTTTAATCAGTCTCTGTACCTTGTTATCCTTGACAGTCCACTGCCCTTCTGCATTTTGCTGGAAAACACAGTGCTTACGAGAAATCATCAAGGGACAGGTTTTTGACACCAGCTGGTATGTGAGATCTAATCCTCGGCCTACAGTTACCTAAAAATAAAGTAGTTTAGTAACTGCAATCAGCAACTACATAATAAATTCAGTTTCTTTCACGTCAACGTACAATGTCATTTCAATAGATGTCATTTCAATTTAACTACAGCAGAAATTATCTAGATAAGCATCTTATAGCTATTTCCAAAGAGTTTGGGATACTATGATTTTAATTTCTTTTTTTGCTTCTAAATTCAAGAGTAGATAGAAAATTGAAATCTACAAAGTTTGAAGTGTTCTCTTTCTCTCCCATTGAAGAAAATTTGATTGTGCTAAGGCAGGTTACAGCCTTGGTTTCATGGAAACCTTCTGCAGCAGCAAAGCTGCTCTCTATCTGTGTCCCACCTCAGTCATTACCTAACCAAACACCATTTTTTTGAACCAGTACAACTGTTTGTGGGTCTAAAGATTACTTCTTACCCTCTTCTTTCACTAGTTGCATCTGTCTAACTGTCTGTAAACAGGAAAGATGGAGCAAAAAATAGCCCAGAAAATTGCCACCAAAAAAATGCGCATGTAACCATGCGCTAAATGCACAGTAGTTTTGTAAATCACACCATCAACCATATGCCTCAAACTGAGCTACATGCAGATCATAACCAGTGCTGAAAGCAATCTAAATAACCTGATTAGACTCTAATCGCATCTTCTGGAAGAAGGGACACAATTTAATTGTACCATTTCACAGTGTCTTCTTAAATCTGATCTAATTGCAGGCTGCCATTTAAAGCCTCCCTCCGCTGCCTCCTTTGCAAGATCTGATAATCATACACACCTTTCTTATTCATCTGTGCATTGCACAAGTTTTTCAGTCAGTTTATTATGTCATTAGACAACAGCACAGATCCAACATAATACAGCAGGAACACGCAGCCAGAAAAAGCAGGACAAACACCTTTTAGCCCAAGCCCACAGTTAAATCAGATGAAGAATATTATAAAAGAGTGCTCTAGTTTTTATGCCTTAGATGAAGGCTGCCCTTCTTTTCTCCTGCAATCCTAACTCACTTATGTCACACCTTCCAATTCCTACAAGATGGCAAGATGCTGCAGTCAAGAAAAGTTCATTCACTACACATTACCTGAGCAGGTCTCACCTTGAGTTTAAAGCAAGAACTCAGGCCCCCATGTCATAACTAAATGCAAGGAAGCAAATTAAGATTGTGAAAGCAAACCTAACCATATTAGTCCCTGCCTCTTAAATGCTTCATATATGTTAGTGTTCTGCCAACTTGGACAGCATATAAGAGGTACAGAGACTCAGGTGGATAAAGAATCCTGTTATTCACACTCAGTCATGCACATCTGATATAGTTAGGCCCAAGTAGGGCCAGTCACAAAAATTCCCCTTGATAGAGTTCATTGAGCATTGCAGGGCTGAGATGTTACCCCTCGCTGCTGCCCACATTGTACCGGCAGACCACAGCACATCCCCACACCTCAGCAGTGCAGTCTGGCACTGACATTTAAATCCCCAGTGAAAGCAGTCTGTGCTAACACACCAGCTTGTGGCCTGGCAAGCCTGTGGTACTGGGATGCTGTCAGTCCCCCTGTTGCCTGTGACAAGGACTGTAGGGCTGTGCAGATGATCAGAGTAATAACATCTTGAATGAGATTATCTGCACAACTAACAGAGTCCTGGCTGCAAGTTTTGCAAATGTACAACTCAAGGCCTTCACAGAGCATATGTGCACATCTCCTAGCTTCAAATCTGTAATGGGAGAGTAATGAAACTATACATTTGCTTAAAGAGTTGCCTACCATTGAAAGATGAGTTAAAAGGAGTACCTTTCGCAACATGTACACAGAAAGGAATTAGGTACAGCATGAACCCACAACGCCTAACTTCCCGATTCAGACCACTAGATCAGCAATCCTCCTACAGTGCCCCAACCCCAACACATGTCTTTGCCTGCTGTGTTTGAGGTAAAGAGCCCAAGGACCCATTTGGGCTTTCCAATTAAAAAACATGATCACTGAAAAAGAGTTATTCCTGTACCATAACAAAACAGATTTAAAACGTGACCTTGTTTATACCTGAATAACTTAAGCCACGAAATTCAAATACGTTTACTGATAGCTGCGCCAAAGCATCACACTGTTAATGAGGATAAGTGTTCCCACCCCGCGCTCTACGTTTCTGTCACACAAACAACTCCTACCTAGACACGAAATCGTCTTTAAAAAGATAAACGACCGAAGGCTCGGCCAGCCGGACTCAGGCGCCTGCTCTCACGCCCGCGGCCCGCTCTCCGCTCCCTCGCACGTTACCGGTGCTGAAACGCGCCGGTTCTAGCCGCTGCTCCCCGCCGCCGCGGCCCCTGGCAACGCCGGGCAGCACCCCGCCGAGCCGCCCCGAGGGGAGGCCGGGCGTGCACCAGGGTGAACGCCCAGCTCCTCCGAACGGCAATTAACAACTGCTGCTCGTTAACAGGGACGGGGCGGGACTTCTTCCTCCCAGGAAGGACGTTAAGGAACAACGCGGCTCCCAAGACAAAGCGAACCGAGGACCGCTTGCCCTCTGCCCCGCGCGGCCCGGGGAGGAGGACGCCACAACGGGGCTCAGGCCGAGCGGCGCCGTAACAGCCCCCCGCCCCAGGCGGCGCCGATGGCCGTGCCTCAGCCGCCCGACCCCTCCGAGGGGCCAGAGTCCGCGGGGAGCCCGGCCCGGCTCACCTGCGTGCCGGCCTCCAGCAGGAGCCAGTCGCCGCTTACCCCGACACGGCGGAGGCACCAGGCCAGACGCGAGACCCCTCGCACCGCCATAGTGTCCGCCTGCCGCCGCAGGCGGGAGCAATCGCTGCAGCAACGCCGGCGCTCTCGCGAGACAAAAGACAGAGTAGCAGCCGCACAGCGCCCAGCAAGCCAGCTAATCGAGCCCAGAGCGCGAGAAGAGTCTGCGCATGCGCTCCAGAGTCAGCGGGAAGATAGCGGTGACCCCCAACCCGGCAGCCGCGCCCCGTAGAGGTCCTCCGCTATCCCATCGGCCCCTACGGCCAACGGCCTTCTCCCGCCCCTTCCGGAAGCTGCAGCGCCACCTTCCGCCCTCGGCCACTATGGCGGCAGCTGGCCGGCTGCGGCGGCGGCTGCTGCTGGCGGTGCCATGGTGCTGGCGCTGCAGCCCCCGCCGTGGGGCTGCCGGCTGCCCGCCAGCGAGGCGGGTCCGTGCCGACTTCCTCCGCTTCTTCGAGGAGTGCCACGGCCACCGCCGCCTGCCCTCGGCCCCCGTCCGGCCCCGCGGCGACCCGCGCCTTCTCTTTGTCAACGCGGGCATGAACCAGGTGCTCCCCCCGCCTCCACCGGCCTCTGCGTTCGGCTCGGGGCTCTGGTTTTCCCCACCTGCGGCCCGCCCCCGCAGGTCCCCTCCACCGGCTTCCCGGGCCCGCCGCGTCTTCGGAGGAGCGCGGCCCGTCTCAGGGTGGCCCCTTTCACGGAGGTCTTCTGCGGTGGGATGGGCTCCCGCGCGGGCTTCCCCCCCCCCCCCGCTGCCCTCCGGTCCCCTCTCGTAGCGCCGAGTCTGTGTTTGAGGAGGCCCGGGCACAGCCCCCAGCGCTGAGTGGCATCTAGCAACAGCAGATGTCTCTCTGCCTTGATTTCTAGTTCAAGCCCATTTTCCTGGGCACGGTGCACCCTCGGAGCGAGCTGGCACAGCACCGGCGGGTGGTGAACAGCCAGAAGTGCGTGCGGGCGGGAGGGAAGCACAACGACTTAGAGGATGTAGGCCGCGATACTTACCATCACACATTCTTCGAGATGCTGGGGAACTGGTCCTTTGGGGATTACTTTAAGGTGAGGCAATAGGAGCAAACCCTCTCCAGGGGGAAATGTGGCCTTCCTTTCAGAGCTGTGCTGTAGTGCCATAGAACTGCCTGCAGAAGACATTTTGGTAAGTTCCAAATTACATTTTGGGAGTTCCGTGGCCTGGAGCAGAGGCAGTCAGTTAGTGTGCTGAATCACTAAATGTGCCCTGCAGACTCTTAAGGATCTTAGCTTTTTGAAGCTGTGAACAACATGTACAAATCAAAGTTCTTTGTGTGAATGCCAGTGTTGATGATTTAATATGGTGAAAGGTTTCCAGTTCATTTAATGCTTGTTACTAGAAAGTTTTGAAAGGGAAGAAGGATAAAGGATGCTGGTTGTTTTGCTGGTGAATAAATTTTTTCCTTGGAAAGAAAATAATACGTGTAACTGCTGGTAAGCACATGGGTGTAGACCATGCTGTGAACCCGATGTTCTCCCAACAATTTAAAAATGTCAGCTTTTCACAGGCAGGAGTGAGCTGTCCCACTTGCCTGACCCTCATCCTGCTTTTTGTAGTGCACCTTAAAATTCAAAAGGGAGCGAGCAGCTGAAATTAACTACTTTGGTGTTTGACTCCCATTCTGAATAACCTTCCTGCATCATTATGCATCCTGGATTACTGTGCTCTGCTTATTTTCCCTGTCTGCTCAGGAGGAGGCATGTAGCATGGCCTGGGAGCTCTTGACAGAGGTCTATGAGATTCCCAAAGATCGTCTCTACGTCACCTATTTTGCTGGAGACTCCTCAATGGGGCTGAACGCAGATGAGGAGTGCAGGGATGTATGGCTCTGCCTGGGGTAAGTGTCTTAGAGAACAGATTCTTAGTGGGAGATGCTGACATTTCAGTCTCCATAGTCTCCCATTTGCTCTTTAGTTGATGGGAATCAGATGTAGGGGCCAAAAGTTGTGTCTTAAATTAATTTTCTTTCTGGTTTGTTTGGGCTGTTAAAAGTCAGCTGGGCTCTGACTACTCTGGGGCACTTGACCTTTAAGCTGTTTCTCAGATGTTATCAATCTGGGCGGCTGTGTACCTAAGGCTACCTGGCCTAGATTAAGTGTGATTGCTGATCTTTTTCCTCCTCTCCGTCATGAGCTGCAGAGAGTACATTCACTGAAGCTAGCAATGGCCGCTTCAGTGTGAGGATGAAGCTGTTGCAGAGACCACTTCCATGCTTTGGGAGCTTGTTACAGGCTGTACGTGGGCTTTGAACCCAAGGCAGCCAGTTCTGTGCCACTGTTGGTGTTCAGCCTTGTCCATTGTGATCAGGTCTTAGCTCTGCTGGAGTTCCCTCCAAAGAGGAAGGTGGCTCCACAGACCTAGTAGAGAGCCTATTGCTGTCAGCAGGAGCCAGACTGTTTGCCAGCTATTCTGGGCATTGAGTAGGATCCTGTCTGGTTTGGTCCAGCTTGTTCCTGCTAAGGAGACTAATTCTGTGTGAACAGAAGCAAAGGAATCCTAATGTGTTTGATTACTGAGTTGTAGTCGGAAAGGATTCCTCCCTTCCAACTTTCTCTGTTATCTAGGCTACTGTGTGCTTTGTGTGCATGCCCCAGCACTGCCACCTCTCTTTGCCTTTCCAGGGTGCCTGCCAGTCACGTGCTTCCTTTTCCATTGAAGGACAACTTCTGGGAGATGGGGGACACAGGTCCCTGTGGTCCCTGCACAGAGATCCACTATGACCTTGTTGGTGGTGGCAGAAATGCTGCGGCACTGGTGAACCAGGGCAGCCCCGATGTAGTGGAGATCTGGAACCTGGTCTTCATGCAGTATAGCAGGTACCAGGCATCTGGTCTGAACTCCAGAGCCTTTCCCCCTTGTCTGACTCCAAAATCATACATGTGTATTATCAGACATCTTGCTGCTTTCCAGGGTCTGGCAGTACAGGAGCAAGAGGAAAGCTGTGGAGATGTGTCCAGTATGGCTCTTGGTCCCCTTTGCTTTATTTGTCCTGTCATCCTTCAACCTCTGCTGCCTATTCTCCCTCACTGCTGTATCCCAGAGGTCTCTTGAGGTCTGCAGCAGGCCGGAGAAACCTGCAGAAGGAGGAGAAGGCCTTGGGCCCCTGTTCAGGGAAGGCCTTTTTCCCTATGTAACAGCCTATCCTGACTATCTGGTGGTCGGATCCTGGCTACCTGACAGTGCCTAGGCAGCTGCTGTTAGTCTTGTCCCTGAGCTTCCTTTTGTGGCGTCACCTGCTGTTTCCATCCCCTGTCACTCTCCCATTCTCTTTGACTGACCTGCTCCTTTTCTGTGCCCCTGAACTGACCCTGGCTTCTCTTTTGCCTTTTATGTTTCCTGGCTGGCTGACAGAGAGGTAGAGGGGAATCTGCTTCCCTTGCCGCAGCACCATGTGGATACAGGAATGGGCCTAGAAAGGCTGGTGACAGTTCTGCAGAACAAACGCTCCAACTACGATACAGATCTCTTCACTCCCATCTTGGATGCCATTCACAAGGTGATGGTGCTTCTGCTCAGAGTCACAGCTAAGCAAAAGCTCCTTGAATCCAGACTGTTTGTCTGGTACCATAGTACAGCATTCTCTACACATGTTACTGTGCAGTATTTTGAGACAGCAGTTGCGTCCAGCCAGGTCCAGAGCAGCATTCTAGGGAAACTGGGGAGAATTCCAGGTTGGAAATCTGCTGGGATATCAGTGCTGCTGATCCATTTTTCCTCCAAAGTTTCTTAAATTCCACACTGCCAGGGCATTGGCTGACCTGTCTTAGGTGCAGAAGTCTTTGTATATAATGCTCTGGAAGGATTTAATGAGTACATCTTAGATGCACAAGGTTCAGAGGTAGTTGAGAAGCATGACGTCAAGTATAGCTGGCTGTCTCTTGCATTGAAACTTTTCCTTCTGCAGACATTAATTTCTGCTGATCTGTCTCCTTACTTTCTCTTCTAGGCCTGTGGGGGGCCCAGGTACCAAGGCCTTTTTGGGGATGCTGATGTTGGCCGTGTGAATATGGCCTACCGTGTGGTGGCGGACCATGTGCGCACCTTGTGCGTGTGCATCACTGATGGCATTTACCCAGGCTTCTCTGGAGCAGAGTAAGGCCATAAGGAAATGGCATGGGGTGGAGGGAGTTAGGTCTAGAAATGAATATGGACAGCCAGGGGAGAGGTTCTGGTGTAAGCCCAAGATGGGGAGTGCATGAGCTTTGGGGAGGCAGGAAGGTGAGTGCCTGAAAGAGGTTCTGATCTGCAGGCCTATCTTTGGATGGGTGTAGTGTGGGGAGAAGCTGGCCTGTGGCAATAGATTGGGCCAGGGGAGCTGGCGGGGGCTGTGCTGGATGTGGGAGCTGGGCAGGGATGCTCACATGGCTGCCTGGCAAATCCTGCCCTGCTTTCAGACTGGTGCTGCGTCGGATCTTGCGCAGGGCTGTCCGCTTTTGCTCTGAAGTCCTTCACGCTCCACCTGGGCTCCTGGCCTCCCTGGTGCCTACTGTAGTGGAAGTCCTGGTGAGTAAAAACTGCTGCCTTGGGGGAAGAAGTGTCACATGTCTATTCAGCCCCATGTCCCTTTCCTGTACACTGTCAGGAGACAATCTTGGATGTAAAGGAGCTCCAGGAGGGTGTGTGTGGTGCAGTAAAAAAATCTCTTGTCTCCTGATCATTTGTGGTGGGAGAGAGGGGGCCTAGTATGACCAGCAGTACGGTCAGCACAAGTGTGTGTGTAAGTGTATGCAAGCTCTTTCCTGAGGGCAGTGGCTTCCAAGCTGTCATATCTGGTTAAAGACATCTGAAATTGGTCCATGTGACTAACAGCATCCTAAAAGACAATGCTTTCTTCCCATTGTAAATCGATGTGTTTGCCAAGAGATGCTGTGCAGGGCCTAGCAGAGATGGGAAATGGCCAGGAGACAGCAACTGAAAGTCCATGTGTGATTCTTCCCCTGTGCTGCTGTCCCTGGGGCTGTGTGCTAGGGTTCCTTTCACACTCACCTGCCTGAGAAACCTCTATAGTGCTTGTGGCATGCAGTGAGATCCCCCGAGGAAGATGCTGAGGATGTTATCACTAACTGAGGCTCATTCCACAGGGAGATGCCTATCCAGAGCTGACAAAGAATGCAGACCAGGTGAGCAGTGTGGAATCCCCTGGAGAGAAACCCTGTCTCATTATCTTTGTGAGGCACTGCTCTCAGGGGCAGAAGTCAGCTCCTCCTTGAGACTTAGCTGGAGGAGTTTGCATAGCCTCCTCCATAACCACGTTCTCATGGGTGGGCTGAGATGGGCTGGGAACATGTTTGTATCCCAGGCATGAGAAGTATCTGTGGCAGATTTCCTTGTGGGAGCTCCACTAGATCCTTACCAGGGACTGCTTGTCCTCATATAAGGTGGCTGTTGCCCTAAAAAAGCTAGGGTAGCTCTTTTGCTGAGTGCAAGTACAGGCTGTCCTAGCCTGGGTATCCTTTGTCCAAAGCCGATCAGTGATTTAAAGCTAGTCCTGGCTTGCTTCTGCTGACAGCAACTGTGATGAGCAATTTCTCTGGCTGTTCCAGCCATGCAATTTTAATTGAGTCACAGACATCAACATCTGACACGGAGCATTTGTCAGCCTCCAGCCTTCCCCAGGTGGATGGTCAATATTTCCTTGACAGAAATGGTGATAGGAGGCATGGTGACTTTGGCACTGTTTAGTAATGCATCAGGACGATTTTGTGATGGATGCTTACAGAACAAAAAGGCTGGTTAAAGCAGACACAGTACCCCTGTTAAACACCTGCTTGATTTGCTTTGAGCTGACTGTAGCAGCTCTGAGCTGGGGAACTCCCTGAGGTGTTATGGTTAGCACTTCTTCTGATCCTTGAGCAGATCATGGATGTCATCAATGAGAACGAGGCAGCTTTTCTGTCCTCCCTCGAGCGTGGGAGGCGCATCATTGAGCGGACAGTACAGCAGATGGAGCCCTCCACAAATTTCCCGGGTGAGTGTCCCTCCTCTGACAAGTTGCAGTTAAAGAGGGTTTGGTCGAGGTCCTCACAAGCATTGCAGTCAAAGCTGGTGGATGTCTGCCTCCCCCATGTGTTTTCAGTGACCTTATAGCCTCAGGCAGAGGAGCAGATGTTGCTCCTTTCACCAGGTTGCAATTGTTCTCACAACAAACTAGGCACCAGCCAAGTTAGAAACAATCCCTTGCTGCTTTATTGACTGATTAACTAGGTCCTTACAAGACACAGCTGAAAGAAGGAGCTCAGGACCCAACCAGAGCAGCTGCCTGTCTAGATGTGCTGCACTGAGTTTTAGCAGGGGTGGGGCTGTGGAGCATCATTAATACTCGGTCCCATGCAAGAACAACTGCATGGATTCTTTTCCCTTCCCAGTGCAGTTGCACACAACACAAGTGAATCTGGTTACCAAGGCACACACTAGATTGGTCCCATCCAAGCAATCTTGAGATGCCTTAGTTTTCTGTGTTCACACAGAGTTCATGTCCTTCTTTTTGTCCTACAGCTGAAGTAGCCTGGTCTCTTTATGGGAATTTGGGATTTCCTCGGGATCTGATTGATTTGATGCTTGAAGAAAAGGGAATCAGTTTGGATTCAGCTGCTTTTAATGAACTTGCTCTGGAAGATGCGAAGGTAAGGGAGAGAGTTGCCTTGTCAGAATAATTCAGAGCCTGCCTTTTCTCCTGAGAGCATGGAGGCAGAATTCCTTTCACTGCTGAGGCTCTTCAGATGCACCACAAGGCCATGTGTCTTTTCCCTGAAGGGGAATTGCATCTGAAACAGCACTGAGGTCACAATGCCTTTGCTCATGGGCATGGCACTGAAAAGTAATGGCCAGTGATTCTCTTCAGATCACTAGAAGTGTTTTATGATGCTGAGTGTTGCTGGTGTGAAGGTTATCATAGAATTATATAGGTTAGGACTATCCTCTGTCAGTCAGATAGTCCAACCCCTTGCACAAAACAGAGCCAGCTTAGACAGCCGAAACAGCAAGTGATTTATGAAGAGTTTACAAATTCTCCTTGTTCTCTGTAGTGCTGGAAAACTTGCACCGCCCTCCTGTGCAGTAATCGGCTCAGGGCCTTGTTCTTCCGAGCTTTAATGGCCTGGAAGTTTCACAGCTACACAGTAGGCTAGCACAGGGTGGTATTGAGTGCTTGCGGGCTTTGAAGGAAGGGGGTTGGTTTAGCAGTAACTTCCATCAGCCTGGATCTAAACAAGCCCTTTCCAGGAAGGTGGGAGAAGTTGTTCCTAGCCTTATGGCTCCAGTTGTCAGTTTGAGTGCCCCCAGGTATCGCCCTTCTAAATGCCTTTGCTCTGCTGTAGCGGAAGGCTGGTGGCCTACAGGCAGGACAGCTGAAGGACACAAACACACACCTTGATGTGCACTCACTGGCTCAGCTGCGGAGCAACAACGTGCCTGCTACTGATGACTCTCCAAAGTATGCCTACACACTTGGGCAGCATGGGCAGTATGGTAAGTGGCCGGGTCCCGTCTGTAAGGCAAGCTCTTTCTGAGGGTGCTGGAATCCCTCATAAGACTGCTTTTACTGCCTAACCTCATGCATGCAGAACATTTGCTTTGTGGTTCAAACCTGTTCACCTTGCTGCTGCATCTTTTCTCTGCCCCTGTACCTCATCCCAAAGTAGGTGCTTTTCTTACTGCTGTTGGTGTGTCCCCAGGAGGACTCTGGGCTAGTATTACTGTGCAGTGGTGAAGCAGGGATTGTTGATTCCTGATAGAGATGAGTCTGTCCCCAACAGTTACGCTCCTGGGCATGAGTGCTATGAGAATGCAGAATAATTATGCAAAGGGTTGTTAGCTGTTCAATGCTGTGCACTTGCAACTTCTTTGGCAGACCACTAGGTGCCAGTACAGGGTTTTTTTTATCAGTTAGGGTAACTGAGGTTGCTCATGCTCTAGGGAAAGCATTAAGCTAAACAGAGAGTAAGAGATGGTGTGGCAGTCACAAACAATTAGAGATAGCTGTGTACAGCCAGCTCCCTCTTACCCAGTGTGCTGGTGGCAACTAAGCAGAAGGTGAGGCAATTCAAGCTATATATACTACGGTAAGAGCACGAAGGAAGGAAAAAGCTCTGCAGCCTCATTGGCTGAAATCTCCAAGCCAGAACTGTTCTACCTCCTCAGTCTCTGAATCATGGAATAGTTCAGGTTGAAGGAGATCTCTGGATGTCCAGTCTCTTGATCAAAGGAACATCAGCTTCACAGTCGGATCAGGTCGCTCAGAGCCTTTTCCATTTAAGTTTTTGGTATCTTTAAAGACAGAGATCCCACATCCTCTCTGTTTCCTGTTCTTTATCACTTTTAGTGTGAAAAGTTTTGGGTTTTTTCTGTACAACTAGAATTTCATACACTCTAGATGTAATCTTACAAATGCCAAACAGGGATGAATAATCACTTTCTTTGACCTGCTGGCTATGTTTGTGTTCATATATCCCAGCAGGCAGGCAGTCTTCCTTGCTGCAGGGGCACCCTGCTGACTTGTGTTCAGTTTGCTCCTGAGGGCCCCAAGGTTTCTGTCAGTCCATTTCTGTAGCCTGCTGAGATGCCTCTGAAAAGCAGCCCTGCTCTTCAATGTGTCAGCCAGTCCCCACCAGTTCATTGCCATACACGAGCAGGATACGGCTACATCCCATCTTGTCATGGATAATCATTAATGAAGATGTTAAATGGTGTTGGCCCTAATAGCAGCCACCAAGTAGCTTTACTGGTAACTGAATATCAGTTGAACATCAAACCATTGAGCAATTTTCTGTGGGGCCACCTGCGCAGCCACTTATAGATCCACCTTATGGTCTACCTGTCCAGTCCGTATTGCCCAAATTTGGCTTCAAGGAGCCTACCGGAGAACATGTTTGAAGCTTGCTTCAAGGAAGGTGATGTCCCTGTCATTTCTTGTCTACCAAGTCTGTCATCTCTTCAGAGAAGGCAGGCAGGTTTGCCAAGCTTGCAGAGTAGCAAGATGCAGGTGTGTCTGTGCCACATCTTGTTCTATCAGGTTCATGTAGAGCCAGATTGGGCATCCCTGCCTGCTTACCTGCTACTCAGCAGGTCTGTCACTAGGTAACTGAGGGGTGATTTAGTTCCGAGTAACAGATCCTTTGTCCTTTCTGCCAATAGCTGTTGCTTTCCTATCAAGGCAAAGTGCCAGCTTTCAGTAAGACTTGGTGTTAGCAGGGTTGGCATGGGGGAGTGACGCCCTCCTTTCCTGTTGCAACATGACAGAGTGTGTGCACTAAATGCTGCCATCTTCTTCCCCCTGACAGAGTTCAGCCCATGCCAGGCCACTGTCCTGATGCTGTACAGAGATCAGTCTCTCCAGAAGGAGGCTGGGGCAGGGCAACGCTGTGGTGTCATCTTGGACAGGACTAACTTCTATGCAGAGCAGGGCGGGCAAGCCTCTGACCAAGGCTACATGATACATTTAGGACAGCAGGTAAGACCCTTTGCTGCCTGAACCCGAGGCTGCCATGGGTACTGAGGCCAGGCAGAATTCCCCAAGTGATGGGCTGTTTTAATATGTTAATTTGCAAGCTGCTGACTCGTGACAATTCCCTTGGGTTGGTGGGGTGAGGGAGAAGCAGCAGTAACTTTACAGAGGTGTACTTGCTGCTCTGGTTGTCTCTTTCAGCCCTTTGCAATTTTGTCTTGCTGGGGAAGAATGTAAAGTCTTTTTGGGTCTCCCTTCTATGTGCTGCACTCTTGCCACTGGGCTTGTAATGCAGAGAGAAGGCAATCAAATGATCAGAGAGTCCATGAGCTAAGTAATTTGTCTCTGGCCAGTCCTGGATGACTGCAAGCAATGCCCAACCTGAGACCCAGTGCAAAAACTCTTATCCCTCCCAAAAGCATCAGGGAGGACCTCCACTTCTGCAGCATGTTCCTTCAACCTTGCCCAAAGGAGAGCTTTGACACTCTCCTAGGAAGCTACATGGGGTGCAGTTTTTTCTTCTTCCTGCATTCCAGCTCTTGAGAATCACCCCTGGGCATTAATGCTGCCTTTTTAGCCTTGCAGAATGTGATAGTGCCTTGTTCAGCGCTTCTCCCAAGCTGAAGCGGGGATGAAGTTTGCCAGCCCAGTGAGGGAATAATGGCACTTTGGATGCCTAAGACACGTGCCTTGGCAGCTGCTGTCTGTTTTCTCAAGGGCAAGCATTCTTGTTAGGAAAATTCATCGGCATGGGGGATGTTATTGCCCCTCCACTGCAAGCTGACAGCCTCAACATGTTGTGCAGCAAGTGGCTGGGTGCAGGGAAGGTCTGAAGCACTCTGATTACATTTACAGTAAGCTTCTCCCTGCTTTTCCCGCTCTAGCTATGTCTTTTAGTGATCAGTGGGGGTTGTGTTTCCCAGTTGGATCAAGCAGGCACCTAGCATGGGTATTTGGATTTTCCCTGTGTTCTAACTCATCTTTTTGTCTCTTTGCTCAGGACATACTCTTCCCTGTAGAGTCTGTTCATCTCTGTGGTGGTTATGTGATCCATGAGGTCACTGCTGTAGAAACCCTTCGTGCTGGTGACCAAGTGCAACTCGTTGTGGATGAGGTGATAACTCACTGCTCTTAACCTTTTCCCAGCCTTGCTTTGAGATTCTTTTGATGTCCTGAGTAACCTGGGCACAATAGAGCCTTGTCCCTTGTATTCCTGAGACTGCTGTTCATAATGATGTGCAGTGGGAAGGAGACCTCACAAGTGACTGTAATCTTCTATGAGCCATTGGTCTGTCCAGAATTATCTAGCCTACCCTTTGCTCTTTTACAGATGTGATCCCATGGGGAAAAAGGTTAGATCTGCCTTGTGACATAAATTAATCTGACAGCTGTACATTGTTTTTCCCCCATCTTCTCCCATCCCCTCACATGCAGCCTTTCCCTTATCTCTTCTTGCCATCCCATGCTCCCCTGAGCTGTGGAGAACCAGCACTTCCTGCCAACTTGTCTGTGCTTTCAGGCCCAGCGGCTGGCCTGCATGACGAACCACACAGCTACCCACCTGCTGAACTTTGCACTCCGCCATGTCCTGGGTGACAGCACAGAGCAACGAGGGTCCCATGTGACAGCAGAGCGGCTGCGCTTTGACTTTGACACCAAGGTGACTCTGGACTTTTTTCTCTTCTCAGCAGTACCAGTGTCCCAGTACTGGCCTTCTCTCCAGGGATTTTTCTTCTCTCACCATAATTGACTCCTTTAGAGACAGGTTATGTTTTATCCAAGCAATGAAACTTGGCCCTCTGGACATGACTGGCTCTGCTTTGCACTGACCTGGCTCTAAGCAGGGCTTGCTGAGGGGATGAGTGGGGGTCAGAAGAGAAAGGACTTGGCAAGGCCAGTGGTCATGGGACTGACCTGAGTAGTGCAAAGGGGTCTTTGAGAGATTCACTACCTTGGCTGTGCCACATCTGATGTCTGTGCTGGTCATCCAGGTGAGAGCAGTTGGGAACTGAAAGCTGTTGTGTGAGGCTGAGCACTGGCCCTGGTAACCTGTCACTCATTGCAGCATCTCTCTTGAAGAGTTTGGTTGATGCTCTTGGATCAAAAATCCTTATGCCTCATGGGAGGAGGGAATGGGTGGGTCATGATGCTTACAATTCCCTTTTACAAGTAGGGAAGATGAGACATGGGGAGAGTGGTGTGCCCAAGCTGAGTTGCCTGGGGGCCATGCCCCAGTTCTCCCTCCTTTGTTCTGTACCTCTCAGGAAGCTTCTTCTGAAGGTGGCTGATTTAATTCTTCAGGGCCCTGTGACTGTGGAGCAGCTGCAGCAAGTGGAGCAAGTGGTCCAGGATATGATCAAACGAAATGAGGTTGTTCATATGTCTGAGGTGCCCCTCATGCTGGCAAGAAGAGTTCAGGGACTCCGTGCAGTGGATGAGGTATGACAGGATGGCAGCACACATCTTCATAAGCCTTCTCCTTCAGCAGGAATCATCTGGACCACAAGAGATGTTGACAGAACAGGTTTCTGCAAGGGAGTTGACTCCCAAAACTTGAGAAGGAAAACAGGACAGAGATGAGGTCTCGGGACACTCTTTTGTAAAATGTGGAGGCTGGGATGTGTAGGCTTTCTGTTAATTTCTTTGCACCAAAAGCTTATAGTGTCACCCAGTTGTTTCTTTCTCCCCATGGTGGCTGTTTGTGGGGGCAAAGCAGTGCTGCCCCTGACTTGGGCTACTCTAGGGGAAAAATGAGGGAGACATCTGAAGCCAGCTAGTCTGTAAGTGTCCCTGAAGCACCATGTTAGCTGCTGATCCCTGTCTCCTCTGTCAGGGGTATCCAGATCCAGTGAGGATAGTGTCCCTGGGGGTCCCTGTGGAGAGCGTGCTGACCCGCGACTCTAAGGCTGCAATGCAGACCTCTGTGGAGCTCTGCTGTGGGACGTAAGTGATTTTTACTTGCAGTCAGAAGGTGTGTTTGTGGGCACTCATGGCTGAGGTAGAGACATTTTTGCAAGTTCCACTCCCTGTCCCTGTGCAGTTCTGAGGACAGGATGTGCTAGTTAGGAAACTTTGGAAGTCAGTGTGAGAAAGCTTTAGTGAAATGCAAAGCAGTTTTCCTTGCTTCATAGTCTGAAACCAACCTGGAAGCTGCAGGGCACCAGAAGAGTGTGGGAAAGGGGCATGTGGTCTGTCACACCAGAGTTACGGTGCTTTGGCTTTGAGGTTGCAGGAGGGCTGGGGACCCAGCAGGAGACTCAGAGACCATTGTGAGATATTGAGACTGCTCTGATTATTTTAATTAATTATCTTTGCCCTCTTCTGCTTTTAGCAGTAATTAGAGCAGAAGAAGAGTTAATCAATCTTAGGACAATGCTGACAAAAAAAAACCCAAAACAGGAACAAATTGGCCTTTGAGCAGATACAGCTGAAAAAGAGCAATTTCTAGTCTTGAGGTCATTCTTGTGGGTGTAGTGGGACAAGAAATTCCATGGGAGTGGAGATGATCAATTCTTCTGAACCTGTCTGAAATGATTACTTGTGGTAACAGAAGCTGAGACGCTGTAGTTTTTTTCATATCCAGTGTTAAATAGCCAAGAAGGAAAGGGGAGGTTGTCAGTGCCCTGTCACTGCACAGCAACCCTGTGACTGGAGTCTACTGGCCAGTCTGTGAGCTGGTCTGACAAGAGAGTTGTGGAGTTGGAGGAAAAAATTACTTTCTACAAGGTTCAGTAGAAGCTGAGTAGAAAAGAAAAATCCCAATTCTTTGTACTGCTAAAGGAAAGGAGAGGAAAGCAAAGCAGAACTTGGCTGTTATGCACCATTTGACAGCAGTCTGCTGGGCAGGTAGCACAGAGGTTCTTCTGGAGTAGCTTGAACTCTGCTATCTCTTGCCTGACACAGGGTGCCCTCAGGATTTTAGCGATGGGAAAGGATTGAAGGTATTGGGATTGGGGAGGGACTGCTTGACTTCAGACTTGTCTTTGCAGGCTTCCTGATGTCTGTTCCCAGAGAGCAGCTTATTCTCTTTCCTGTTCTCTGCTGACTTTGCAGGCACCTTCTACAAACAGGAGCTATGGAAGATCTGGCCATCATCAGTGAGCGTCAGCTTGTTAAAGGGATTAGCCGTGTCATTGCAGTGACAGGGAGACAAGCCAAACAGGTAAGAAAGGGGGAGCTAAGATTTCTGCTGTGTCAAGACAATGCCAGAGGGACCCAGCTTTGTAGGTTCCTGCATAGGCAATTAGTTTCCCCCTGCTTTGCCTGGAGCCTCCCTGTTGTGCCTGATCTGGCTTCCTCCTTCACCCCTGGACTCAGCTCTGCTGCTCTACCTCACTATTCACCTCCACTTCCCCTGTCATAGTCTCCTGTCTCCTTGACCTTCATTCCTCCCCTCAGACCCCCCCTTTCCAAGATAACAACTGGCACAAAATATCAGGAAGCATCTGAACTATAAATTTCAGTCCCCAGGTAGGTATTTAAAGGTGTGATCCTTTGTGCTTTGGTTTCACCTCCTGCTCACCTCCTGCCTATCCCAGTTGGATTTGCACTTTATTATTACAGGGCTCTGGCCTCATTCTTACAGCCCTTTTACTTCTTTTCTTTAGTCTTTTTCTTGCTAAATTGTGGTTCTGGTCTGGCTGGGTCTGTATTTCTTACTTTTTAGTAAGAAATCTACTATTGTGTCCATGAGATCACTCTGTCCTTTGAATATCTGGAAGTGTCGGGGCCCTGCAAGCTTGCCCGCTTCCTTTAAGCCTGCGGTCAGAGTAGAGTGACTCATTGTCACTGGGAAGTCACTGTGAATTGGAAAGACTAAAGGCAAAGCCCACCCCTGCAAATCTGTTGGTTTTTGGCTGGCTGTCCCCTGCACATCTGTGTCCCTAGCAAGGCTTTTCCTCGTGCAAGGGAATGAGAAGCTGCAGGGTGCCTTGCATGTCTTGCTGGAAGTGCTGACCTGGAGAGCCCCCAAGAGAAGCTGTGTGCCTGTGCTAATCAGACAAGGGAGACTGCAGGCATGAGGGAGTGACTTGAAACAAGGGATGTGTATCCTGGCTAGGCAGAGCAGTCCTCACTGCCCATGGCTTTTCTTATATACTTATATACTCTCTGCTGTCTTGGTCTAAAGTCTTACAGGACCATCATGGGCACAAAGATCTGGCAGGGAGGAAATGCTTCAAACCATATGGATTGTAACTGGCAAAAAAAGGTTGTATTAGCTTGTATGGTAGCGTTGGTGTTAGGGAAGGCAATAAGAAATACACCAAGATCAGCTGAACTCAGGAAATATGCTTGAACAGCTGATGAGGTACCTTTATTTTTAGTGTTCCTTTAGTTTCTTCAGTCAGTAGTTTCAAGATTGGATTTGCTAATGAAAAAGAGCACTAAGAAGTAAATGGGGTTCCCAAGCTTTTCTTGAAATCCTGATCATTTGTTGCAAGATACTGAAGAAACATAAATGCATGACAGCTTGGTCCCCTGGGTGTGACCATCTAGCAAATCTAGAGAGGAATGCTCTATTTCAGAGTTTTTTGGGGACAGTTGTTCTTAAAGCCTCGGTAGGTGTCTTCCCACTGTATCCTGAGCAGCACTTCAGTGTTTATGACCCTACTTTCTTCATCCCTGCTCATTCTTTCTGTTGATGCATTTGAAGCATTCATTCCATCTCTTCAGGCCCGGGAAGCAGGCCAGTGCTTGGCTATGGAAGTGGACTCTGTCTCCCTACGAATGAAGGAGAGGAGTACTTCAATTCCTGAGATGCAGAACCTCTCCAAAGAAGTGGGCCAGTTGACCAAAGTAAGGATTACACTCCTGTACAGACGGATCTATATATATATATATGCATATATATACATAGGCTCTATACACTTGAGGCACATGACTACATGACTTCTTCCCTGCCAGGTTCACATCTTACCATGGGCAATAAGCAAGGGCAAGTTGCTACCTTTGCCTCTTTGATCACAAAGATTTCTAAGTGTCCAGGTGCCTCTGTTGCAGGTGACCTGTTGCCAGAGGGAGTGTCAGAGAAGGCAGTGGTGGGGAGGGTAGAGCAGTGAAAGAGTTCCCAGGTTTTTCCCCAGGCTTTACGTGCCCAGCTGAAAAGAGAAAGCTACACATTGCAGTGATTGGCTGGCCTGATCACATAGGTGTACAGGAGGGTCTGGGAAGAGGCCAGGCTCCAGCCTGACCTCCCAGGGAACTAGCAGTTTATGTCTAGTTACAGTTTAATATCCTTACACAGCAAATTGTCTTGCAGATGGTGGCCAGCACTGCAATGCCCCAGTGGCAAAGAAAAGAACTACAGACCATCCTCAGAGCACTACAGCGAACAGCCAATACAGCCGTCAAGAAACTGGAGATGCAGCAGGTACTGTCACAGCAGCACACTAACTTGCAGCCTGCTAGTAGCACTGTGTGGCATACACAAGTGGACCTGGTGTCTCTGTCACACTTCACAGCCACTCAGTCACTAGAGTCCCATTAGAAGGCAGGAGAAAGCAGGTACAATCACACAGTGGAACACAAGCCCTCTTTTGGGTTAATTTCACTGGCATTAACCAGAGCACTCATTTAAAATGGCAGTGAATTGTGAACTGACTGGGGTTTTGGCACCTGCAAATTCCCTGTGTCTCTCTGCCTGTGAAGATGGAGAGCCTTATATCGGCACTTTTGGCAAACACCAGCAGGCAGACAGGCATCACCTCCCTTTTTGTACATGAAGATGAGATGGCCTGGACAGTGGGCTTTACAAGGTTCTGCAGTAAGACAGTGGCAAGACAGAGCCTCTATCCCAGCCATATGGAAATTGCTGTGGCTTCCCACTGCATTTGTGTTCTGCCAATTTACATTAAAATTGTAATGGAAATTACAATTTGGAAATGCTTATTAATGACTTACTGTTCTGAGTAAGAACGATCATTTTTGTGAAGTAGGAGCATTTTGACACAGGAACCTTCCTGAGACGTGCAGCAAAGTGTACGTCCCGGAGAGAGGCTGGGGACTGAAGAGGTCGCTGTCTACTCCACTTTTGAAAGGGGTTCATCTCTGCTTGCTTTTGAGGAAGGAGGGTTGTACAAGTATCCATGTGGAGATTTCAGTCTGCCAGTCTTACTTTGACTTCTGCTAGCATACATTTCCCCTGTATCCCACAGAGCAGCACTTCCATTCCCTATGTACATGTTTCATGCATATATCCCCATCCAGCCCACACTGTGCCACCTGTAGCCCCTCAAGTTCTGTGTGTTTCCTCCTCCAGGCTGAAGAGAAGGCACAAAGCATGCTAGCAAGACATTGCAACCAACCTCTCATCATTGATACTGTCCCAGCTGACTCCCTCTCTGTGAGTAATCCGTGTTACTTGTTGGCCCAGCGGTTCCTCAGGTGCTGCATAGAGTAAGAGGGAGCTGCTGGGCATGTTTTCTGCTGCATGCCAGTCTCCTTTGCTGTAGCCTGACCTCTCTTCTCCCTGCCTTTCCTAGATCCTAATGAAGGTAGTGAACCAGCTGTGTGAGAAGTCTCCTGGCACATCAGTCCTGCTGCTCAGCCCTCAGGCTTCTGGTGAGGTGCTCTGTGCCTGTCAGGTGTCCAAGGTAAGCAGAACCCTGGCAGAGACATGGGGAACCTGCCTGCAAAAGAGGGCTGGACCCACAGCTCAGCAGGTCCCAGTTGAAGCTTTTCCTGGGATTCTGCCCAGTGCTGGTGGCTAATCATGCAGGGGTAGGACCTGACATGACCATACTGGGACCAGGCCAGATATGCTTTCAGTCTCTGCTGGGCACAAATATCCCTGGATCCTCCAGGCCATGTTTGCCCAGAAGCAGGACACAGCATTGACATGTAAGCTCAGCCTTTCCAGTCCTTGCAGTTGACTACCTCAGGTAGCGAGGGCCCAGGCTGGGTGAGGAGAGGATGTTGTTACTTTTCTTTATCCAGACTGCAGAGTGCTCCACAGTCCAAATCACTTTGCTCTCTGTGTCTCTTCCCCAGAATTGCCTCCCCATGTTCTCTGCTGCTGACTGGGCCGTGGCTGTCTGTACACAGATGGAAGGGAAGGCAGGAGGTTCTCCTGTTGTCGCTAAGGGCAGTGGAAATGCCAGTGGCATGCAGGGAGCCCTGACTACTGCACTGGAGTTCGCTCAGAGTAAACTCTTGAAATAACTGTGATGCTTTGATGGCAGGACAGCTGTATGCAGCCCAGCTGCAAGCTACGTGGACACTTGGTGCATTGCACACGTTATACTTTGCTGATCTGAAAGGTTTAGCAGGTCTCACACTGAACGTTGCTGCAGCCACTGCATTGGAGCATTTGGTTTCTGGCCATCAGGGATCAGCAGAACCCCACTCCTGATCCCACTGACAGAACAATGCTGCCTGTTCTCAGCATAGACATACAGGGGTGGAGCCTCAAAAAGCACCAGTCACAGCAGCAGATCCTGCTGCTTCTGGAACAGTGTAGTTCTTGCCACAAGATCAGCACAGAGAGGCCCAGTGAGAGCATGGGGAGATGGCACAGTGTTATCCTAAAGCCATTAAATGGCAATGAGTGTTTGATCCCCTGATGTTTCTTGTTAGCTGCATCTTTTGTTTTTTTTCTTTCCCTCCTGCTCTGGCAGAGAGGTTTGTTCTGTCCCTACAGCCCTACAAGTCAGCACACGCTCTTGTGTAAGCAGTCCTATCCTCCTGCAGAACTCAGGACACCCCTGTGATTAAAAATGCTACTATAATTTAGAAATGGGAAGAGAAGTCCCACCCTGCCTGTAGGCTCAGCCTTGTTAGGCTATGCAATGGGTAATGCTGAAGCCAGTCCTCAGTACTGAAGCATGGAGGGAACAAAATCATCCTAGCCGCTGCCTCTTTTGTTTGTTTCCTCCTGCCACTTCTTGTAATTCCTTCCTTCTCACACTGCCTACTGGCTTTTCACATACCAGCACCTACCTAAAAACCACCATGGATCTGGTGAGTTGTGTGAATGGGAACTGTTGTGTTGCAGCGTGGAACTCACTGCAGCAGGACACTTAGCCTTGAGGTGAGCAGGTCTCCCTCCTGAACTGGTCTCTTCTCACAAACACTAGTAGACCTAGCAAACTCAACTCATAAAGACATTTCAGACTTCATTGTTGTTAGTGTGATGTCTAGAGCTCTTGGCGAAAACACCATTATTTTAGATACTGGATTGACCTAAATAGAGAGAGATCACAAATGGTAGCTGAGGCAAAGGTGCAACAAGATAGTGATACAAGCAGGTTTCACCCTGTGAGCAGCAATAGCAGGCTGACAGGGATGAATTTCACCAGCAGGTAGAGTTGCGGAAAAACAGAGGTGGACTTAGAGGCATCACTAGAGGACAAGGGATTTTCTTCCCTGTGTCAGCAGCTGTCCAACCCAAAATCTTGTATGTGGTCCCTAAGGCTTAATGTGGTTCCTACTCGTCTTTGCAAAATGCCAGGAGCTAGTTTTGAAATTAGGTAAGTGCCAAACATAAATGTGAGGACTCAGAAGCAGAAGGAGTGGGGAGCCTTTAAGGGCTGGTGGTGCTCCCTGCTATCTTCCTCTCTTCCCCCAAAGCACTGACAGCTGCAGCAAAAGCACAGGCCTTCAATGTTTCATTCAGTAAATGCTACTTCCAGCCAGGGAGCTTAAAGCAGAGCTTGTTGCAAAGGGGACTGAGCCAAGGTTCCTGGGCATTTGCCCCTTTTGCCCTGAGTTCAGCCATCAGAGAGGTGTACAGGCTGCTTTCATTCATCACCCTAGCAGTGGGGCAGGGTGCTGCTCACCCCAGACCCTGCCTGCATTCTCTATGCTGTAGCAGAGCAGCCTAGTGCTTTCTCAGATTTCTTGCCATTTCTGGATGCAGCGGTGCTGCTGGTGGTTGTAACATCTCTGCAAGGAACCTGTGCACAGGGGAGGGCTGGAACATCCAGGCCAGCACTTTGGGGACCTTATGACAAGGCTGGTAGGGTGCTCGGGCAGATGCATGCAGTCCCAGGGGATGGTTTGTGCCATCAGCTGAAAGCAGTGTTAGTGCCCAATGTTGCACAGCTCCTGTGTTTCACTTTTGCCATAGTGGTACCAGATGTGGGGACAGGAAAGGGTGCTCTGTCTTACTAGGAAAGCGCTTTCCTGGGGTGCTTTTGTGTTACTGTGTTAATATCTGCTACAGGAGATGATGTCTCCTTTTGGTATTGGAGAGTAGGTGTGGGAAGAGGAGAGGAATGCTGGGTTGAGCTGCACCATGCTCCGAAAGCAGAGCCCAAGCTTGCCAGCAGCAGCCTTACAAAATTTAACCCCCTTTGGCCTGGTTTTTAGCTTAGAAACTGCTGACTCCTTGTAGACTTTTGCCCAGCCCCTTAAGCAGCAGGGGTCTGTGCACTGACCTTCAAGGTGTAATGCCTTTACTCACAGGGAAGTTGAGCCCCTGCTATTGATGTTCTGGAGAGCCAAGGGCTGCTCCTGCAGAGGCAACTGGAGCAGTGGCTCTTGGAGCCATTGGAAGGAGGTCCATATCTGCTGCGGGAGCTGCTGGGCTCTCAGCACTATGCAGGGAGTGACCAGCAAAGGCCTGTTGGCTTGGCACCCCAGGTCTGCTCTCCCCTTCCATGTCCCATGGGAAAAGTAGCTCCCTGCTCTCAGGATGACAGATGCAGCCCTACAGTGAGAAATAAGCCCCTACTCCCAAGCAGGGGCACTAGGGGAAGGCTTAATGATCCTGCAGCCAATTTCAGGCCATTTTGGGAACTGGAAGGTGTTGGTTATGTGACAGTAGTCACAGCTTGGCCAAACAATAGTGGAAGGTGGGCAATGGGAAAGGTCCACCACAGCCTTACACTGCATGCACACCAGTGAGCAAGGGTTATAGGGCTCCTAAAGCAGAGTAGGGGTGTTAATCTGGCCATCCTATGTGGGGTGGTGGTCTCGGGTGGCCTCTGCAGGCAGGCTTTCCAGAAGACAGCCCAGAATGGCAGGAGGCTGCTGAGGACCAAGTCCCACAGTTCATCAAACAGCTCTGGAGGTGGTAGCAGCACGTCTTTGAGCAGGGAGCACTCAACTACCTGCACAGCCTTCCCCAGCTTCTCTCTGCCCATGGCTACCTGTGGTGTCAGCTGAAAGACCTGCTGAGGCTGGGGGCAGTTGCTCTGCAACAGCCATGCACCATGTGGGATCAGGCTAGTCCTATATCTTTTCCACAGCAGTTTGGTAATGGTTTTCCTCAACTTCTGCACCTCCAGCTGGAACCTCAGTCCCTTCTCTGCATCTACAGCAGCCCCAGCACTCCCTGCACCTAGGGGTGCTGCACCTCCTGCACCACCTTACTATAAATGTTAAGAACAACCTGGTCAGCGAGCAGGGCTGCAGCCTGCTGCAATGGCACTGGCTCTTCTGCCTCAGCCAGGGCAGTCTTGGGGAGACCTTCCAGCTTGGAGCCTATTTTCTTTCTCCTCCTTTGCTTCTCTTGGCTTTTCTGGGCATGAAATTCAGTATTTCCCTTCCTCTTTCTGAGCCTGCATGGATTAAGGTGGGTTATCAATGAGGTCACAGCATAACCAAGTCATGATCTTACTAGATATCATAAGCTCAGTAGCGCTAAACCTACTCTGTAACTGAAGGACAAAAAGGATCTTACCCTACCAAAGAGCAGTCTGTGGAGGCATCCATGGTGCCCATATCACTCGAGGCTGGTAAAGTGGGTTGCTGTAGTAGGAATCCTGGGTTTTGAGCTGCAGCCATGCCAGGCCATCACTGGTTATAGGAGAGAGCATTTCCTGCTGTTCTGCTGGCAAACCCTCAGTGCACCAACTTACATCCCATCGTCCCCTTTCCCTGATGCAGAAGGACAATGTATTCAGGTCCCATGCTGCAGCTGCAGTAGCTGCCACGTTTCTGCCTGGGATGCTCTGTATTTCCATGGCTGGTCAAGCAGTGCTCAGCTGGTAGGGCTTAGGGGAATGAAATATGAGTTTTAAATGTAGTTCTCCAGCCAAAATAGCAGCTTACGTTCCCTTATGGTCATCAAGGATCTAAGGTGTGAGCAGTACCCAGGGCACACATTTGCAACTCCAAACACGCACACAGAAGGGACGGCAGGAAGTGGGAAACTAATTAAAGAGATGATGGGTTTTTTGCTGTGAACAGGTGCTGTCAGGTTGGCAACACCTCCATAAGTCCAGATGGACCCCAAGGTCCCTTAAGGGCACGTGCAATGAAAGGGCTTGCCAGCCCCAATCCCAAGCAGCTACCTGACTTTGGCAAAAGAGAAGCGGAAAGTGCATGCTTGTCTCTTCTTGCCCGCTTTGCTCCTGATATCCTGGGCTGCAGAGTGAGAGGCTGCCATGTAGTGCCTGTGAGAAGCCCAGCTCTCCCTAGGCACACCTGGGGCAGGCTGCTGTAGGGACCTGAGGTGCTGCACCCTGGGTCCCATGGGACTCGCTCCAGGAAGGTGCTAGGATCATAGCAGTGGTAGCAGAGCTGAGCCGTGCAGAGGATGCCCAATACATGCTGACCCACAGTCTCAAAAGCTGTGGAGCTTGGTCCCTCATGGCTGGAGCTGAGCATCTCCCGGAGACACTGAATGTATGCAGCATGTCCAAGCTGAGCCCTGTGGGGAGGGAGAGCAGCTCAAGGGCTAGTGCGGGGAGCAAGAGCACAGCTCCTCCCTTGCTGGGACACCCAGCAGTACCCTCCACAGCAGCCAGGCAGCCACACCGAGCAGCACCCACATGCAAGACAACAGTAGTGAATCCATGAAACCAGAGCACTTGTGGCAAGACAGGACATCTCATCCCTTGGAAGCAGCTCAGGGCCACCTTGAGCTGGTGCTGCTGCTCATCTGCACCCCAGCTACCTGGGAAAGGAGGGGATGGCTCTGTACTAGAAGTGTTCAGCCAAGGGACAGGCAATGTGTAGGGCACGTGGGCAGGGCAGGAGCAGCTCCTGGGCCTGGCGATGAGGGGCAGGGGAACTCTGAGCCCCCAGCTCCCCAGGAGGACTGCTGGGCAAAGAGCTGAGCTTACACCACAACAGAGTGCTGTCCACAGCAGCATGCCGAGAGCCTGACAAGGCAGGAGAGGCATTTCACAGGGAATCCCGGCAGCTCACCTTTGCTGCATGCCCTTCATAGCCAGCCAGTTCCCTGTGCAAGAGTGCCAGTGCCTTGCAGTCACCTCATCAGCTTGAATTGCAGCTGGTGTTTCTGTGCAGCTTGCCACTTGCTCAGCTGCAACCCATGCTCCTCTCTCCTCCAGAAAGCACCAGGAAAACCCACGGGGCTGAGAGAAGGGCTCCACTCCCCCTCCAATCCTCCCCATCACCAAAGCCACCACCATCCCAGCTGCCCTCAGGAGCACCCTGCTACTGAGTCCACTCTCCTGACCAGGCTGCAACCTGCTGAAGAGAAGCTGAAGGATTGTGATGGGTTGACCCTGGCTGGATGCCAGGTGCCACCAAAGCCATTCTATCACTCCCCCCTCTTTCGCTGGACAGGGGAGAGAAAACATAACAAAGGGCTTGTGGGTCAGGATAAGGACAGGAGAGATCATTCACTAATCACCATCACCAGCAAAACAGACTCAGCTTGGGGAAAATTAACTCAATTTATTACAAATCAAAATGGAGTAGGGTAATGAGAAATAAAA
>JANZLQ010000052.1:58701-86722 GCA_026212715.1 Elanus axillaris
GTCTTCATCACGGGCTGCAGGGGAATCTCTGCTCCGGTGCCTGGAGCATCTCCTTCCCCTCCTTCTTCACTGACCTTTGTGTCTGCAGACTTGTTTCTCTTACATACTCTCACTCCCTGGATGTCATTCCTCTCTGTCCCACAATTTTTTTTCCTTCTTAAAATGTTATCACAGAGGTGTTACCACTATTGCTGATGGGCTCGGCCTTGGCTGGCAGTGGGTCCATCTTAAAGCCGGCTGGTATTGGCTCTGTCGGACACAGTGGAAGCTTCCAGCAGCTTCTCACAGAAGCCAGCTCTGTAACACACACGCACCCCCCACCAAAACCTTGCCACAGAAACCCAATACAGGGATCAATTTTGATTTATTTATGCCATTCTGGGTCTTAGTCTACCAGAGAGCGGCTGGTGGGGGGCCAAGGATGTCAGCACTGAGGGTGTGCCAGTGAGGCTGCCATGATGTTACCTGGTCTGCATCCAGACAGCCAGGTACTGCTGCATCCACCACGCACTGCAGAGTCACCTGCCATCATGCAACCAGAGCAGGCTCCAAGTGGGAGAATGAGCAAAGCTGCACCCATGACCAGCCCCAGGCACTGGTGCGCTGCTGCGCACCACAGTCTCCCCTGAGACTGGGGAGTGGATGGAAGGAGACCCTGTCCTGCAGGGTCTGCTGTGGGAGAGACTGGAAGGAGCTCCATCTCACCTGGGTCTGTATTGCACCCCACGCCTGTGTGTCACTTTTGCAAGCTGGGGAGCTTCAGACTAAGTTGTGAAGTTCTACCATCTACAATCACTTAAGATTACCATGGGGGCTGTCAACCTCGAAGTCCTGCTGTGATTCCAGTCCAAAACCCTTCCTGTGTTTTCAGCTGGCTGTGGGCTCCCTATCCCAGAGCTATTCACATCAGATTGTCTGGTCTTTTGGGGACACTCCACCCCAAGCCTGCTGCGAAAATCCCTGAGGCTACACAGACACTGGGTTACTATTCCAGTCCCCAGCCAAGATCCCTGCATCTCCTTCTAGTCCTTGCCCAGCCTTCTTTCACACACTTCCCTCTTGCTTTCTATCAGAGGTTGCCTGGGCTTGAGCCCCAGGAATGGGAAGATAAATCTGAGCCTACGTAGACCTTCTTTTCACTTGGTGAAGAATTATTTACACTCTGGTTGGGATTTGCTGCTCTACTAATTTTGTTGTCTCCTCATTTGCCTTGTTTGCCCCACATTCCAGATGGCATTCCCTCCCTCCCCCTTCCTTCCCTTGCTGCCCCCACTTGCAGATGTCTCCTCTCTCCTCTCCCGCCCAGCTGGCCCAGTTAGACAGGTGCAAGAAGAAGATGCACAAGGAAGATAATCCATCAACTCAAATATCACCAAGTTTTGCAGAGAAAGGGGGAAAGAGATGCAAAACTGAATGACCTTTAAAACAAGCGAGCGCTCGGGTTCCCTCCCCCACCCAGAAGTGGTTCCTCTGCTCCACTGTAACCATCTCCTCCCTGTCCCAGCGTTTATTTATAAGAACCATCAATAATTAAGAAGCTGCCTGCCTGCCTGCTTGCCTCTGCTGCCGTGTTGACAGAGACATCTCTGACGTTTCCTGGCTCATCCTGGCTGCATTGCTCACTTGGGCTTTTAATTTTCTTTCCCTGCCTTGTTAGAAACACAGGAATCACCCATCTGGAATGGACCAGAGGTCTGGAGAGCCAGGAGAGCTCCCTGCAGTGGGCTGGTTGCCCTGAGAGCGAACCGAAAGTTGCCAGCTCTCATGGTCCCACAGCAGCAGCACAGGGTGGGATGTCTGGGGTGTCCCTGCTACAGGCACCACTGCTCCCAGCCAGAGTTAGGCTCCAGGAGAAGGGACACCTTTGTCCACATCTGAGGGCTGGGGAGCTCCCACACTGGTGGCTCCTTGCTGGTAAAACCACAAGCAGGGGCTCTGTGCCTGGAGCCCCCAGACCCAGGGGAGCAGCATCACCCTGGCCACCCAGCCAGGGAGATGGAAGGAGACCCACCAAGCAGTGCAGCCAAAAAGCACAGCCAAGTGGAATGAGTTGGCCCTAGCAGGCAGAGCTGGAGGTCTCACAGTAGAAGGGTACAGCTGGGCTTAGAAATCAGGGATGGAAGGCTTTACACTGGCCTGGAGAAAGCACTGCAGGGCATAATCTGGGGACAGGCCAGGCACAGAGGCAACAGCCGGGCTTGGCACATCACTGGCACTTCAGAAGTTATTGGGAACACTCTGGGTCACTCCTCAAGTGTTCAAAGGCACCCTGCAGGCATCAGGCAAGCTCCAGCCCTTGAACAAACCCTCAAGCATGCAGTTTCCAGGCAGACCAGCTCAGCAGCTGCAAGCAGAGCCTGCAGCATGCCAAGCCTGAGCCCAGGTCCCTTTGCCAGTGCAATCCTGATGCAGCAATGGTGTGCACAAGGGAAGCCCTGTGGTTCTCGCTGAGCTGGCCTGTGATGCTGCTGGATACAGTAGAGACAGGCAGACAAGAAGTGGCAGATAGCTGCAGCCGGAGGCATTTGGCAGCATGCACCCAGCTCCCCTCAGCATGCAGCATGACACCTTGGGCTCCACCAGCTGAGCCCTGAAAGGGAACACAAAGGGGGCTGGGGCTCAGCCGTGGCCCCCACACTCCGCTGTAGGGCCGGGAGGGCCTGGGAGCTGGGTGACGCAGTGGCAAGAAGCGGATCTGTCAAAAAGCGCAGCTCTGGAGGTCAGTGATGGCAGCTGGCAGCTCCCCAGCCCTGCCAGTGCCGGGTCCCACTGGGGTGCGAAGAGGGCATGAAAGGACAGTGTCAACTCAGCAGCCCTTGACGTGCAAGCTCCCAGGCTGTCCTACCCCATCAGTGTCCGACTGTCGCCACAGCGACTGCCCTGACATTGCTCTTGCTGCAATAGTGTGGATGGGGCCCCCTTTCTGCCCCCCCAAGTTGTTCCACACCCCAGACCCTGCAACCGCTGAAGCAGGACATACAGAGGTGCTGCTGCAGGACACCAAGGGTCTGAGAGATGGAAGAGGTGCCTTCCTCCCCATCTATCCCCACCTCCCCAGCCCATGCACCCCAGTTGTCCCAGGGGTGCTGGAAGAGCTCACGCCTCTCCCCAGTGGTGTCCTTCTTCTGTGGGCCAGGTCCTGAGGAGCTTCCCCAGCTCTGCAAGGGGTATCAGGTGTCCCTCCACAAGGGGCATCACAGCCAAGCTGTCTTTGAAGGTAAATAAGGCAAGCAGGGACAATGACCTCATTTCAAATATAACAAAGCCCCTGGTCCCCTGAGCTGCTTTCTGGTGGCCACATGAGGGAAAGATGCTGCACTGCCTGTCCTGGACTTTTCAAAATCTCCCTGTGCACTGCCTGTGCTGTAGGACCTGAGCCTCCTCTGCAAGCCTCTAGAGCACTTAACCCTGTCGAAAGCACCTTGGGATTATCAAGCCACAGCAGGGACTGGTGGAAATGGGGACAGGGAAAGGAATGACACAGAGTCACAAGCTAAAATGCAAAGCATGGACCACCCTGGGATAAAAAAAAAGACTATGCAAAACCAATAGACTATCTCCATGAGAGTGCCGGAAAACAGCCTCCCACTAACTCATCCCCAGCCTGGGAAGGGAAAAGCTTCACACCTGCTCTGAATGTCATGAAGGCTGCAATAAGCCCAGGCAGGAATAGCAGTCACTAACTAGATGCTTTCCCTCCTCCAAGGGAAAATGCAGCCAGCTCTCTCCTTTCTCCTCTCCTCTCCTCTCCTCTCCTCTCCTCTCCTCTCCTCTCCCTCTCCCAGGTTTGTCAAGCAAGGTGACACCATCCATGTCAGAGAGCCATGCAGCTGGTGGCCAAGTGCACAGGGCAGGGAGGAATGTGGCCAGCATGGCTGAGGGGAGCTGGCTGCATGCAGCACCCTGGTCAAGGACACAACAGCAACTGGTTTCACAGGAATAGAGGTGCAGAGGAGAAAGGCTATCATAAGTGTTCACTGACCAGCTTTATTATAATAATTATCTCCTTCATGGCCCAACCTGCTGCAGCTAGCCCTGTTTCTGTGCACATCTCCTTCTGGACTCTACAAAGGGAGATGTCTTCCTCATCCCCTCCCAGGAGATGAGTGGCAGCAACCTGGCAGTCAGGAGTTGTGTGCTCCAGGGACAGGATCTGTGGGGATTGCTGTGATGCTGTAGTGACAGTGGAGACCCTAGAGCTCAGGCAGTGCTAATGGAGATGCCCATCCCTGGGTATCAAGAGGCAGCAGAAAGTGTCAGTCCCTCCAGGAAAGGAGGGATTGATTGCTCAAAGGGCCATCCATTTCTGAGCCAAAAGCAGCAGGCGTTGTGCTAATGCAGCCCTCTGAAACATCTGAGCAAATCCTCCCTGCATCCCTTTTGCTGCCCAAACACAGCAACATGCTCCCAGCAGGGCTCACAAATAGGACATTTCTGCTGCCCACAGCCTGAGACATGCTCTCTGGCAGGATGGTTGCTCTGCTTTTCTCCTCTTCCTTCTCATTTCAATAAGGGAGGATTTGGAGCATGTCCTGCCCAACAGAAGCCTGCTTAACCTTCAGACCTGTGCTTTGCAGGCAAGGAACTACCAAGTAGTGGTGAGCAACCCTGGCTGAACAAGTAAGGAAGTAAGTGGAGTGAGGGAATGTGCAGGAAGCAGTGACTGTGGCCATGTCCTAGGCATTGCTTATTAATTATAGCATAGCCTGGGAGCTGGGTACAGGGGAGTGCTTCAGAGTTGGTCCTCTCTTCCCTGGCAGCCCTCGGTCTGGGGTTCTGCCAGCACCTCCCATGTCAATCCCACTGCACCTGGGGCTGAAGAGCAGGGAAGCTGGGGTAAACGTGGCAGCCTGAAGTCTGGCAGTGCTTGTTCTCCACCTCTTTTCTGTAGATCAAAGGATGGAGAGAAAGGGAGGGAAGCCTGGCACAGCTCCTGCCCAAGCCTAGTGTGCCATCTGGCATTTGGATGCAACACAAGGAGCTGAGTGGGAGGCAGCAGAGGCACCTGAGTCTTCTGGCCTGACATTGGAGGGACCTTGGAGCAAGGGAAGGAGAGGGGGCTCCAGCAGCAAAGAGAGAGGCATTTGCAAATGTGAGCCACTAGGTACCTGGGCACAGATCCTGCCTGCAGGAAGGTTTTCATGATTCAGTCAAGAAAACATACGATCTGGGAAAAAAAAATGAAAACAAAGAAAAGGCAAATAAACTGTCTTGCCTGAAGAGCTTCAGCTTGGCAGCATGAGGCAATGTGTCTGCCCTTTTCCTCTTACCCTACTACAAGCAGCAAGGGTCACTGAAGGAAAGGGGTTCCCACAGTAGAAAGTGTTAATAGCTGCTGACCTGAACCAAGTAGGGACAAATCCAAGTTTTGGGGGAGCAGCAAGGATTTGTTGAGAAACCATGGTTGTTCAAATGGGCAGGACAGCACAGAGGTGGGGTTAGCAAAGTGCAGCCTTACCAAGCATCTTGGGCAAACACTGGGGCAGAGGGTATCCTGCAACAGAGCCAGAGCCTGGGATGTACAGGAAAGATTTAACAGCCATCCACTTTGGCCTCCGTCTTCTTGGGATGTGATTCCTGGGAGGCACGGCCTCAGTGGATGAAGAAAAACTCCCACACTATTTTTGCATCTGCAGTAAAGTAACCTGGATGAAAGAAACCTTCCTGCTTCAGAGTTCAGGTCAGAGGTGGAGTGGCATAAAAAGAAAAAAGCATCCCCCTTGGGCAGGTTGTATCCTGACTAACCCCACTGCAGTTGGGCTGTGCTCTATGGGAGATGGGGGAGAAGTCCAGGCATATCCTGGGACTGGCTTGCACCAGCAGCAAAGGAAGGATGCCCCTTTTCACAGACCTTGGTGCAATGCAGGGTGGTGGGGATGCCAACCATAACAACAGGTCAGATCCCCTGATTATTTCTTCCCCTGTCTTGTTTCTTTAATTAATCTCAAAGAGAGAACATCCAACCCACCCGCACCCTCAGGCTTTGGTGGGATCATTTATCTCACACACACACACACCCCCCACAGGGCTCCTGTAAGCCATTAGGAAGGCCAGGGCTAGATCAGCTCCTGCAGCCTGCCAGCTGGCAGGCTCTGCCTCCTTCCCTGTGCACAGCATCTGCAGGCAAGGCCTTCGGGACATCCCAGGGAAATGGGTCTCCGCTCCCGCTACCAAGCCCTGCTCCCGACAGAGCCAGCACATGCAGCAGATGGGCCCATCTCTCCCTGCCAGCACAGGCAAGGGGGCTGGAAGGTAGGAGGTGGAACCAAATCCAGTCTAATTAAGGGTAATTACCATTCATCCCAGGAACCAGTAGGAGACAAAACCCACCTTCTCCCCATCTATTAATAGCTGTCAGCAGCTGCACAGCTCCTGCTGGGACCCAGGGAGAGCGGAAAGCTTTGGGAGGAGCAGCAGCATGGAGAGCATCCTGCTCCCTCATCCTTTGGTGCTGGCTGTGCAAGGGGGTGTTTTCCTCCTTCCAGCATGCTGTTTCTTTTGCCACTTCCCGCAGGACCCCAGGAGATGCCAGCTGCTTTTAAGCAGTGTTTTCCAGCAACAGCTGCAGAGAGCCAGCCAGAGGAGGGCCTGGAGACAGAGCTTTGGAGCCAATCCCTGCTCCTCAACATCCTCAATTTGCTGAGTCCCTGAGTTTTGGCAACTTACTGTGCTCCTCTTTGAAAGGGTAGAAGCCATCCACGCAAGAGAACTCCCCCAGCACCAAGGGCAAAACTTGCTGGCTCCTGTCTTAGTGAATCCTTTTGATGTCAGGCAGACATCAAACACCAACCACCTCCTCTTAAATCTGACCTTCAGCTGCACCCGCAGTTCTTCCCTCCAGAGAGATGAACTGCATCTGACAGATGGGGATTGCCTCAGCTTGAAGGTATCAGCTAGAGAAACTGTCCCATGTGGCATAGAGGACACAAATAAAATATCCTGAACCGGTGTGGTGACTTCTGGCCATCACAGTGTGATGTGAGGATAAAGGGGGCTGCAGGAGATGCACTGGCAGAGCTGACTGGGTGGACACGTGCACACGGGGGATAGGGGAGGTTCTTTCCATGCCTGCTACTTCCAGCTGCCACTGCAAACAGTCTGCTGCTTGCCATGGGCAAAAACCTCCCCAGATGTGTTTGTGCAGTCCCCAGAGAGACAGCTGGTGCTGGTGCCACCCCACTAGAGAGAAGCCAAGAAGCAGATTAGAGGAGAGCTTGGCTGTGGGGTGTCTTGGTAGTTGGGCAAAGCAGGCTGCAGGAGGGAAAGGCACCTTTTTGTGCCTGGGCACTGTCCACTGCTGCTCTGGCACTAAGCAATGCCTGGCAATAGTCCCTGTTCCAGCAACACCCAGCACAGCTTCACTGCTGGTGTTGCATATCTGTCAGCAATCCTTGAGCTCTGAGCTGCTGGGTCGAGAGTCCGCTTGGGTCCCCTTCTCTCAGCTGTTCCCTTTGAAGTGGAAGATGCCTAGACTGAGAGGAGCAAGCCTCTGCTTCTTGCTGAAGCCTGTTGCCAAAAGAAACTGGGATAGCTGCACAGAAGGGAAATGTAAGAGCAGAGGTTCAGGTCAAAAGAGGGAGCTCCCCAGGCCAGCTATGGATGGGCAGCTTGGTCTTTTAACTGCTGCGGGTCCCTGCAGCACACAAGTTGCATACAGGCCGCCAGTCCATCTCCTTGGATGATCTTCAGCAAGCACAGCCTGTGGTGCTATGAAAGACCATCTGGGGATGGAGCAGAGGTTTGGAGCTTTCTGACAAAGCCTCATCTTCTGGTGCCACAGCTCTGGAAATCACACCCAGTTGCAAGCTTTAAGACATAGGCAAATTAAGCAAGGATTTTCCCTTCTCTCCCCTTCCCAGGGTGACATGGTGCTGCCTTCATCCCCACAAGGCTTATCTTCCAGCAAGTCCTTACTAATACCCTCAAAGAGACAAAGAATCAGAGTGGGAGAAGCCAGATAGGGTAACATGTTTCTAGTCCATCATGCCTGGGACACTGAAAAAGGTTGTCACCCTACAGCCATAGCTCTGTCTGCAGAACAGCACCCGATGTCCTGTTGGCTATGTTTCTCCCACACAAGGCACTGCAAGACCTGGCTTCTCTCGTATTTATTTGTTGTGATATGAAGGTCGACTACTGTTATGCTGTCCTCATACTCCAGGCAAAGGCGGCAGAGCTGATAAAGCAAAACACCATCGTAGGCGCTATCTGGGCAGCATCTGAGATCCATCAGCTGGAGGGATACAGAAGGCAGCTGGGATTTGCTGGTAGGATGATGCTCTAGTCACTAAGGCCAGGAAGCAGTGCTTTCCACCATCCCCTCCCTCAGATGTGAGCAGGGGGAAGGGGAATGGGAATGGATATGGGAATGGATATGGGTGTTTTACCCTCCACACAGTCAGCTACTCTCTGGCAGTTGAGGAGCAACTGCCACTGCACACCACACTGGAAACACATAGTAATGTTTACACACATGGAAATAAATGCTAAGGTAGAATAAAGTTAACACAGCTATTTTTTGGCTACCACTACTGGTTTTCAGCATGTGATTCAACATCTGATTGCATCCAGTTCAACAATTGACTGCTGTAGTTGGGCAATATTGTCTCTGGGAATCAATGACTCTGGGCAGACACAGCTGGACTCCATTGGACCGTGAAGTCTTCAGAACATGCCATTTGCATTATATTAGCTGTGAGGTGGGCTAAAGACTTCAGTGTTGATGGCCTGTTGAAGGCTTAGCTCAGAAATTGAGCACAACTGTGGAGGCAACTCAGGGGGGCTATTTCTGTGTTTCTGTGTATTTCCAGTTTGGCTATCTCCTTTGCTATACAGGAGTCAAGCTGAATACATGCATGGAAATCAATGCAAGAGAAAACATTTCTAGTTTTATATTGCTCTCATTTCTGCTTTTCAAGATCTTGAAAGCCCTGAAGATGTGTTCCCAGGAATAACATGGATCAGTACGGGGCTAGAGTTTGTGAAGGGCTTTGCAAGGCTTCTGACACCCCCCACTGTTTTAAACACCAGCTTGACTCACAGGTGGTGTCATTGTCTTCTCCAGAGTTGAGTGACAAAATCAGGCCACACCTAGAAAAGAAGTACATCGCTGCCAAAGTCTAACTCCCCATCCTTGCAACTCACGGAAGAAGCCTTGCAATTTGTTCCTTTTTTTTCATCTGTGCCTCTCTACATTTATTGTTTGGTTGCTGAGCCTTTCAGGTAATCTTGGATCACATTTGTAACATCTTCTTCATGACCAGGAGATATATTTTATATGAAAGGCAGCACAGCTTCCCAAAAATGCCCGCTATTATGGGAGTTGCAGGACTATCATGAGATCTGGCACCAGTTTTATGTATACTTCCACAGGGCACATGCTGGCTATGTTTATCATGTACCTGCTACTGAGTGCGTCATCATTTCAAAGGAGTGAAAAAGCGCCACATTTCAGTCTGAAAATCTACTGGCAAATACTGAAATGCTTAGATCTGAGAAACGGGAAAGGAGAGATGTATGTTTTCATCCTTTGGTTTACCCTTTATATTCCACAGCATTATGTGTGCGGTCGCTGCCTTGCTGAGGATTCAGGTCTTTCCCCTGCTCTACAAGAGAGTGCTCACTAGAAGAATGAAAAAAGAACAGACCAAGGAAGAGAGATGGGCAGGCAGCAGATAGACCAAGATCTTCTTGCTGTTGGCAGAGTTCTCACATTTGCTCTCCTCCCGCTCAGACCTGCCTGCAATCTGTCATTCAGGGGTAACAGCCCCAAAATGTGAGGCCCTGAAGCAAGCCAGTTTCAGGCACCGACAGTGTATCTTTAGCAAGCATGCTGCAAATACTGGTGAGCTTTACAGTACAAACGTACAACAAAACAAGTACATTGAGCACAGCAAAGTATTCACCATTTGAATACTGCCACCTCATCATTCACAGAGCACTGCTTGCCGGGCTCTTCCCACGATGCCCCAGCAGCTGCCACTGCAGGAGTCTATGGGACCTCAGCAAACACCCCCACCAACACTCCTGGAGCAGCAATGTGGGCCAGCGCCGGGTGCGAGGGGCATTTCGTCAGCTCGCACAGCCCTTTTAGCACGGGCTTTCAGCAGCGTCGGTGGGGCTGGGTGACAGGGGAGCACCGTCCCAAATCCCACCCCCCCGCCTCCCTGCTGTTTCTGGCCGCCTGCCTAGCCTGCGGCAGCCGCCCGCGGAGCACCGCACCCCGCGCGGGCTCTGCTCACCGGTCCTGGTTCGGCCCGCACCCACCCGCGACCCCCCCGCGCGACGTGGGACCAGCCTCCCCACGAGCCCACAGGTGCCACGCGAGCCCGGCCCGGAAGGGGCTCCCCACACCCGGGACCGCCCCCGCAGACGTTCCTCCACCGCCCAGCGCCTCCGCCACGGCAACGGCCGCGTCCCCAGCGACCGGCGGCGGGTGAGGGTGAGAGCCGGCCGGGCTGGGGGGAGGCGGCCGGGCTGTTCGTACCCCCTTCCCCCGCAGCCGTGGGCAGGGACAGCCGGCAGAGCCGGCAAACGGCGCCCCGCGGGCCGAGGAGGGACCCCGCGTGTTTCACGCCCAGGCCGCGTTCGCGGCATTGCCGGGAGCTGCCGGCATCGCTGTCCCGGTGACCTCGCGTCGCCGCGGTGGACGCGCACACGCACGCACACGCCGGCAGTTTGCAGGTCGTACTCTTAATCAGGCGGCCGGGCTAATGAGTTTTCTTCCCTCTCGGGAACTCTGGAGAGGAGCTTCGGGTCGAGCCACCGGCATTTCAGGGAGCGGGGCTGATGGGGCTGGCGGGGGCGTTCAACAGCAGCCAGACGTTTTCCTTGGCTCCCGGGGGCCAGAGACTCCTCTCCGAGCCTCGGGGGCTGACAGGACAGAGCCAGCTGCCGGGGCGGCCAGGGCCGCAGTGGGCAATGCTCAGGTCCTAAAATGCTTTCGTGTTTCTGACAATTCCTTTGGGCAGGGGCCCTTACCTGGGCATGCAACTGATAGCCGGGACCCCGGCGCTGGCTCTTTGCACCGCCTGGATTACAGTGACGACATTAACCATATTCCCAAATGGCCAGCCGGCCTCATTCTGCCCAATCTCCCATTACAGACAAATTCCATTATATCTGAAGCTAACCAGATTCCTCATTTGGCACGCTTTTTTTAAACATACTTAAAGCCCATTGCAGACACTCAGCCCCTTGATGAGCCTGCAATATGCTGCCCTAATGCACACTTAGCATCAGCCTTTCAAAGTGCAAGGGAGCATGGCAAGTCCCTGCAGGTGGCAGCGGGATCAGCGGTGTTAGCCAGCACTCAGGATCCCTTTCCGATGGTCCCACTAGCCTGCTTGGAGACAGGTAACAGCAGAAAGGCCAGGCCATCTGCAGAACAGCTGGCATTTTCAAGGTGCTGCTGCAGCGATGTGAGAGCTTCCTCGATTTCTGGGTAGACTGAGCTTCAGTGTGAATGCGATCTTGGCTGGGCCATAACCATCTTCAGAAAGAATTTCTCCTGCACTTACAAACTCTCCAGTAAATGCAGTGTTTACAGCTATTCCGTTTCTTGGATCACCATACTGCTGGTAGGATGCATTGGCCAAAGGACACCAGTTTCCATGCAACTCTTCTTTTTTTGGTGTCTCTGGGCTTTGGTGTGAATCAAAAGAGCAGAAATGTTATTTCCAGATCAAAAGAGGTTCAAGTGAAGAAGGTTTGTTAGGCATGCTAGGTAGCAGTGTAAGTTGGCTGTGTGAGTGGATTTTTGTCAGCTTCTTCCTGGGAAGGGAAGTGTGATTTCTCTGTTTTTAGAAGTTTTAGTATCATTTACATTTCAGCCTAATCTGGGTGTTAAATGACATAAACTGGGAATTTACTACATGACCCCATTTGTTGTATATCATTTAATACAGCCTTTTCAGCATAGGTGACTGATGTGTATGTAGAGTAGGTGGGAAGGAGCGTGCATTAACACTGTTGACTTGGCTTATCAATAGTGAATTACAACGCTTCTCCAGTGTTTAAATAAGTGCTTAGCAAACCTGGCCATGGAAACTAGCTTGGCTCATTAGCTCTGGCTGGGTGAGACTCCTGCAGCCAAGGCAGAGGGGATGCAGTGGTGAAAGAGACCCATCCCCTGGCAATAAGCACAGCCGGTGGGGTGTTCTTACCATGCTGGGTGTGGGGGCAATGGATGCAGCACAAGCGGTGACTCGGCGCCAGACAGCCCCCGCGGGCACTGCAGGCATGGGGTTGATTCTGACACTTTGTGGACCTGGCTGTCCCATGGCGGCAGCCTTGCTCTTGCTGGCTTCACACCGAATGCCGAGTAGGGATGGTGGAGGCAGCTGAGCTGACTTGTTGTGGAGCTCAGGTCGAGGGAAAGCTCCTCAGCAGCCCGGACACAGACACCCAGAGGTGGCTGCCTCTCTTTTGGGGCCAGTCTACATTGGGGCTGACCCACAGCTAGGTAGCACACACTGGCTGACCTCCCACTGCAGGTGAGCTTCACTCAGTGAGCTTCATCCAGTACGTGGAGGGGCTGCACTGTTTCTAGAGCTGGGTTTCAGCTCCCTCTGAGGGCAGCTGTGTCTCCCACTCGGTCTCCAGGAGCCCCTTTGGCAGTCCTGCATGTGCCATGGGTTACGTACCCTCTAAAAAGCAATCTGCCATCAGTAAACTGGCAATCAGATCATCTGCTGGAACGCAGCCATGAAATAATCCTAGGCCACCAATGCTGCACTGGCTTTCCCCAGAAGCTGGCCTTTAACAATTGCTTCCAAAAGGTCAGAAAAGCCATCAGAAGCTCCAATTAGCTGTGGCTGGCCTGGGGGACAGAGTGACACAGATGCTTTTTGAATAGGACAAAGGACTGAGCAAGGAGAAAACATTTTTCCCAGTCACTTCTCTACCACCTCACTGTTATCTGGTTGTGCTTTGCCCTTCTGCTGAAGTCCATCAAGCACAAGAACTGCATTTCAGCTGGGTCAGTGTGCTGTGGAGAATCAGACCTCTTCTCTTTCCCCTCAGTGGTGGCCCGCCATCACAGCATCTTCCTTTGGGGGCAAGGAGCCTCGCAGAGAAAGGACTTTCAGTCCTCACATCTGCCTATCACTCATTCCTTCTTCTTCCACACCTACCCTTCTTCAGACCAGACTCCCATTTTCTACAGCCTTTGCCTTTGTCATCCCTACCAGTGCCCAGGAAATACAGCTTCCCTGCCCTTGGTGCCCTTTGTCCTTCTGCTTTGTGCCAGAAGATGCCCTGCCACTGCCATTTCCACCCTTTCCTGACTCTCATTCTAAAACAATTACTCTCTTCTCAGACCTGCTTCAAGTGCATTTGAAGAAGCCTTTGCTGACATATGTGCTACAGTACAGCATGAATCATTTTGCTCCTCTCCTTTAGTTCTTGGCATTTCATGGATTTCCTCTCTTCCCCCTTTTCCCAGTTCCTTTGCAGGCCCTTCTTCAGATGGCTTTTGGAGGGGGAAGCAGCAGAGGAAGAAACACTAGCAAAACCAGCTACAAAGCTTTCAGGGAGAGTGGGGTCCGTGCGGGCTAAGGCAGCATGAACTGGGAGGGCAGAGGAGAAGGGAGCTGCCTTGTGCAGGGGAAGCACCTGAGACATTTCATCTGGGGAGCACAGTCTGGCTCACGCCCTTCACAAAGGAGGAGCTGTTTGGGATCAAAGCACTGTTCAGCTGAGGGATGTTGTGGCACAAGATACTACATGGCAGTTACCTTCTCTTGGTCTTGCAGCAAGTTGTCCTCACCTCTGACTTTGCCATCCATCCATCTGCCACATCCTTCTTTCAGGTGTCCCACAGTCTCTAACCTCCCAGCCATGTGCTGCAGCCCTTTTATGTCCAGTTAGCCCCAGTAAGGATCAGCATGGATCTCTATGTGCTGGGAGATGCTCACCAAGCCTGGGCACTTTTGTTGAACCCAGAACTCAAGGGGAAGACTCCTTCCTAGTGTCTCCTCTGCCTCTTTCAGACCAGTAGGGCTGACCATTAGGACTTCCATTAGGACTTCCAGGCAACAACCATACATGTGGGATCCTGATGGCTGAGAGCACTGGTCCTGAGGTTGGGGTAGGAAACAGCAAATGGGAAACTTTGGTCTGGGAAAGCTCCGCAGAGCTAATAATAATCCTGCCTTCTGCTCCAGGCTGGTTCTTGTAGGTCATATCTGCTTAGGCTCAATGTAGTCGGAACAGGTCTGACCCATCTCATCTGTTAATGGATGTTTGGAAGGAGTTCAGCTGGAGAGTAATTGGGAAAAGTAGGGGAAAAAATGAATACACTTATAGCATATTCATCTGTAAAGCATCTGTCTTCAAAGAGTAATAAGAACAGGCATACTGGATCAAACCAGGGAATGGTCTGGCCCAGTATCCCAAATGCCTGAAGAAGAGTAGAAAAACAATGCAAGTATATGTGCTTCTTTCATCCAGCACTCTTCTCGCCTCCAGCTGTGTTCAGATCACACTGAGCCAAACGTGGTTTCTCTGCATTGAATCATTCTCAAGGGGTTTCTTTTCCATGAGCGTGTCCTGGAACCTGCACAGATTCTTAGCATCCACAACATACTATGGCAAGAAATTTCCCAGTTCAACTGCAGACTGTGTGAAGACCCATTGTTTTCCTCTGCTTTAAACCCAGGTCCTGCCAGCTTCACCTATTTCTTTTCTCAGAAAAGACAGTAAACAATCAGTTCCTATCCATCCTCTTCAACAGCACTCTGAATTAACACCGTGTTATTATCTGCTTATTACACCTAGTACCTAGAGACCTACTTGTACAGGGCAGTGTATAAAAATAAGGCTGAATAATAGTTGTTTTGCTACAGTGTTTCCAGTCCAAGCAGAGGAAGCAGGCAAAGGGCAGAGGCCAAGTGCATTTCAGGAGAGCAGTGCGAGCAACCATTCTTATCGCTGGCCTCTTTCTAAAGTTGCTTTTTTCTTTTGCAGGCAGCCCAGCTGGAAAATGTGGTGGTGACTCTCATGCAATTTTCCTGGTGCTTCTGAAGAAGTGGGTTCTGATCAGGATGCAGCAGCCAGCGGCTGGTGACAGGAGCACAGCCGTTCCCTCGCTGTATCCATCCCAGGCCAGCCTGGCAGCTGACTTGTACTGTACACGCCGCATCACTGAGGATCCTGAGTGGTCACTCACCACTGTCCCCCACCTCACTGAGCTCTGTCTCCAGCACATCGTTCACAATTTTGCAAGTAAGCGGGAGTGCGTTTCCCCTGGGCCACACACATGGAGAGAGAGCATCAGTCCTGGGGAGCAGAGGGTCAACAAGGCAGGCAGATGCATCTGAAAGGCTGGTGTGGTACCCAGCCCTGCCAAAGGAACAGATGGGGAGAAATATCCCCTCAGGCTAGTTAAACAAACTGCTTATTTGCTAACTATGCACTTGTACGCTCCAGAGATGGCTGTAGTCCTCTGGGCTGCTATCCAGGATGTGACTCTGCCCTAACCTTGTCCTATCCTTTCTTCTTCCTTCTGTGCTCTGCTGGACTCACTTGCCTCAACCATGGCCAGGGCTGTGGAGTCTCTGTTTTCTTCTCTGGATTCATGCACGCGTTACAGAAGGACTCGAGGATGGAGCCTCGTTGTGCTGAGTGCTGTACAAAGAGATGGAGAATTGCTCCCTGCTCAGAGGAGCTACCATTTCAAAATACATATTGTACTCACAGCCTCAGGTCTTCTCCACAGCCTTTGGTGGTGATGTGACAAGTTATATCCTCAGGCCAGGGATGTGCTTTTGAAGCAGGTGGACTGATGAAACATAGCAAAAGAGAAAAAGCATGTCTCATCTGGGAACTGTCTGGGAGGGAGAAAGGAAGGGCCTATCTGTCTTCTTGGCTGACTCAGTGAAGTGGCAGCAAAGACCAAAGATAGGTCTAAGGCTATGTCCACATTGGGACCATAAGACAGTACAGAGGAGCTCAGAGCTTCCTTATGCCAAGAGCTGATGGTACTTGGGGGTCTGACCTGGGACACCCTTGCAGTCCTGTAAGCCTGGTCAGTCAGTCCGATGCCAAATGGATTTGACCTACATTGTGTGCACATAAAAACAGTGTGCTTGGTGTCTTGGGGACCCTTGTGCCATTACCTGAGCTGTGCAGCTGTATCTTGCCCACTGCTGTGGCCTGAGTGAGCCCAAGTGAAGCTAGACCAGTTCTCCTCATACATGTCCCACCTCTGCTTGTTGTTGTGGGACTCTGCAGAGGTCACTGCAGTGCCAGCTGTAAGACACTGGAGAATAGTCTCCAGGAAGAGGCTGTGGTAGAACTCTGGGTGTCCTTAGGAAGGAAATACCACAGAGGCAGCAAATATAAAGCTATCCCCACTTTGTGTCTCAAAATCAGATTTCCTGTGCACAGATAGGCCTCTTCAGTGATGATTTCTGTTACTCAACACTACTATGCACATGTCACCAAGCTTTCATGGTATGAGTATGCACAGCTTTTCTCTAGCATTTCTTACCACAAAGAACTTCCACCAGGCAGAAGTCAGCTGAGGCTTAGCGTGAGCATCGGGAAAGAGACTGAGAGGAGAAAGCTTCTGGGAAAAGACAACTTTTATTTAAACATGGTGGACCTAAAGGCTAAGAGTATGTCTCAGTGGAAAGGAACAGGAATCAATTTGGGGTAAGACAGACACCTGAGTTAAGATAAAAAGGCACGAGGACTTGCATGAAAAGCACACAGACAGTTGTTCTCAAGTATTGTCTTTCAATACACTTAGAAACCAAAGGGAGAAAGTTTAGCAAATGACAAGCCAAGCTCTCCCATTGCTGTAAGGCTGAATTAGCTCTCTTGGGAGCAGAAGTCCTGCTCTGAATATAAACTGCATTCAAACTAAATTTAAAGTGGGAGCTAAGTTTCTGATGCAGTTCCCAAATATTATGGGACTAAACCCAGTTATGCTGACGTTTTATTGTAAAAGTTAGAAATCCTACACAGAAATGTAGGAGATGAATCCTACACATTTTCTGCCAGCTTAGCACCCTGCACCAGCTGCCAGCAACTGAGAAGAGAGCCAGTATCAGCAGAGGGGAGGGCATGGGCAGGCAGCTTGGGGCCCAGGCAGAACCATAGTGCCAGCCATGGTTCCTACAACCCAGACCAAGCTCTCCTTCTCTTTATCCCCTCCAGAGAACCCTATTTTGGACCATCTTCTGCCTGAGCACCAAAGAAAGGTGCTGGACAGGCTCTCCACTGGCCTTCCACTCGCTGTGACTGCCAACCTAATAAGTGATGAGGGCTACTGGAAGAGGTGCTGCACTGAGCGCTGGCAAGTGTGTGACATCTCCAACTATGGAGACAGCTGGAAACAGATGTTCTTTGAACGTCACCTGGAGAACATCCTGAAGTGTTTCATCCCTAACACCACAGACCCCAACCAGGTCCTAGAGCTCATCCCACTCTGCAAAGACCATGTGCGGAAACTGGAGGTTGATCAGTTCCTGCCACCAGTGCAGATGGATCAAAAGGAGGGGACAGATGACCTCTCCAATACAGGGAGTGATTTTGGATTCAGTGAGGTCTCCATACATCACTATGACCTGGGAGTACTCATTCCTGCTCTCCCTCACCTTGAAGAGCTTCATCTCACTTACGGCGTGAAGGACTGTGGCATGAACTTCGAGTGGAACCTCTTTAACTTCACCCACCAAGACTGCTGCAACCTGGCTGTCGCCGTGAAGATGTGCCACAACTTGAAAGTAACATACCCCAAACTGAACCTTCCTTCATCAGTTAGATCTTCAAGTTGCCTGGGGATGGAAACCCAGGGACCAGTTTTGCTTGCTGGCAGCACCCTTCCTTTTGCAAACTGCAGTCTGGCGGAGTGTAGAGATGTTAACTTGCTGGCCTAGCGCTGAGTATCTTGTTCTGCATATGTCCTTGTTAGAACAGGTTGTCAGAGGTGGGGTGAGAAAAATACTTGCTCCCACAAAACATGTTCCCTGTAGTGCAAGAGAAAGCAACACTCCTGTTTTAACTCCTCACATAGTTCTGGGAGGGAGGTGACAAGAAGCCTGGAGTTTTTCATAAGGAATTTTTGGTAGTTATGCTCAGTAAATACATGTCAACATGCCCAGGAGGAGCAGAGACCCCCAAGAAGAGCATGGGGAAATACTCACATTTGCCTTAGAGTGATGAAAGGTTCTCCTTCTCGGCACTAATACCATCTTCAGTTCTGTGGCAACTGCAGTGCAAATACTGAGCCCCCCCCACAAAACACCAGTGGGCATTGCTATCCAGAGTGTAGCCAGAGCAAGCTGGCTGAACACTCTCCCCACAGATTAGTGTGCTTTGGGAAATATTTGTCTTCTTGGCTTCCAGAAGAGAAATTACCTCTCCTGTGGCTATTAAGGTGCCATGGACACGCAGGACAGTGCCCTTCACAGAGAGCACTGTGGTTACTACCACTGCACACGCTCGTTTGGACAGTGTTCGACTGTGATCTGGGCTGAGTTCTGCTGTTACTCTCTGCAGACATTTGGGCAGCTTTATCTCATTTTAATTTAGCCCCCTGTGTCAGAGATCCCACAGAGTCAGAGGAGAGGAACAGGCATTTCCAGGAGATGAACTGTTTCTCCCTGGAATAGGCACACCAGTGGCATGCCCTGCCTGCTGGAAGTATCTGCCCACTATAAAAGCAATTACTTGATCCTGCTGGCTAAAGGTGTCTGAGATGAATGCTCTCTGGTGGACCATAGGCTTAACTCCCTTGAGGTCTTGTACAAAGCTCAATCTGAAGTGCTGGCTGTTTTAGTGTCCCTGTCCTTTATCTCCACAGGTTTTCAAGCTGACACGAAGCAAAGTAGATGATGACAAGACCAGGCTGCTGGTCCGTAACTTGCTGGATCACCCCTGCTTGGTGGAGCTGAACTTGTCCCACAATCTCATCAGAGACAAGGGGGCACAAGCTGTTGGCAAGTTGATCAACCACAGCAGATTACAAACCCTTGATATGTGTAACAACCAGATCCATCACCTGGGGGCTCAGGCTCTTGCTGGAGCCCTGGCTGAGAACTCCACCCTGACCTCCCTCAACTTGCGCCTCAACTGTGTGGAGGACAAAGGCGGAGAAGCAATTGGCCGTGCCCTGCTGACCAACACCACCCTGAAGTCCATCCATCTGGGAAGTAATAACCTGTCAGAGCCAACCGCTATGCTTTTCTCCCAAGTTTTGGCTCAGAACACCTCCCTGACGAGCATCAACTTTTCATGCAACCACCTGGGGCTGGTAAGAGAAACCCCTTCTCCCTGCAGTTTGTGAGCCTGCATGGTGGCCTTGCAAAGCAGATGCTAAGCCTGCCCTGCCTCAAAGCCACAGAGGCAAATGCATCCCTCACTTTGCAGTCTTGCTGTGATAACAATCAGTTGCGAACAGGGAAGAGACTCTAGCAGACAGCAGGAAGGAGAAGGACGTGTGCAGGCACACGTGTTTATCTCACTCATTACATCTAGCTCTGTTTGCAGGGCTGAATCTGGCTTCCAGGCTTTGGACTTTTGGGCAGAGAGGGATTTTCCCCCCAGGAAACTGAAAACTGGGGAGTATGTCTGGGAAAAATCCCAGCCACTTCACGCAGGTGGGATAGATAACAGATAATAATGATAGGCGGCATGAGACATGGGCCTTATGCATATCCTCTCTGCTTCAGATCTGCTGTGCCATCTGTCACTCAGCAGTACATAGATAGTGTCACCCTTCCCAGAATCTCTCCTGTCCATCACACACTCAGGAGACTGTTAGAAAATTGGCTTGGTTCTTGAACTTGTTTAACTCACCCTGCAGCTCTGGAGTGGTGTGGTATGTCAAAAGTGTCACATTTGGGTGCACAAGTGGCTCCTAAATCACAGGCTTACATTTTCTAGACAGAGGAGCATCCACAGATCTTACTACATCCCTAAGAGCTGCAGTATGCAACATGCCCACAAACCAGATCACTTCTCTTCTGCTGATTAAAAAATGGTTTAGAAATCTGAAACTAGACAGCCAAATGTAATCATGCTGGCTTTTAAACTTTCTGCGCTGCCTCAATTTTTCTTACTGTCACAATAAAGAGAGCGCGAGACCAGCTGTCCCTGCTGGCAGGAATATTGGCATCAATGTGTTTGACAATGGTTTTTAAAGGATTTGATAGCAGAAAACCTTTTGTGAGTTCTGAGTTTTATGATCCTAGACATGGAAAAACCATTTGAGTTTAATGATACAAGGGGGCAAAGGTTGGAGAAGATAGAAGGATTTTTGCTTAGTAAATAATAATCTCTATGCTTAGCATCTTCCTTCTCATGAGCTCTCCTGGTACCCATTTATGAAGCTCCACAGCAGCCCAGCAAGTGGGCTGGTGGTATTACCTTCGGGGAAATGTGGGGTCTGTCTTTGCTAAAGATGCATCAAATTCTGACCTTCATACTCTATTAAAAAGGGACCCTTTCCAGGTCCTTTTTGGCAAAGGGACTAAGGAGCAGGGTGCTGGGATGAGGGGACCACCTAGATGGAGGAGATGGGGGCAGAAGGTGTATTTGGTACCTGAAGGAGAATAGCTGAGGGGGGAAAAAGTCAAATTGTTGCATCCCTAAACAATGCTTCAGGTAAGGGAGGGAAACGCCCCTAAGTGAGTTGCCTCCCTAAGGCTATCTACATCACATTTTCTGTCCTATGCAGACTGGACTTGTTGCATGAGCTGTTCCACCCAGAAAAGCCAGTCCAGCCTGGGAAATGGCATCCAGGCAGGAGACTGCCAGTACTGGGGCTCTTGCCACTGCTGAGATGAGGAACAGCACACCTGATCACACTGCCATTTGTCCCCAGTCAGCAGTGAGCTGGGGACCAGGGGACAGGGGAGAGCAGACACTTCTCACAGGTTATCATTGCCAGCCATGCTATTAACCAGCCTGAGCTTAAGGACTCCTGACACAGTACCCAGAGGGAGTCATTAGCATGTGTCATATCACTGAGTGCTGCATAAGGTTACACTCCTTCCCTGTACTTCTGTGAGCAACATTTCAGGCTTGTGCGAAGGCCTTGTCACTTTTGGCACCATCTCATGGGCTCCCCATCACCGGCAGCAGGGAAGTGCAAGAGAAATTGCCTTGGGAATGAGGAAAGGGAGCAATACACTTCGCTTTTGGATCTCCTCCTTTAACTCCTCCTTGTCACCCATTTGCAGGATGGTGGGAAGCAGCTGCTTGAAGGGCTGGTGGGTAACAAGGCTTTGACCGAGTTCAACCTCCGCCTGGCAGAGGTGGGCCAGGACACCGAGCACCTCATTCACCAAATTGTGTGGGCCAACCGGGAAGCAGCAAGGCTGGGGTCTCTGCAGCACCCTCCTGCCAAACCCATCTAAAAAAATGCTCAAGAAAGCAATGACCTTTGCAGGTGCAGTGTTGGCGATACTTTACTTCAGAGGCTTGGTTTTGTTAGTATTTCCGAGAAACACTCAACTTGTGGCTGCCACCACAGCCTTTCCCAGATCCCCATCATCCAACCTGTGACTTAATACGAGACTGACATTAGACCTCATGGGACTGTAATGGCAGCACAGAAGCAATCTGCCTCTTGAGCCCACTCTACTACTGCACTTGAGACTTAATCCCACCTCTTGTGGTGCTTCTCACATGCTCCGGCACCAAGCTTAGTTCAGGCAACTGGATGTTGTTCCACCTGTAAAGCAGCTAAGGTGAAGTCTCCACCATCTAAATGGTCTAGTCCAGTCCGGACCTAACCTTCAGGGCAGGCAGCTCTTTTAGGCTTTTTGCTGAGGAGGATGTAAGGTTGATAGAGGGAATGCTGTTTCTAGTTCCTCGGCAAATTTTCTGGCTATTGCTCTGCTCAAGGATTTATTTGTTTTTACAGCAAAATCTGTCTGGAGTCTCAGTTATAGGTGATGAAAAGTAAAATGAAATAAATTCAATAAATGATAGGTCTCTCCACTGCAGTTTCCTGCTTTGGGTTGCTATGTCTTTGATCAGTGCTAGCCTGTTCTGCAAACAGGTGAATTCTTTACAACCAGATGCTTACCTTAACTAGTAGTGCTCTTCTGTTCAATCCTGTCCAAAAATTCTGTTTTGCATAACTTCAAGCTGGAGGGGTCCCTGCAGGACTGCCGGCCCACACAGCCCCCAGGGTTGAAAGCGGAGCAGCTTCCTGGGGCTTGGAGGAAAACAGGGCAGCTTCCTTCCACCCCACAGGCTGTGGCCACCTGAGGACAGGACAAGGCACTTACCTGACTGCCTTGGTCCTTAGACCACCCCACTCAGGAGAGGTCAGCAGGGAATTAAGCAAGCAGGCTGACCTCCATCTCTTCCCGCCCTCTGAGCAACACAGGGGCTTCACATGTCTCCCAGCCCTGCCCGGCACCAGCACTCACAGACCCACCGCTGGCAGCCACCTCAGTGAATCATCTGAAACTTTTATTACACCGATTTGGTTTACAATCTTTGTACTTTGATATTTCCAACAAAAAAGGCAACATTGTGATATACGGTTTGTACATATGTAGAGAGACAGACAGAGCTAGATCATATTGACAGAGTCGAAAAGTAAAAACTGTTTCCCAGTGTTCACATAAGAATTTGTTCACCACATACCCGCTTCTGCCTTGCTCTGCCTGATGGATAGATACCCACAGTGCCACCAGCTGCCAGCCCCCAGCTGACAGGACCTTTACCTGTGCTGTATCACGCCCTTATAGATCAGAAAGGATGGAGTGCAAGGCTGTCCCCAGCAGCAGTGGCCATGCGAGGGGTGCTGACAGGGCTCAGGTCCAAGCCCTCACAGGTCTGTGTAGCTCCCTTCCCAACTATTCACGGATGCTCCAGGGGCTACATCCACAAGAAATCCTAACTGGCAGCAGCAGCTGTGAAACCTCCCCACTCGGGCGTCTCCTACTACTTGTTTCCCATCCTCGAGACCGAGGTATTGAATAGATATATTTCTTTTTATTTGCATTTACAAAATATTTCCACTGAATTACACACCTGAATGAGATGAGAACTCACGTTCAGAAACAGCAGAAAAGACTCAGATCCGTGTCAGGCTGATGAAGGAACAGCTCTAGCAGCGAGGGTGGGGTAGGAGCTTAATGGGGGTGGCCTGGTCCTGGGCAAGCCTGCCTGTACCTCCAAGTATAGGGCTTCATCTGGTCAGCCAGTTGTGCAATGAAAGCTCATGCTGGGAGGGCAGCAATGAGATCCCTCAGACATGCTAGCAGACACATGAGGAGGAACTGGCCACCAGAGCCAGTGAGGAACAGGGACAGGAAGAAAAGGGCTTGAGAAAATGTATCATCACCAGAACAACTGTTGATTTGCTTTCCAGGATACTCATGGCTCCTCATCCTGCAAATGGATGAGACTGTTAACACCACCTGAGCAACCTCCAAGCCCACTCCTGGGCTGCCTCACACAGGAATGCCTGGACAGATAGCTGCTGCCTGGAGTACCCTTTGCCTTCCCTCCCATCAATCTCTTGGCCAAAGAGCAAAGCCCTAATGAAGCAGCCTGCACCACTCACTCACACCCAAGACCAACAGCCCGCTATCTGCCAGTTTTCAAGAGTTGAAAACACTTCAAAAGCCATACACGGTAGTCAGAATGAAAGCCCTGACAGCAACAGCAGATAGTCACTTGTCAGCTTCAGGTCTGGTTACCATGGTGTGGGACTGCCTTGCAGAGTGGTAACTAACAGGTCACTGTGCTGGGAAGGGCACGTACCAGTGCAGGGCCAGTATGGACCCCTTAGCTTTCCCATGAGATCCATCCCCAAGGAGAACTGCAGGGCTTTGAGTAGGAGGGTCAGCTGTGGGCCTCCATCTGGAGGAGGGAATGACCTCTGGCGCCTTGCCTGGGAGCTGGTCTTCCCTCCTGCCGCTATCCACCAGTGCCGTGTAAGCGACACTCAGAGGCAGAGGGACCCCAGGCAAGCTGGGAGCATCCCCCCACCCATGGATCTGTGCTGGAGAGATGGGGGGAAGGCGGGGGTGGCTGGGAAGTAAAGGAGGGGGAATGACACAAGGGCTTGCACTTGGACTATGCCAGTGGGTGCCCCATCAGGCCAGAGCAGGGGCACCTGGCTGGCTCCCTCCCGCAGCAGACGGCAAGCCCCGCTTTGCTACTCTGAGCACAGCGTGCGTGGCGGCAGGAGCCGGTGGCTGGCTTCCCAAGCCTGCCGACTTCTGCTCACAGTGACCCAGGCATCGATTTGCAAGGTGTCATGCTGGCACATGTCGTAAACAGGACAGCAGGCTGATTTTGAGCACCAGCTGGGGGTGGAGAAGCAGGCTGCCATGGGGATGGGCAGAGGCTCTGCATGGAAATAATTGCTGTGTTCAAGCCTCTGCTCCTACAGAGCTGGATTTGTCCACACTGAGCTTCTGTCCCTGCTTGCTGGGTATCTGCTGGCCCTCTGCTCAGCCAGCTGAGGTGCTGGTGGCTGAGGTTCAACAGCACAGGGGAAAGTGGCGGGGCGCTGTGCACTGCCCCTGTGACAGCATATTAGAGCCATCTCCAGGCTGGGTGAGGGCTTGTGAGGGCTCAGAACATTTCCAGGTCACCTCTTACAGGGGCAAACTGTGAAACTGAATTGGAGAGTAAATGGCATGTTTGTAAAACATGGCACCAAACACTACTGGCCCAAAACACGCACAGTGCAGGCCAAAGCCCTGCACCCCAGACAAATGATGCAAGCTCTCCCGATAGCTGGGGACCCAACACTTTATCCTGTCAGCACCTACACCACCTGTGCCCTGTGTGCAGCAGCCTGCCTCCAAACTCCCTCACCAGCTAGCCCTGGCCAGGGCCCATGCACCACCCTGCTGACAGGGCACTTTTGGCTAACCTGCTGCTTCTTCCTTCGATCGCAGTGAAGAGGGATGAAGCCTGAGCTCATGTGGCTGGGAAGCCGGGGAGCAGTGCCGAGCCAAGCCCTGCATCGGCTTCCCTAGGCAGAGGGGATGGCTCAGAAATGAAGCGTACCACCTCCCTACAGGCTATGCCTGAAATAGCCAAGCCTGTCAGATCCCCGTCCCCCGCTGTGATGGATTAGCCTCTCCAAGGCACAATGCAATTTATTCATTAGTGACATTTACACCTTGTGGCTGCATTAGCCGTTGCGGTTTGGTGACACGTGCTCGAGCTGTCAGTGCTGGGCTTGGAGGCAACATTGCTGCTCTGACAATGCAGCAAGGCTTGGCCTGGGCACCTCAGCTTGGAAATACCTCCTGCTTGTCTCCTCGGCCAGAGCATGCACAGCCTGCTTTGAAAGCCCACTTTGTTCCTGGACTTCTCCACCAAATGTCCTGCTGCCTCTGTTTCCCCTCCACCCTCCCTGCCTCGCGGCACCGCTGCTCCAGCACAGCAGCCTCCTGCCCTGTCTTGCCTTGTATCTCCCATAAAAACCACTGCATCTGCAAAGCCTTTTACAGCTGTTCTCATACAACCCCTCTTCTCCCACATGTCTGGCTGAGCATTCACATGCAATTTCTGCCCTCCTTAGCTAGCTCCTCCATCAGCTGTGCCTTGTTCAGTCCACAGCAAAGCTGTCCTCAGTCCCAGAGGAGAAGCACAGAGCCCATATTCGGAGACTAGCCCAGCAGACACACTGCTTTCACTTCAGCGCTGTCCCCTGGTCCTGCACTGCCACAACAGCCGACCTGCCTATCATCCCCAGGGACAGGGCTCTGGAAATCAGGACCACCAAAATGTCAAGGCCTTCTATTTTCTAACTTTGGTCTGTTGAACTTCCTGTCTACAAAGGCTCAGAGAAGTGCTGTGAAATTCTCTGGGAAAGCAGAAAGTGATGCAAAAGAGAGGCCAGGATGTGCTGCAATGCTCTGCAGGCTGTGCTGTCTCTCTGCCAAGCAAGCACAAGGCACGCCAGGGCAGGGAGCATTGTCGGAAGACTGTGCACAGGCAAACCAGCAGGTTATGGTGAGGTCTGGCCACCAGCATGCCTGAGGTCATCATGTATCTGCTGGCGTTTCACAGCTGGCCCATGGCACCTAGCAGGGAGAGGACCAAAATGATGCAGATGCATGGCCTGGGAGGAGTTCAGGGGAGGGGGGGGGACTTTAGATAGCTGCTAAAGGAATAGCTGCTAAAGCTAGAGGAATGACAGTTTGCACATCGGGTTTCTGGAGTGTGAGAAGAGCTGGAGAGTGTTGGCCAGGGAGCAGATCCAGCAGCTCTCCCCTTTCAGGCAGCCAGCAAGGGATTAGCTTGTTCTCAAACACAGCTTGCTCCATGCTTTTATCCCTGCTCCCTGCCACTCACTGCAGCAAATGTGACACTTCACACCATCTCCTCACAAAAACCAGGTCAGGAGTTTCCTCTCACAAGGAACAAGCAATTCTTTGTCACCCTGCAAAGCCCTTGCTGCAAGGACAGATGGGTGATGCTAGACCAAAGCCACAAACCCACCAAACCTCTGCAGGGCCGCAGGTCCTGGCCATGTACACGAGCATGCAGAAGCCCACCCTGCCATGCACACACACCTCCAGGGGCAGTGAAAGACTTCAAACTCCAGACTCCATTCCTGATCAGCCTACCCCACCACAATGCCACAGGGCCACCATCCCAATCTTCCTTGAGCATTTCTTCTTTACCAGCACTGCACATGTCTAACAGCTGGCTGGAGTGTTTAAAACCACCTCATCATCAAAAATTAGATTTTTTTAGCAAGGAACAGCAACCTGAAACACTTCTCACAACTGTTAAGGCCTTTAGTCTCATTTCAGTTTGAAAAAGCCATTGGCATTTCCAAAGTGAAATCCTGTTATTTTGGGGTCTAGTTGTCACTGCTTTTTCCCCAGCCAGCTGAATGGTGCTGTACATGCTGCTTTGTCAGACATGCCATTACTTTCATCCCCCTCTGCTCAGCCCCTGGGGACAGGTTCTCCCTGGGAGGGCAGGTACAACACAAACAGAGCCCACTAGCTTCTAGCTGGACTGAGCAGGAGGTGACATCTGCTTTCAGCTGATCCTCTCTCTGCATCTGCCTCTGGAGACACATATAGACCCAGGCTTGGGTTTTTCCAAATGTTTTCACCCTGGCTGGTTCATGGACTGCCATCCAAAGTCTGAATTCCTGGCATGGCAGCTGACAGTGCTGCTAATGGACATTGGGACCATGGGACTGATACGAAATACTGTCATCTCACCACATTCTAGCTAGGCTTTTTCTTTCACTAATGTGAGTAGCTAAGATCGCAGAAGCAGCTTGTGCTGATGGAGAGTGAAAGAACCTCATGTGTCTGTGTGTAAAGTTACTTTGTTCTACAAAATCCGCTAAATTATAATCACAGTAGGTGATCCATCCATTCCCGAAGTTCAAAGGACTGGAGAAGGTTCAGGGTGGGCACCAATTTCTCACAAGCTTCATTTGCCCAAATGAAGTTTACAAAAAACAAACAAATGAACAAAAAGCCCCAACAAAAACAGTCTTCCTGGGGAGGGGGGGAGGAGTAAAACCCACTTAGCTTTCCAGCAGCCCCTGTGCTTATTCTCAGTGCTGGATGGCCATGCTGCACATTGTAATGGGCTCCTGAAAACTCATCAGCTTCTGGAAGTGTTGCATAGGTGGATGACGCACCTGTTAGTAGACCCTGTTTATGAGTTGCAGGAAGAGGAGCTTGCTGAACTCCACAAAGAAACTGTCCCTCCCCCAAGACAGACAGATGAGGTGAAGAAGGAAGAAGGAAGGGGAGGCCATGAGGCCATGGGTCTTGCAGGTTCACTTCTATCCTTGGGACCTCTCTTCCCTCGTGTGTGGAAAGGCTACGGTCCTGTGGGAGAAGGCTCCTCTCCCAGAGCAGTGGAGGTCAATTTGCTTGTTAGCTTGCTTTTGAGGGAGTTGACGAGATTGCACCCATGGGCATAATGTTTCCCTTGGCAGATGTCCTGGTTTCAGCTGGGATAGAGTTAAGTGTCTTCCTAGTAGCTGGTACAGTGCCGTGTTTTGAGTTCAGTAGGAGAAGAATGTTGATAACACTCTGATGTTTTC
>JANZLQ010000052.1:86822-101330 GCA_026212715.1 Elanus axillaris
TTCTCCCCCATCCCACTTGGGGGGGGGGAAGGGGTGAGTGGCTGCGTGGTGTTAGTTGCTCGCTGGCGTTAAACCACGACAGCAGAGCAGCTGTGATGGAGGCAGTAGAGCAGAACAATTCAACCCACTGCTTGCAGAGACAGTAGATATTCAACATTCATTCATGTTGGCCAGGTCCCAATATGAACTCTATGCATCAAATCAACACTGTGACAGATTAATTTGTCTAGACTCAAGGACAGACCACTCTGAGAAGCTGCTAAGCCAAGCTCACATTGGTATAGTACCACTGGCTTCAATAAAATTACACTAGGAATTAACATAGCCCATTAATTTTTACCTGAAATGTAGCTAAGCTCCTTTCCCCTTTTTCCAGAAAGCCCACGAGGAAAAGAGCCCTAGGCAGGCTGAGCCCAAAGTCCTCAGTGGGCTCCCAGTTCCTATGAACCAACCTTTGGTCCCCATGCACACTTGGCTCAATGGAGACTCGAGGCCCACGTGCATCACAGGAAGCAGCATTACCAAATAGAGCTAATGCTTAAACCATGTCCCATTTCTAAGATGATCTGGGTGCAGATCATATTCATACAGACCTTATTCTAACCACCAAATATGAATGAAAGATGATTATAAGCACATATCACAAATTGAGACTTACAGCTCTTTGGTAACACAACTTCTTGGTGGTGGTGTAGTATTTCAGACCCATGCCCTACAGCTACTGCAGCAGAGTAGGAGCACATTGCAGCAAGGTTGTACCCTGCTAAAAGTAAGGCAGCACCCTGGTAATATTAGACAGCAGTACTGAAGCTGCGGTTGGAAAGGCTGGAAGGAGAGCTTAAAAGGTATTATTCTTCCCACGGGCTAATCAGCAGGCACTGTTTTACTGATATTGGATGCTACCTAACTTTCTTAAACTTCCCCTTAATAAACCTCTTCCTGCAGTCCCCTTCCCATTGGCATCCATCAGAATTACTAAACAGGTCTGCAGCCTCTTGAGTGGAGAGACAACAAAGAGGGATGGGATGTGATGGGTCTCTAATGTGCATTTTATGGGGAGCAGAAAGGGAGGGGGGTGTGCTTGTTTGACATGAGAAAAATTGCAGCTTCCCCAGCACTAATCTTGAGTATTTGCCTGGTATGTGACTCTGTAAGGCCTGGCCTTAGCCATAAACTGAGATTCCCTCTCCCTGTCCTAACAAATGCCCCTACAGTTGCGCAACCTGAAAGCCCTCTCTGAAATCTCCCTCCTTGGTGTGGTCTGCATGACACACAAAGGGCTCAAGAAGTACCACCAGGCTGGTTGGTGTCACCGTGTGATTCTGCACAAGCAAAGTGCTAGGCACTATCTGGAAAGAATCCAGTGTGTTCTGAAAGATGAAGATCAGCTAATCCAGAGCTTCTCACATGCTCATTCTCGCTCTTTCTCTAGTTCAGGTAAGCTGGAGAGCTTTTAAGTACCTGACAAGTAAACTGGCAGCAACGGGAAACATCAAATAGCCAAAACTTACTGCAGCAGTAAGGACTAGCTCTCTTCTAGGGATGTATTAGCGCCATGAAGGGCCAGGAAGAGGAGCTGGCAGTGTTCCCGCCTCACTCGCCCCGGTACTGAGGAAAGCCTGCTGACAAGTGCAATGCTGAGTCTGACTCTTGGCCCGTGGAAAGCTGCAATGGGTGAACGACGTATGGAAAAAAACAAAGCTGTCTTACTGCGGAGATCCTGTAGTTATTGCCCCCTCGTACTGACAAGCACCCGGCTTTCACCTTCCCACAGGGTGATACCGGCTGTCCTGCTTTCCTTGCATAAGGGGCCAGCAGCTCTGTGTACTTTGTACATGTTGAAGAGATCTCCTGCACCAGAAATGAGGACACAGCCAGCCTGACAGACCAAGGCATTGCTTGCACCTTTGGCCCTCTCTTCTTGCCCAGCCGGGCTCAGAGCAGGAAGGACAGACTCACTATACAGGAAACATCTGTACCACCATGTGAGCCAGGGTTTGCCCAGTGAGATCCTGGTGGAGAGAAGATCCTGCGATTGGTGAAGGGAAGGCTGCAGAGACCAGATAACACCTGCTTGTGTTGGGAAGACCACAGGGAAAAGGAGCAGAGCCAATTAGACTCACCAGTCAATGGAGGAGAAGTAATGGGATTAAGATGCAGCAGGGAGAATTCAGGTTAGATATAACAGAGTGGGGTATCATGAGAGGAGCAGAGCAGGCCATCAAATGAGCTGCCAAAGGAATCACCGTCACTGACACAGACATGGCAGAGAGCAGACGCAAGTCTGCAGGAAGAACAGATGCCTGACTGCTGCTCAGCATGGAGCTGTGGCAGGTGGATGTCTGTGTGCCAGGGACATGGGACCACTCTACCATGGAGAGGCTGTGCACCAGAACAGGGACAGACTGCCTCTGGATATCTGCGCTGATAACCTGGCCTGCAAGGAGAATTAAATCAGCTGCCCTTTGCCCAGGGCACTAGGGTCCCTCACCAATACTTAGGAGGAAACCTGTACATGCATGCATGCCCTTTCTGACAGCTGCATCCCATGCTGGGAGTAGGAAGGGAGAGCCCAGTTGCCTGCCATGAACTTCCCTGTCTAGCTAAGCATGTTGCCTTGCCATTGCAGGCAGGGAGGAGGACAGGGAGCACAACCTCAGTTTCAGTCTGTCCTCTTCAGCTCCACCACTTCTCTGCCAAGCCACCAGGCAGCTCCTGCCCCATCTTGCTCCCCTCCCATGCCCAAGTGTGCCATCCCCTGTTCCTGAGACTAAGACAGGGCAGGAAGATCTCCAGCCTGGCAAGAATGGAGTAGGCTGGACCAGGGTGGGCAGCTCCACAAGGTGCAGTGGAGCAGCAGAGCCATGAATCTCTGAGATTCGGAAGGAGATCTCTTGAGAAATCCTGGCATGCAGCAGGGAGCACTGACTAGAGAGGTCCCACTTCTCAGGGTGCTGTTGGTCTGGGGCAACCACAGACTGTGGCACTGGGACTACATCTGGGACCTGACTGCATCTGGCACTATGTGCATGGGGAAGGCATTCAGCAACAGAAAGATGGCATGGATCCTGCTGGCCAAAGTGCCTCAAAGATACATGCATCCACCTGGATAGACCACCTCCAGAATAAGATTTCATGGGTGAAAATGGGGCCAGAGGAACAAGTTGAGGCAATCTCATTAAAAGGCTCAGAAAGAACCAAGGACAAGGTGCCTGAAAGCAGAACTCTGCTGCAGGTGCTAAAGGACAGGGTGCACAGAGACCCTACAGACTATGTCCCTATTCTGAGGACTGTCTTTGCCCCAGGGAACTAAAAGGTCTGCCAAATCTTAGATAAATCCATCTGTCCAAGGCACCTTGGAGGCTGGAGACAGAAAGACAAGCCATCACAGCCTAATTTAAGCAATGTGTAGGAGATTTCAAAGAGAACATGTTGGGGAAGGACAAGCTGACCACATTCCTCACTAATGACCCATTGCAGCTCCACTAACTGAACATCTCCTGATTCACTGGGACATACAAGGACAAACCGTTATCTCCCCAGAGTCACAAGGACCCTCAGCATTGGCACTGGCTTACATTAGACCCTTGGAGAGAGAAGCACAAGTGCAGAGCAAGCCAAATGTCATCACTAAGCAAAGAAATTCCAGGGCAGCCAAGGGGGCTGTAGCCGCTTTCATCCGGTCTGAACCCATACCAATAATAGCGAGAATAAAAAGCAGAGAGGGATGTGCCCACACCAGACACCTTATGCTTCTCTGTTCTCAAAGGGTCCCTCTTATTTAAGCCAACATCTAGGTCTGGTAGCAAAAGTAAGGGCAGATGGCAAAATGGAATCATAACAGAGTGACATTTTAAGGGACTTTCTGTTCAAACCGCCATTGTTTGGAGTGTAGCACTTGAGATTGAGGAGGACAAGATGACTTAAAGGGCAAGAGACACCGACCAGGACACACAAGGCACAAAGAGCAGAGGAACAGACAGCTCTGGGCGCAAAGCCAAGTGGACCCTTACAATGCCCACAGGCGCTGACTGCTCCAGGCTTGCCAGCAGGAGATGATTTTCAAAAGAGGACTGATGTGGTGAAAGGGTACATTTGCAGCCTCCCCAAGATCTAGGAGGTGAAGCAGTACAGCAGCATGACTAGAGAAACAGACCCTTCATTAACAGTTGGTAGGAGGAAGACGGGCTGGACTAAATACAATGCCTCACTGCTGTTACATCTTGCTCTTCTACGATGGAAGCAGAGGCAGACACCAAGCTTGAATCCCCAGGTGCTAAAAGATTTGTTCTCATCACCCAAGACCTGCTGCTCTCAACCATTTTTTGCCCCAGCTGATGAGGGAAGCATGGTGAGGCTGAGGAGTAGTGCTCTCCGGAGAAATCGCTGGCTGATTTGGCATGCACTCCCCCAAAGAGCTGACTGAAAAGGAGGCAGCTTTTCTGAGAACAGAGACACATGAGATCTGGGGATGTGCTGACAGAAAAGGAAAAGCTGGGTGCCTGCACACTGCAGCCACTGATGGAGCTTCAGTGACATGAAAGCTCCTTGCTCAACATCCTTTCCATCAGGATAGAAGGGACAACACAAAGCTCAGAGCAGGCCAACCTGCCCTGGCAAGAGCAAGCAGAGGAACCCAGGGGTTAATGGGCTACACAGAAGCCACCTCACTTCTCACAGCCCGACACCTCTCTGCAAAAACCTCTGTAGCACAAACTGCTCAGTTTTTAGCAGGCTCCCCTCTAGCATATCCCCAGCGTCTGCTCTGCAGAGCATCCCTCATGGCAGACGCCTCCCTGTTGCCCACCTGTGGGTCCTGCTCCCACAGTGGAGCCTCACAGAAAGGGAATCCCTTTGCTCCTCATTTCCCCAGCCGAGGTTCCTGATGCTCCAGAGTGCTTTTGTATTTCTCCCTCCCAGCCCCTCAGAGCTCTCTGCCAAAATGAGGCTGCCAGGAGCCTGCAGCTCAGAGTCTGCAGCCAGAGCCCAGCCTGATCTCATGCAAAATTCACTCTTACAGACATGCACCAACGTGCTGCTCTATTCTCAATTGGTGAACTGCAGCTGAACCTACCATAGCCTGCTTTGATGCTTGTCTGAACCAATTAGGACTCACTTCAAAGCCACAGAGGGACCCCAGCCACTTGACACACCACCTATTACCACAATGCGTGTTCCTCCCACCCTTCCCCAGCTCACCAGGGGCCTCCTGTTTTCTCTTTCCAGCTGAGCCCTCCTTCAGCAAGCGGATCAGTAGCACCACAGATCTCCACTACATCTGGGTTTGCACATTAACCTCTTCCCTGGTGCTGCCTGCCTGCTGTAATCCCAAACAGAAAGCCCTTTACCTAGGGGATGCCGACTCTCAGAGCTGGTGTGCCGACGCTTCCTAAGGAGGTGAACCTGGGATCCTCTGGAGGTGATGCCATTCCCAGCAGTGAGAACAGAGTAACAGTAGGTGCATGGTCTAAAAAAAAAAGTGGGGAGGGTGGGGAATGGTTGGGGGGAAGGAGAAGGGCTGGATTTGTGGCTTTCAGCCTTTGCTCTAACCTGCTGCTAGCTCCACGTGCCTGGATGCCCCAGACCTTTAGGCACAGGCAGTCACACGCCGCTCCCAAAGGGCTTCTTCCCCTCCACCCTGTGCGGTGCCTCGCTCCAGTGTGGGCAGTGGAGTGGGCAGAGGTGCAGCAGGGTGCTTTCTGGTGGCTGCTGGCTCCTCGGAGCATTAGCCAGCCTGGAGCCAGGACTGGGAGCCAAAGCACTCCCCTCCCTGCATCAAGCCTGTCTTTTTATTCCCCCCTTTGGATCTTGATGCCATGAATTACAGTTTGGGGGTTGGTTTGCTGGGTTTTGTTTGGGGTTTTTTTTGCAAGTGGTGGTCGGCCAGGAGTTCTGTGCCATGCCATGAGGAGCATCAGCACTCACCCCTCTGGGAGGTCACAGCCACGGCGGTGGGAGCTTTTGCTGGCTGCCGGAGCAAGATGCCATTTCCACTCCATCCTGATGTCCTCCTAGGCCATCTCCCTCCCCTGTGCTCCTCTCCCCAGATCCTGCACTGGCTCAGACCAGGCAACAGACAATGAGATCTCACCGCCCTCTGCTTTCATAGTGAAGTCTCCACGCAGGACCCATTGCGGTGGAGGTGACGGTGGTCATGGTTCAGGCAGCCTTCGTTGCGGTGCACAATGAGGATGGGGAAGTAGAGGGCATCCTGGTAAGGAGGGGGGTCTTCCTCCTCCACAGTCACCTGGCTGGAGAGGCGGGTCTGCTCAGTGGGGCAGCTCTGCTCATTCAGGCTCCCACTCCGGCTCTGCCAGAGGCAGCTGCGTCGCGAGCCATACAGGCGGCTCAGGGAGAAGCGGCTGCTGCTGAAGGGGATCCTGGGGCTGCCATTGCAGATGCTCAGGGCACTGCGGGAGAAGATGGAGGAGCTGCTTATAGTCCTGTGGCACCGCTCACAGTTCTGCCGGTAGCCCCCATACCGGCAAGCAGAGTAGCTGCTGCAGCCAGAGAGCCCCACCAAGTCCATCAGGACTGCTTCTGAGTAGCTGGGCACCAGCTGCTGGTTGGATCGGATGTGCCACTCCAGCTCAGTGCTGTCCACCGTGTTGACACGGGGCATCCTCCGGCAGAAGGAGCGCTCCTCAGCTGGCGTCACCGCCACATAGTCGAACCCAAAGAGTTTCTCCACATGGTAATGGACGTAGGAGGTGCGGTACTCATTTAGCACCCGCAGGGGCCAGGATAGGGTCAGCAGAGCCGCCATCCAGAAGACATAGTGGGATACGTACCAAGGCAGGTTGTCTGGGTCGGAAAAGGCCACCATGTATTCCTTGAAGTCCACGTTTTTGAGGTGCATCCCCTCCCTGGCCTCCATGTAGTCATCTAGGCCCTCATTCTCGGTGAAGAAGCGGGCCCGCTGGGTCAGGTAGGAGTTCTCCGACTCCACATTGGCAAAGCTGAAACACTTGGTGAAGCGGAGCCGTGTGGCTGGGTAGCTCTCCAAGTCAATGAGGTCCTTGGAGATATCCTTAACTCCACAATTGGAATAATCAAACTCAGCCTCTGCCACATGGGTGTTGACCCGCTCGTGATACACCTGGGTGGTGGTGTAGGCATCCCCGTTGCGGTAGCGGGTAACCTGCCGGGTCCTGCGGACGTAGTGGTAGCTGATGGCCTTCCACCAGATGCAGGGTGTTGCCTGCTGCATCCGCTGCACACGCTCGTGCACGCTCTCCACGTCCACTTTGTACTGCAGCTCATTGCGGGTGTAGCAGTGCCAGCACTCCACCAGGTACACCACGTAGAGCATCACCAGAAAGGCCAAGGGGATGTAGACGTAGCCATTGGAACAGGGGCTGTCATGGTACATCATGGACTTGCCCTTGTAAGCACTGTCAAAGGTCAGCCGGGTCACCTTGGTGACATGGCACCAGGTCATGGCTCCCATGCAGCCGTACATGAGGAGGGACAGCAGCAGGCATTTCCAGTGGGATTCTCGGCACAGGGACTTGCTGAGAGACTGCTTCACCGGCCGCTGCTGCTCCGGGGGACCAGGGAGAAGGGGAGAGAAAACAAGAGAGGAGTCAGTAGGCTGCAGCAGCAGGGGGAAGGGGAGCAGGCAGCAGGGTGCTACAGTGGCACCTGTAGCTCCACAAAGGGACAAAACAGCAGATGCTGTGGGGGGTCCTAGCCTCAGTGGGCAGACCAGAGGCTGGGATCTCCCCGGGGATGACAGCCCCGCAGTGCAGGCAGCTGTCAGGCCCCTCTTCCCTTTGCGGTGCTCTGCCCCTCCATGGGAGATGGCCAGAGCCCAGCTGGAACATGGAGGAGAGCGGCAGAGGGCAACTCTGCCAACCTGTGCCCTGAGCATCCCCCTTCTTCAGTGGGAGTAAACCCCACCACTGCCACGTCCTGGGCAGGGGTACTGAAGCACAGCAAGATGGAGACTGGGGGATCTTCCTGCGTATTTCAACTCCTGCACCCATCCCACCAGCACAGCCAGCTCTAACTGATGGGTTGTCCCACCTGAACACCTCACCACAGCTCATCCCACCATGCCTCTCACACAAGTCTCTCCCCCTTTCCCAGTCACAACCGACAGCAACATTCAAGTTTCTCCTACCAGGGCAGCACAAGCAACCTGGGGTGCCTGTAAGGCGGAGAAACGGACCTCCTGCAGCTGGAAAGGCCTCTGTTTGGTAATGGCAATTACTTGGCAGCCCGAGGGGCTCTGAAGTGTTTCTTCAAACCACACAAACGGGAAAGTACTCTTCCATGACTGAAATGCAACCACCTCTAGTGGAAGAGAAAGCAAATATGGAATAACATCCTAAAAGGTGTTCAGGTGGGCAGTGAAGAGCACCTTAATGATCTGCCACAGTGGGGAGGGCAAGTGGCCAGTCACAGCTGCCAGCAAATGTCACTGCCTGCACTGGGGTTTTTTGGGGTATGACAGCATTTTTTTCTGGAAAAACTGCTCACAGGTCTTTCATGGTGACGAAAGGGCAGGACTTCAGTAATTGGACTTTTAAAAGGGATTGCCCTGGTGCCTTCACCATAGGAACCATGCAGCTTTTTACAAAGTCCCAGGAAAAAACCCAGCTTAAGGAAACCTCTGTCACTCTCTGCAACACCCTGAAGTCTCAAGTATTGATCCAGCTTGGCCAGTGAGACCTGACCATTATCACACACAAAGGGAGAACATGCAAAGAGGTTATTGCTTTCTTATACAAAAGACTTCATCCAGCCCAAATGCCACCCAACCCAGCAATCTCCAGTCTTGTGCAGTTGCCACAAAACTCGGTAAGAGGCTTTCAGCTTTGCTCTCCCTCCCCAGGCGCACACAGCATGGCTCCTGAGCTCACCTCTGCCATTGGAGGGGCTAACACCAGCTGTAATGAAACCACTCAGAGCAGTGAAGTTCAAGCCTGGCCCCATCCCCCCTCGATTCCTGAGCGCACTGGGCTGGACGAGTCTTTCATCCAGGGATCCCAAATTGCTGAATGGGCTCACACTGCTAGAAAGCAGGGGGTCACTTTCACTTTTGCATCAAAAGGAAATTTAAAGCAAGAACCAGAGGTCACAATGCCACCAGCATGTCTAGGGACAGATCTGGGCCTCCCCTTTCCTCTAAGAAATCTCCCATGTTCTCCCTGGAGACTCCCTCAGCCCTGGCTTGGTCCCCTAGAGTCCCACATGCTAATCTTTCCTCCCTACACCTTGCCAAAGCCTGGTCCACCCCATGCCAGTGGGACTTCTGCCACTCTGATTAGCAGGGCTGGATCCAGCCCAAATCTCCAACAGAGGTTTCTCTCCTGGAGGCAGGAAGCTTCCCTTCCCGCCCGGCCCAGCAGCCAGCCTGCAATGAGTGGAGCAGGCGGTACATCCAGAGGGACCACCAATGGCAAGGGGAATGGTGTTGTGTCCTGCTGGGCGTCCCGAGCATCAGTAGCACTGAGCCCTCCTCTTGGCAGCCACCAGCTGAAGGCGAGAGACAGAGACAGAGACACAGAGCCCAGGAAAGGCAGGTGGGGTAGCACTGGTCTGCAGGCAACAGGGAGATGTGTGGGGCAGCTCTGCTCGGCAGCTCTGGCATGGACACATGCACCCCAGTCTTCCCAGTGCGACCCACCACTTCATGGGGCAAGAAGGAACCCCAGGTAAGAGAAAAGGGAGCAAGTAGAGGAAGGGGGGCCACCCAGCAGGCAGAACTGCCTGAGCTGCACCTTTCCTGCTCAGGTCCATGCTGCGGTTACGAGAGCCTGCCCAGATATCTCTGGCTTTGCTTGGCTGCAGCACAGCTCTCCCATGTTGGGCTGCTGTGCCACTACCCAGGCGGCTGAAGGTTTCCTCTCCCACTGCTGCCTTCTGCATTGCAAATCTTCCCCGGCAGTATCAGCCCTGGCTGTGAGACTCTAACAGGACTGCTCCACCAAATGTGGAGCATGGGGAGGGTCTGAAGGGGGACCTCAAGTTGATCCAAGGCACACACTAACCCTGGGGTGTCTGTGGGGTGAGAGGGCTTGCACAGGAACAGTGCCTTGTTTGGGGAGGGATCTGCAAACGGAGCACAAGGAATAAAGCAAAGCATTCAGCTTGCTCATTTGCCAGGTTGGGGAAGGGCCACCAGGGAGACAGGTCTTTGGCCAGGTCCATCTTGGAAAAGTCAAATTCCACCTCCCAGTCACTCCCTGGCCCCTCACATTTGGCACTGCCTGTGTCATCCTGCTCAGAAGGGCGATGCTGGCTGTCGCCCTGCAGAGATGCAGGCAAGCCCCGCTGCAGTTACCCACCTGGGGCAGGGCGGCAGGGAGCATGATGCAGCCCAGGCTTGGTTCCAGGAACTGTGTTAGCAGGGCTCTAGTCCATGCATTAGTCTCCTCCCAGGACTACGCAGCATTTAGATACTGCAGCACTTTTACAGGGTCATGCTAACCCCTGCTGTAAACTGTTTACAACCCAATTCTGTCTTAGGCTTTTGAGGTAAAATATATACACATCAGCCACACTAGTGGGGTTTCTGAAAGCTGATCAAGTGCCAGTGACAGGGGATACAACCACAGCAGAGACGGAGGAGGAGCCAGCTGCAAGTCTAATCCCAGTAGGAACTGCAGCATCCCTGCTCCTCTCCTGGGCTGCAAAGGGCTCACAGGAGCAAACAACCAGCTCCGCAGCTTCCCCCTGCAGAAGTGGCTGAATAAGGTTGCCTCCTCAAGCTCTTAACCAGCCTTAGAGAAGTCCAGCACAGCAAACACACAGATGAAAAAGCTGAGGAAAGGGAAATCCTTTCTGTCCCAGAACAGTGTCACTGGGAGGAGAGCAGGCTCTGATATAAATGCCGTCATCATCTGCCCACTGCAGTCTGATGGAACGAGGCAAAAGGCTTGTCCTAATTCACTGCAAACAGGGTTTCCTTTCATCACTGCAAGCCTCCCTCATTGCTCAGGCTTGAGCACTGGAGAGTGGTAAGCAAATCCACTACTGCAGGTGCACCTAAACATGTCTGCAGTGCTAGAGGGCAGAACTGGTCCAGCCATGGCCTGGCCAACCCTTTTGTGGGATCCCAGCCAACTCCCTTCTCTGTGCTTCACTTCACCATGTAGAACACCTGGGACAACCCTAACTGTAAGACACATTGGGAGAGGCAAGGGGTGAACTGCTGCTACAGCCTCCCCTCCCTTATACATAGCGTTTGTTTCTGCCATTGCCCTTGAGGTGAAAGGAGATGGAGTCCCACACTTGCAGCTACTGCTCTGTGATGCACAGGAAGGGATGGAGGGGACGACTTATGACCAGCCATGAAGCAAATGGAGATGCCTGCAATGTACAGGGTAGAGGCAGTAGAAGAGAGGGCCCCCACCACTGCTTGCACTAAATACCTTTGAGATCTGGGGAATCCTCTTCTCAAAAAAGCCTTGAGAAAACAAACCTGCCCAGCACCCCAGTGGCCAAGCACATGGGCCAAAATACCTTCATCACCTCTACAACCTTTACCCTGCAACTTTGAACATTAACAACTCCAGAAATCCTTCAAGCTCTTCAAGCTCCTCTCTGAAACAGCCTGTCCCTGGCCTCACCTACCATCCCCCCGTTTAAGAAGTGTTCCTGTGCTCTCACCTCCCGCACCTCTCACCCGCCTCTCCCTGGACACCCACCTGAAATCTCCGATTCACACCCAGAATGCTAAGCCCCCACCTTACAAGACACCCCAGGATTCACAGGGTTAGGTGTCCTAGAGACAGCCCTCTGCAGGGCTGAAAAAACAATTCAGAAAAGACCCAGAGCAGCAGCCTGGAGGCCCAGGTAGCTCCTGAGTGGCAGGCTGTGGCAGCAGCTTGGAGGGAACTCCAGTGAGACTCATGAGCATCAGTTTCCATGGCTCTGCCCTGCCGATTTGATTACATCATGCAACAAATTAATAAGGCCTGTTCCCTTTGACCTCAAATCCCCAGAACAAGGCAGGTGGGGAGGATCCAGTCATTTCTAGGAATGGCCACCATCTTCCAAGGCCCTGGACAGTCATTGGCAACTCCTGGTCAAGATGATCCCAGCAAACACCCACATCACACCCCACACGCCTACAGCCCAGATTCAGGAACTACCTGCCTAGAAGAAAGAGCTGGCACAGCCCCAGGCCGGCAGCACTGCCAAATGCAGAGGAAAGGGGAAGGCTGAGCATCTAGGAGCCAGGGAACCCTGCCAGCAGTCAGCTCCTGCAACAGTACCGAGGTCTCCATTTTACACGTCCACTTGAAGGAGGACTGGTTCCTTCCATCAGATCCCACCTGAGTGGCAGGACAAGGACATTTTTTCACTTGTTCCCAGGCTGAAGAGCTTGTCCCTTGGCATTTCCTACCCCCCAAGGTGGAAATGCATTGCTGAGTAAGATTCAGCTCACCACCTTGAAGTAAGTGTAGGTGTATGCATGTGATGCCAACAGGGAACAAGGGCTCAGCCAGCGTTCACCAGTAGCTCTTGCTACTTGCCTTGCTGGGACAAGCTGAGCAGCACCTGAAGCCCTGCCTGGCTCCTGGATACAGTGACCTGAGGTATGTCAAGATGAGGCATCTTCAAACAGGACAGAGCACGTTTCCCCCAGATATCTCCTCTGGCTGTCTGCCAGCCCTGGTCAATGGACCCGTACAGGTGGGATTCAGCCACACTGCCCTGCCAGGATGCTCAGTAATGCTGGCACCAGCAGTTGGTCCTGATGGAAATGAGGACACTACACAGGCACTATAGGGGAGCAGGAACACGCTCCCCTCCCGATATTTCTGGGGACAAAAGGATTGCCCTAGGTCAGTTCATGAATCCAAGCTCCTCACTAAGGTCGCTCCTCATTGCATCAGATGAGACACCAGCAAGCATGGCACTGTCATGGGAGGCTGCAGCTTTCCTCTCCTCTACCAGCTGCTTCATGTAAGTCTGTGATAGCTTCTGGCCGCGGGAAGCATGCCCTTAGCCTAAACAGTGCAGGTCATGGACTGCAGCTCTTCTGCCTGCTCCCACGGGGTAAGATTATACTGACACCCGAGTTGGCAGCCACTGTGAAGCAATCAAAGCCCGGACAATCTTCTTGTAATCCCTGCGAGCCAGCGGACACTGTAGTCGAGGGAAACTCACCCAGGCACTGCCCCTGCTACGCTTCATTCATCCAAACTGGCTCTTACTCTGAAACCTCTCAAAAGCCACTGTGCTCTCTTAAACATAGCACCATCACTGCCAGGGCATGGGGGCAAGAGACCACATTCCAGTGTGGCACAAGCATGTCCTCATGCTAAAAAGGTGCCTCATGGTTCAGCTTCACTGGTCAGGATCTGTTTGGAGAGCCTGGGCTCATGGCACCGGGGGTTGTTGAATGGAAGCAGGAAGAGAGGAACAGCCGCAGAGCAGAGTATATGGTATTTGTACAGCTTCCCAGTCCTTGAACTTCAGTATTCCTCTCCCGCAATTATTTATATCTAAATATAAGTCTGTATATATAGAATAACTGTGCACAGGCATGCATGTTCTTCCTAAACCAAGGAGGCAGAGAATACCAGGATTATGCAGCACTTGCTAACCGCAGCTCCTCAACAGCAGAGGACAAGTGATGTGCCAGCTTCTGAGCATCCCCCCCAAGCTACCCTTTGAGCTGTGAGGACACCTCCTCACCGGTGAGGACAACCCACCACAAGGAGACTGCTGCCCTTCCTGTGCTGCCTAGCTGCCCTCCATGGGCCGCCAGCCCCCTGGCATAAGGGGGGTCTCGCTAGGCAGTGCAGCTGCTTTCTCTCTTCTTGGGAAGCCTGAGCTGCAAGCAGGATCTGTGGGGACAGACAAAGGGGCTCACACACCTGCGTCCCCATGCTACTGCCTATGCACAGAGCACCCCGCTCCTGACGCTTTTTGGCATCCTCTGCCCGGGCTCCAGAAAAGTCATCAGCTGGGGGGGAGGTGGGGGGCACTGCAGCATACCTGAAGGCAAGGCTGTGCTGGTACCTGGCCTGCCCTAGTCTGCACCTTCTGCTCTCCCCAGCCAACCTCCACCTGGGAGCAGCCACCAGCGATACCCCCAGGGCTCCTCCACATCCCCAAGCCCTCTCCCCTGCTGCCCACCGCGTCTTCCCTCGCAGTGACCCAGGCAGCTGTGCTACCTCCTGGCAGCCCCCCAAGCCAGGGTGCAGGAAGCGAGGGGGGGTCCTCCGTATCCATTTCTCCCAGGCATAACAACCTCTTGCCATCGCAGTAAGCCCAAGCAGCGCCCGGCGCATCTCTTTTGTGATCTTCTGCCTTCCTCCTACACCCCAGCCTCCCCGGCCCCGGCCCCGCCGGCGCTGGCTGCTGCGCCCCTTCCAGCCCCGGAGGCACCGCGCGAGCCCCAGGTCACGAGCGAGCGATGGAGCGGGGAGCCGGGGCGACGGGCGCGTTCCGCCGGCCCTCCCCGCAGCCCCGGGGCCGGAGGAGGGGCGAGGGGCTCCCGGCGAGGGGGTCCGTACCTGTGCGGGTCAAGCCCGTCCCGGCCCG
>JANZLQ010000052.1:127186-144274 GCA_026212715.1 Elanus axillaris
TTTTGATTGGCTTATAAACCAAAACCTTTCTTGGAATTACTTAAGAGAGAGCAGCTTTTGAAGGTGAATGTAGCTGAAGGTGCTGCCACCATTAGCTAATGTAATTTGGAAAAAGGGAGGTTGATTTACAGGGAGTGCAGTTCAGCTTCTCTTATGTCCTAGTATTTGCATCTTTCCTTTTTATTGTTCTTGTGCAAGTCTGGTTAGTAATTGCAGCAGGCAAATGCAGCAGGGAAAAGTGGGTATCAGTAGGGGTAACTAGAAGAGGCAAAACTAAGAGTAGCTGAGCCTCACATGAACTGGAATACTGATAAGTCCTTCATCTCCCTGTCTTGAATTTGAAAATGTCTTATCATATTCTTTAAATTGGACTCTTAAGAAAATACTATTTTAACAATAACACAAAAGTAATTATAGGATTGGACATACCAGAATATATATTAAATCTGCAGACACAGTGAATTCTAGTATTGATACTGATGCAGTAAATTATAGTAATGATACTGCAAATATTCCGGTATTGGTCTGGTGATGTTTAAATCAAGGTAACAAAATGTCTTGTTAACTTCCTTGACTGGGCAGATGCAAGTGGCTTTTTTATTTTTTTTTTTAATGTTCATAGCTAGGAGGTTGAATATATTCCTTTCATCCAAAGCAATGTGCTATGCAAAAAAATTCTTCCAACGTTCCTGTGGAAGAAAAGTGATTCTTCGTGTGTCCTCCAGTGACAAGGGAGATTGGTGGTGCCTGAAGGAGCCCCGATATGGTGATAAGGTGGCTTATTCAGTGACCACTATACGATGAGCATGTGAATATTTTAGGTCCCTACTCTGATGTCTAACTCCTCAGTTCTCTCCACCTACCTTGTCCCTCATGCTGCATGGAAATCTGTTTGTACCTCAGCCCTGGAAATGTTACTGTGCTTTCTGTATTACCTGTCCTTTTCAGCTGGGCTCATTTTCCAGAATGAGCCAGATGAGTTGAGGACTTGCAGGGATTTAAGCCCTACGCTAGGGAAGAAACTTCTGGGAATCATGGGATCCTCCACTCAAAGCGAGTATGAGGCTGTGAGAAGACCAGCACCGTTTCAGAAGCAGCCTTTTCAGTATCTTCTTGGAAGACAGGGTAGGAGCATCGGTGAACAACGCAGGAGAGATCCAGCTGTTAGTATGTAGTGGAGAGAGATGGTGGGCTGGGAGTGAAGTGGTGGTGAGCCTCAAGCACCAAGAAAAGTTTCCATACAGTTGCAAAAGAATTCCTTAAGTTCCATTTCAATTACCTGAAAGGGCAAGGATTTCTCCTGCTCGGGCTGACGCGTGTATGCTCCTTCACGGGTGAGGTTTGCTGCAGAAGAAGTTTTGAGACGTGAATGGTTGCAGCTGCCCTGGGTGGTTCCCAGTGGCTCAGAAACCGTGGCAAGTTCGTTAACTTTCACGGCCTTTGCCTGGAGGAGCGGGGTGGGGGAGGAAAAACGAGGTTACGCCACAAGCAGATCGATCCGCCCTTCAGCGGGGTGAGACGACGTTACTTGCCAGCCGCCGCACTGGTCCCCCGGTGGCGGCAGCCCGCAGGGCGGGGCGAGGTGCCGCCGCCCCGGGGCCGGGGCCGGGCCGCAGGTGGGTAGCAAGGCCGGGGTGGGCGCGGGCAGGCGAGTGGGGCCGCGGCAGGCAGACGCCCCTGCTCAGCAAGGGTGGGCGATGGGCTGCCGCGCTGTCCTGCGGACGTGGCCGCCGAGCGGGGTAGCGTCTTCGAGGCCCCGCTCGGCCCGTACCCGGCCGGGCGCCGCATCTCCCCGTGCCTGGGCTCGCGGTCCCGGTCCCCGGGCAGAGGCCGCTGGCGCTCGGAGCCTCGGGGCAGAAAAGCCTTCGAGCGGGACGCGGGCTCCTCGCACGCCTCTCCCCCGCCCGGGGGCCTGCCAGGCCCTGCCCGCGGCGGAGGGTGCCCCTGGGGCCGGCCGGGAAGGATGCGGCGGCCCGGCCGCCCCCGCTGCCCCGGCTTGCAGCCCCTGGGCAGAGGCGGCGGTTGGCCCTGGGGCGACAGTCGCAGGCCACCCCTGCGGCCCGGCTTTGAGCCGGCTGCGGGGCAGGGGCAGGGAGGAGACATAAGATCCCGAGTTAGTAGCGGGGGGGCCGTGGACTTGTGAGCTCCAGGTTTGGATTTGACCTCAGCCCTTCCAGGCGGCAGAGATATGCTCGAGAGTAGCAGGGCTGCAGGCAGGAATTTTTTTTTTTCAGACCTCTGGCCCAGGACCCAAATTTTGCATCACAGGCAGAGGGCTGTGGCCTGGCCCGGCCCTGAAGTGGTGCATTTGAGAGCTGCCCCTCCTGTGCCGAGGGAAACAGTAGCAGAGTCTGTTGTCTCGGCTCCCTGGCTGTTCTGCAGGCCCCAGACTAAGGCTCCTTTCATGCCTCAGCGTGCCGCCTGCTTGTCCTGTACAGCACCCACCCCCCCTTTCTACCTGTAACACTGGCGTCCCTGTTCCTTCTCAGCTTCAGCAGGGTGGGCAGGGCCTGCTGCACTGAGTCAGCTCTCGGCCTGGGAATTGCTAGCACAGGCATAGAGAGCGCCGTTGTCCCTCCATAGCCTTCTCTTCACTGTCACTGTGGGAGGGCAGAGCTGATTCTCCTCCCGTGGTGGCGCCGAGGGAGCCAGCGGGGTAACAGCAGGCACAGTCACACTGAACAGAGCTGGCTGGTTTTTGGTCTCTGTCAAGTTGAAGGGAGACGTGGCCCATGAGTGCAGCAACCAACCCTACCGTTTACATCTGACTTCTGCAAAAGCAAACGGCATTTCTGCACCCGGCAAGAGGGCTGCTGCCATCAACCAGGGTTACTTAATACAGGCAAACCCAGGAGCATATGGGCATTTTCAGCCCCAGCTGCCTGCACTGAGCCCTGTTCTTGCATCCTGCAGCACCCCTAAAGCCTGCAATGATGCCTCTGCAGCAGGAGAGATGATGGAGTGGAGGTGTCAAACTGCCTTTTCTATGGGAGAGAGCGGGGTAGGGAGGGAATAGGAAGCAGGCACAGAAACCCACCCCCAGCTGTTTGCGTTTCTCCCTGGGCTGGGAATTTGTGGGTCGTTTAAGTCACAGAAGGGAGATTTCAGGGTGAAACACAGCCTCGGCCTAGGCCTGGTTGTTGGACTCTGGGGTCCTGGCCACAGCAACTGAGGATAAGAAAAGCCCCTCAGGCCTTTCCCAAAGGGATGAGAAGTTGGTGGGGAGGGACTTGTTCATGAAGTGGCAGGGGACTTTCTTGCCTTCAAAGCTCTAAGTTTGTAAGTCTCTGAGTTTCATGTGAGGGCTACTAGAGGTCAGAGCTATATTATGTTAGGACCAGGTACACCTCACAGCACCCAAATTCCTATGACTCAGTTGTTTTTGGTGGACAGGGGATTAACATCTCTGGCCCTTTCTGTCACAGGAGCCCAGAGCTTTTTCTGGTGCGTTTTTATGTAGCCAGCCCCACAGGACCCTCACCTGACCCCCAAGACAATCAGGAGGCTTTTTCTACTGGAGAGACTGAGGCAGGGATGGAGCATGGACCAAGGAAACCTCCTACCCTGATGCAGGAAGCTACAGCTTGCTGTGCAAGAGGAGGACACAGATGGCCTTGGGTGTAGGAAGTCCTTGCCAGCTTGCTCATTCTGTTGTGTACTTGGTGCTCTTGTTCTTTGCATAGCCCCTAAATAGTGCAGGTTTGCCTCTGAGGGATGGGACAGTGGAGGGAAGAACTCCTTTGGGAGTATTAAAGCTGTTTTAAAGCTGGCTAGGTCACCACCTAGGGCTATAGTTGAAGAATGTCAGCTATACCTTCTCGGATATCCTGGTAAAATCCCAACCAGCCAGCTGGTAGTAAAGTTCCTTCTCAGCCTTGCTCTTGGGCTGTGTCTTGCCAAGTGGGTGACCCCTGGTAATTTCCTCTGAGCTGTGGGGAATGCCTTAGCACACTCCCTTCCAGGGCTGTTTGGGGAGGTGGGGGAGGCTGGCAGCCTAAACCCTCCCTGGTTCTCCTCCACTCACCTGGTGCAGCCAGAGGGGGAAGCTCTGAACCATTTGCTCTCAGAGGAAGGCCTCTCAGGCCACAGGCTTGGAACATGAGCTGCTAGGCAGGAGTCACTTTTTCCATTCAGTGACCTTCTCCTTTTCCACCCATGAGTTGCACTAAAGTTTAACCTAAAAAGGTGAGGTGCTCCTCACATTTGGAGTATGGGCGTTGTCAAAACCAGATGGTTACAACATTGTTCAAATATTCTCTCTGATCCTGGAAATCCAAGTTTCTAAGTCCACATGTTCCTATGCCAGAGCAAACACCCTTACAGAAGCAAACATAAATGTCTGGCACGTGCCTTTCAACTCCACAGGACATTTCCTACTCCACGTGCTGCTGTCATCGCTGTTGTTGCTGGGGTGGAACCTTGGTGCTGCCTGCTGGTGGAGCAGGCCGGGTGGTGGGTGCCGCAGGCATGTGGAGCAGAGCTGGCCATGTACCAGTAGTCCACCACCCGCCTCTTCCTCTCTGCACAGATTTTGCCTTCCCCTCGTGCTGGCTTCCCTCCCTACAATGGCTACTGGTGAAGAGATCACACCTGCCCTGCAGGACTCGTGGGGGGACTTCTGGCTCTTCCGTTTCTTTGTTAATGCTGCTGGCTACATGAGTATTGTGGTACCGGGATTCCTCCTCATCCAGTATTTCAAGAGAAGGAATTACCTGGAGACAGGTAAGGACAGGAGCTTCCCTTCCACATCCTGCCTCCCTGTGAGCTCTCCGCACCCCCTTGGTCAACCCCATTCAGTGCTGATAGGATGTTTCCCCAACCTGCTTCATTAGACCAGGCTTGAGCCGCTTGCAGAGCTGCATCCCAGAGATGTCTAGGTGCTACCCTGAAACAAAGTTCTCCAAGGCCCCTGTGCCAGCAGATGTGGAGGCTATTAAGGAGGGAGGCTTCACCTCTCAAGCTGGTGCACCTTGTGGTGCCCAGGCTGTGGTTAATTCTGTTGCCATGTTCTCTTGCTGTGTTCAGGCCGAGGCATTTGCTTCCCTGTCATCAAATCATGCGTGTTCGGCTCTGAGGTGAAGTCTGTACACCAGGAGGATGGCTCCCTGCCACCCCGAGCAGAGCCCACAGAGTCCTCTACAGCCCGACAGGTCTTCAAGCTGCTCTTCTGTGCTGCTGGTCTACAGGTAGGGCCCTGTGCATGTGTGTGTGGCCATCCCACTCTGGGAGGAGAAGGTGGGCAGTGGGTTTGTGGCCATCAGTTCCTTGAAGACCAAGGATGCAGTGCTTGTCTTCGTTCGGGGCAAGCTTGGAGGCTGGGACACAGCTTCTCAACCAGGATAATCCACCAGAGCTGCTGTGTCACCTCTAAGGGCTGTGGAGGTCTGTTTAGCTGGTGTCATTTGGGTTGGGACCTCCTGTCCATCTGATCGCAGTCCTCTGCAGCCATGGATAGGGAAAATTCTGTGATTCAACAGACTTTTAGGCCTGTTCTTGTTCTGGCCCTCATGTCAGAGGAGCAGATAGAGCTCTTTTATCTCCCAGCCTCTCCTCTGGGTCACCTTCTAGGGCTGATGGATTGGATTTGAATACTGGAGAAAAGTACTGAATTCAGCTACGGATAAACAGGAAATTTTAATCTTTGTTTCCCTAGGTCTCTGCTACAGCCTGAGCATCATTAGGAAGGGCAGCTTTTTGGGTCTGTGAAGACTTAAAATAGAAATGTTGGCATTGTGGTAGAAAAACCTACACATCCCACAGCCAGCAGAAGACATGCACTCTTTGGCCTACTATCTCAGTCCTTTCAGACTTGCTGCGGGTCACCAGCAAGTCCTTACATCTCTCTGTGCTTGTTTCTTGGGAGGGGATGTGTGGTGAGAGGAAGTCTGTGTTACTTTTGTGAGGGGCTTGGTACTGTTCACCAGAAGTAGTAGAGGTGACAGCCAGAACAGCAATCGTCCCCGAAGAACAATTTGATCTGATGGGTTTTGAGACTAGAAATGATTTGGATGGAAGAACCAGGCCTAGGGAGCTGAAAGTGAAAACCAGTGCAGAGGCCACTGAGAAAACAGCCAGGATCTGCCACAGGGAGCTGGCACCAAAACTGCAACTGTGCATCAGTTAAGGTTCCCTGATCCTGTAGGTCTGGTTCAACAGGCAGCTTAAAGCATAAGTGCTTGGTGTAAGCCAGGATGTTTGCTTTGCAGGCTTCTCTCCCCTTGAAGAGGCTGTAAACTGAGCAGGGTTTGTTTGGGATGGCATGTTCCTGGTTGTAACCACATGGGACAGTGAGTTCCCTCAGATGGGTGTAGTGGGGGGTGGCCCCATCTCCCAGTGTCTCAGAGAAGCATTGTTGTGCAGAGGATGAGGCAACGCTGGGACAAGCAAGAATCTCCTGGGGTCTGTTCTTCCTGTGGTTTCTTGCAGCTGCCAATGCAGGTCCTGACTCTCCCTGTGCTCCTGCTTTGCAGGCCTCCTACCTCACGTGGGGTGTCCTCCAGGAGCGTGTGATGACAAGAACGTACGGTGCCACTGAAACGGACGCTGGTGAGAAGTTCAAGGACTCACAGTTCCTAGTGTTCATGAACCGCATCCTGGCATTCACAGTGGCTGGTCTGTACTGCACCCTGACCAAGCAGCCACGCCACGGGGCTCCTATGTACAAATACTCCTTTGCCTCCCTCTCCAACATCCTTAGCAGCTGGTGCCAGTATGAGGCACTCAAATACATCAGCTTCCCCACCCAAGTGCTGGCCAAGGCCTCCAAAGTGATCCCAGTGATGATGATGGGCAAACTGGTATCACGCAAGAGTTATGAGTACTGGGAGTACCTGACTGCTGCCCTCATCTCTGTGGGGGTCAGCATGTTTCTACTCTCCAGTGCTCCCAACAGGCATGTGTCCACTGTCACCACTTTCTCAGGCATAGTCCTCCTGGCTGGCTACATAATCTTCGACAGCTTCACCTCCAACTGGCAGGATGCCCTCTTCACCTACAAGATGTCTCCTGTGCAGATGATGTTTGGTGTCAATGTCTTCTCCTGCCTTTTCACGGTGGGCTCGCTGTTGGAGCAGGGTGCCTTGCTGGAATCATTACGCTTCATGGCCCGCCACTCAGAGTTTACAGCCCACGCTGTGCTGCTCTCAGTGTGCTCTGCCTGCGGCCAGCTTTTCATCTTCTACACCATCAACCAGTTTGGGGCAGCCGTCTTCACCATCATCATGACTCTCCGCCAGGCCTTTGCCATCCTCCTCTCCTGCCTCATCTACGGGCACACTGTCACTGTTGTGGGTGGGCTGGGCGTAGCCGTTGTCTTCATGGCCCTCTTCCTCCGTGTCTATGCCCGCAGCCGCATGAAGAAGCGTAGTAAGAAGATCCCGCCGGGCGAGACACCTGTACAAAAGGTCTAAGGAGCTGGGGCCATGGCATTTATGCCATGCCTGCTGTCCTGCCTCTGCTTGGGGGTACTTGCTTGATTTCTCAGAACCCGCTGAGGAGCAGGGTGGGCCTTGGATAGGCTGGACCAGTGACTCACTTTTCCACCTGCTTTTCCTGGGGAAGGGGCTGGAACAAGCCCAGGGAATGCTCTGGGCTGCCACAGCTCCAAACCCTTCCGTTTGCCTTAATGGGTCATAGACTTCCAGCCAAGGCATGAGCCTGGGGGCTCACATCCTGGGGGAAAACCAGCATGGTACTGCTGGTACTCCTGCCCCACCTCTTGTGGCTTCTCTCCAGAGTCACTGATGAACAAGGGAGCTCTTTTCTCTGACACTGTCTTGCCTCTGGCTAATGCTCCTCCATTTCTGTTGCTCCTACAGAGCTCAGCAGGAGGAAAGGGCAAGGAAAACACTAGCTTTCTTTTTGAAACACCTCCATGTGAGGTAAATCCTGAGCCTGTGCCAAGGAGGGGGAGCTCTCAGCCACCCTCCCAGGAGGTGCTTCAGGTAGGACAGACACAGCTAACAGAAGGGCTCCCAACTTGTCCTGCCCCAGGCCTGGGATCTGCTCTGGGAGGGCACACTGCAGTGAAAGGCAGTACTTCCCAGTTTGGTTTCGTCAGCTCCTTGCCCCTGCTCTGAGATAGTTTTCTTTGCTCCCCTCAGCCCAGGCTGATTTTGAGTTGTTCTAGGTTGGTTTTTTTTGGTTATATCTGCTGCTGGCGCAGCCAAAGGCTGCGCTGCCCAGAAGCCCCAGCATTGCCTCGGGTGTCTCAGTGCCACGGTTTCTGGGCTTTGTAGTTGCCATCAGAGAAGCACAAATAGCCCCTCTTCTTTCTGCCAGCTGGAGGCATTGGCCCTGGCTTTCCTGGGACCTGGCCAGAGCCCCATTGTGCCTGGAGAGCTGAGAGAGGGCAGAGCCTGCTTGGGGTGCCTCGTTCCTGCTCCACAGGCAGCAGGGGATGGAGTGAGCAGGCACCTGCTCCCCAGGCAGCAGGGCATGGAGCAGTGGAAGCTGCTTTTCCCCAGGAGCCTGGGTTTTACTGGTTAACCCTTTTTTCCTCAACACAACCTGACTGACAAACCAGCAGGTTTTGGTACTTTTGAAAGGCAACGTTTTTCTCTTTTTATTTTATTAAATTAAAAATATGCTGCATATAGTGCCCTGGGGGTAAATGTTTTTTTTTTTAATCCATGTACCTGGAAGGAAGGGAAGGACTTGCTGATCCTTCCTATGTCCCTAGTCTCTCTGGGACAGCAAAGCTGTCTTTCCTTTCCAAACACAGGTGCTTCTGCCCAGGCAGGTATCAGCCAGCGTTGGACCCAAAGCTGCAAGGACTGACATGAGATCCTTGCATACGCAACTGGGGAGCATAGCCAGGTTTGGACCACTGCTTATGCTGGGGGGCAGATGGAGGAGCCATTAAGCTGATTCTAGTTTGGCTCCTGGGTTCCCTGCATGGTGCAGCTTGGGCAGCCCCAGTGGGTGTATCTACAGCCTGTATAGCAAGAAGGAGATGGTGCAGAGGCCTGCTGAGCATCTGCCAGCCAGGGGTACCAGTGCTGTAGCAAAGCTCTGGAAGAGCCATCCTTTATGGGGTGCATCTGCACCATCATGAGCTCCACAAGCCCCACAACCAGAGCTAGGGGAGGTTTGGGGTGCAGATGGTATATCCTATTACTGGTACATATGGGAGGCCTGGTTAAAAACCTTGTGTGTAGGCCTATGGTGAGGTCCAGGGCCAGGCACAGGACCTTGGTCTAACAGAGCTAGAGAGGAGAGACTTGAGTGCAACAAGAGAAACAAGAGGAGCCTAGGGCCTGGATCTGCTTATCACAGTGCTAAGGATAACAGCATGGATAACACAGCTGGTGTTGAGCACAGCCCACTAGGCTTCAGAGCACGTAGCTCTCCAGCAGTTTTACCTGTGCTCCCTTCAGAGCTCTTGAAAGTCCCTGCACAGCCTCACAGTCCTTCATCCTGCCACTACAAATTCCCCCAAATGTCTACCCCCACCATCTGTTGACAGACTGAATATGGAATAGATTTTTCTTCGATGAAAAAAAAAAAGGTTTTTTGCCAGGTTGGCATGGGATACCTTTTTAATTTAAATGTAGATGTAATGAAAAAATTTGTGACTCCCCCTGACATTCTAAGTTAAAAAGAAGAATTGGCTTTACTGATTATTTGGCAAAACCTTCCTATCCAGAGAGAAACCTTACTTTTAAACACTTTTTTCTCCTGTCTTAGGGAAAGAAAACCAACCTGAAGGCATTTGCTAGCTCAACTCCAGCACTGCCCTAGCAGCCTGCACCCAAACAGCTGCCACACTGGCAGCACAGTGCCCTGATGTGCAACAAGGGACTACAGCAGGCTCTGCCTCCTCCCTCCCTGTTGAAGATTGATACTGGCTAAAGCCCACTCCATTTTGTGCCAGTGTTTGCTGGCAAGCAGTCAGCAAGAGAACTTGATGTTGGTGTCACTTTTCCCTGACAAACCCTAGCATCATTATGGCCAAGGGTGACAAACTCTCCTCATGGGGTGTCAGCTCAGTGTAAGGGGCAGATGAATCGGAGGTAATGCCCCAGGCTTCTCCATCACCTGGGACCCAGGCAAAAGCCAGGAGGTGGCCATATACTGCCAAACCCCACCAGGGCTGCAAAAGCCCAGAAAGGGCAGGCTGGAGGTGGGAAGAAAGGAGTCTACAGCAGAGCCTTTTGGCCTAAGAGCTAAAGAGAGGCAGCTTGAGTACAGTCCAGACCTATCACTCCACCCCTGGCTCTGCACTGCAAGGGAACAAGCAGATGGCTCCTGCCCCCAGGGAGACTCAGATTAGACCAGCCAGCAGCAGTGCAGGCTCAGGTCCTGGCACAGCTTTCCAAGCTGACACATGCAGATTGGAAAGGTTTGTTCCCAGGCTGTGGGGCATGCAGCACCCTATGTTGAGAACTACTGCCTGCTGGAGATGACCCCACCTGCACAACAGGTCATGTGTTTCTCCTACCCAATTCATGGTGCATGGGCAGGGAAGGGGTAGAGATCACCTAAAGCAGGGCTCTGAAAACCAGTCAGGGCAGGGGAGAGACCAGCAGCCTGATACCCTCAGGCACAGGCTGAGACCCTTTCCTCCATGTAGTAGGCATGAAACACAAAGGACCCCGCCATGTAAATCACATTCTTCAATACTTTAATTCCAGTCAAACAAAACAACAGAAAAATAATCAAACAAAAAATAACCAAGGCAACTGAAATACAATATCCAACCCTGGGGGTTCAGGGAGGCAGCAGCTCAGAGGAAGGGCTCTCCCACCCCAATGCAACAAGGGCAGTGTTTGGTGCCTACTGTGAACATGCGAGACCTTATGGGGGGAGAGGGGAAGCCTGATGCCTCATCACTTCCACTCCCCATCAGCTGTTCCTACACAAGCAGAAAGACACAGACGTCCCTCAGGCTGCCTGAATCATTCACCTCTGACAGACAGGGAGGGAATCATGCCCTTCTGCACCCTGCCAAAAACAACCCCAAACAAACAAATCAAAATCAACAGACATCACCAAGGAGTCAGTAGCAGCTGGTGGGAACAGACCCCATTCTAAGCAGACAACATGGTGCAGAGGTCTGGCAAGTGAGGGAAGAGCCTTCCTCCAACTTTAGTCTACCTCTTCCATGCGGGATGCATCTTCATCTCCCTCCAGAGGGGGGATTTCATCAGGGATAGCTGCACTGGACTGCTCTGCCTTCACCTCATCTTCATCAATGCCTGGGAGAGGGGAGGAAAGGAAGAGATGAGGCCTCCAAGTGATACCTGATCCCAGAGGTAGAGCCTCTCCCAGAGCAAAGGCTGGCTCCTGCCCACAGCCTGAGGGACAGAGCTATTAGCATCCAGTAGTTATGCCAAGCTACAGCACCTCCTGATTTACATTTTTAGCTAAATAGCCAATTTGGAGAAAAAGGGTTAGGTGCAAGCACAAGTTGTTTCACCAGATGGGTCACATCTCCCATGACAGACTTTTGACATTCACTCTTTAAGAAATAAAACCCCTCAGCTTGTCATCTGAGCAGCCTGGTGGTGGTGGCTCCTGGCCTTGTGGAAGACAGGACAGTCCACTCAGAGCCCTGAGCCTTCCCAAAGTACCTTGTTCCAGGTTTTCACTTGCCCCTAGCCACCTTATGTATACAGCCAGTTCTGCACATCACACCAGCATGGCTCACTTACTGGCCCTCCCCCTGCCCCGAGACCGTTACACACCAGTCTGACCAGCTAACCTGCTTTCAGGACACACTCCAGGCCTGAGAAGCTGCATGGACAGCTACCTACCAAGCCCCAGTTTGATCATCCTGTAGATGCGGTTGGAGTGGGTCTGGGGATCTTCCAGGGAGAAACCAGAGGACAGCAGAGCAGTCTCAAAGAGTAACACCACCAGATCTTTGACAGCTTTGTCATTCTTGTCAGCATCAGCCTTCTGGCGGAGTGTTTCCACAATTGGGTGGTCCGGGTTGATCTCCAGGTGCTTCTTGGCCGTCATATAGCCCATGGTAGAGTTGTCCCGCAGTGCCTGAGCCTTCATGATGCGCTCCATGTTGGCTGTCCAACCATAGGTGCTAGTGACTATGCAGCAGGGAGATGAGACCAACCGGTTTGAGATCGTTACCTGCCAATGTAGCCAAGGGTTAGCTGAGCAAGGTGCATATGCCTTGGACTGGGACCAGCCACAGCACATGATACCCCAGGTCTTTGCCCCACATTCACCTGGGGACACCCCAAAGCAAGCAGAGATCTCCAAGCAGCTCCAGGACTGCTGCACAGACTAGTTTGCACAGCTCAGCTAGCATCTTCAGCACCCACTGCACATTTCCCACACTTACCCTTTCCCATCAATGCAGGTATTTGGGTCAGTGCCCCTCACCTGCAGCCTGGGCTGCTTAGAGCAAGATGGTGCATGCTGGGACCTCCAGTCTCCTTTAGCAGCTCCTCTGCAGGAGATGAGGGATATGAGAGGCTTGCATTGATTGAGCTGGGGCCCTTGCCTGCATCACAGAGTGCCCAGCCCTCCTCACCTTCTCCACCTTCTTGTCCAGGATCTCCTTCATGAGTTTGCAGAGGGTCTCAAACTTGGCCTTGCTCTCCTCCATCTTCTTTTTCTCCTCCTCATCCTCAGGCAGCTCCAGCCCCTCTTTGGTGACTGATACCAGGGTCTTGCCATCAAACTCCTTGAGCTGCTGCACACAGTACTCGTCAATGGGCTCTGTCATGTATACCACCTCAAAGCCACGCTTCCGCACACGCTCCACAAAGGCTGAGTTGGCAACCTGCTCCTTACTCTCCCCTGTGTTTGTGTGGAGTAGAAATGAGATGTCACCAAGACATAAGAGCTGGTTACAGCAGGACAAATAGCAATAGTCACTTGGAACCCCTAGCATAAAACTGGCTGCAGGTGGGGCTCTAGGCCTGGTGGTCTTTCCCCAGCCCCCAGGGATAGGTTGTGATTCAGCAGGGAGGGCCTGCTGAAGGCAGCAGGATCTTCCTAGAAAAATTTGCTTTAAGTTAGGGCTGGTCAGCAGGTAACCTGCCTCCACCTTGCTAGGGGCACGGAGGAGCTCTGGCTCACCTGTGATGTAGTAGATACTCTTCTGGGTCTCCTTCATATGGGACACGTACTCTGAAAGCGAAGTCAACTCATTGCCTGACTGGGATGTGTGGTAACGCAGCAGCTCTGAAAGGCGCTTTCGGTTGGTTGAGTCCTCGTGGATGCCCAGCTGGGGGCAGAAGAGATGCATGAAGCCTCCAGGATAGGCCTTGCATGCACTTGGCCACCCCTGAGTCACAGCCATCTCTGCCCACCCCCTGATCATTTGAGTGTTGGGCCTAGGGCAGCCAGAGGGGCCAGCTGCCCACAAAGGCTCTCTGGGGCACTCACAAGACCTCCTCTACCCTAACACCCATGCAGAAAAGACATGGCACAGGGACAAATTGCTCCTCAGGCAGACAGGTGGTGGGCCCCTCCCTCCTCCAGGTGCAGGGTACCCAGCTCACCTTCAGATTCTTGGAAAAGGCCTCATAAAATTTCTTGTAGTTCTCTTTGTCCTCTGCCAGCTCAGAGAAGAGCTCCAAGCATTTCTTCACAATGTTTTTGCGGATCACCTTGAGGATCTTGCTCTGCTGGAGCATCTCACGAGAGATGTTCAAAGGCAGGTCCTCTGAGTCCACAACACCCCGGATGAAGTCTTGAGTAAGGGAAATGAAAACAGGAGTCAGGTTAAAAGCTCTGAGCTTCATAACAGGAGGAAAAGTGCTCAGACATTTGACTGCTATGCACCCACACCAGCTAGTGCCTCATCCAGCTGCTTTATACTGGGAGCAGTACCACATGCTGTAGGGGTTCCAGCTCTGCACTGAGAGGCTAAGGCAGGGGGGCTCTTACTTAGGTACTCAGGGATGAGCTCGTCACAGCTGTCCATGATGAAGACACGCCTCACATACAGCTTAATGTTATTCTTCTTCTTCTTGCTCTCAAAGAGGTCAAAAGGGGCACGGCGTGGGATGAAGAGCAGGGCCCTGAACTCCAGCTGCCCTTCCACAGAGAAATGCTGCAGAGCCAGGAAGGAAAAACAGCTGCCGGGGTGCTTCCTTTCTATCCCTTTCCCCAGAACCCACTGTGGGCACACTGAACTGCCATTCCTCAGCACTGGGGCTGGCAGGGGGTACAGCAGGGTCTCTAGCATCCAAGCAGCCTGTATTTCCCCCTCCTCAGCCCCACTGCCCCCCCACATGCTAGTGGCCTCTAGCATCCAGCAGGCCTGGATGGAGAAGTCATGCTTCTCTGAGGCCCAACACCCTCCTGTTTTGCTTCTAGGCTGGCACTGCCAACCCTTCCACTTGCATGGGAGTTGCAGTGCAAGCTGAGGCACCACCAAGTGGTCCAGGAGCATTCAGTCCCACTGAGGCACAACCACATGGTGGCTCTAAGTACAGGCTAGAAAGGTGCCCTCTGTCTCTCTCTGCAAGCCAGGGTGGCCCAGCACCCACCTTGACAGCCAGGTGGTCCTCCCAGTCATTGGTGAGGCTTTTGTAAAACTCGCCATATTCCTCCTGGGTGATGTCATCGGGGTTGCGGGTCCAAATAGGCTTGGTCTTGTTCAGCTCCTCGTGGTCAATGTATCTCTCCTTGATTTTCTTGGTCTTTTTCTTCTTGCCTTTTTCTCCTTCCTCCTCCTCCTCCTCAGAGCCCACATTCTCGATTTTGGGTTTTGCCTCATCTTTGGATGTTGACTCTTCCTCTTCCTTCTCATCTTTCTCCTCCTCTGCCTCATCATCACTGATCTCTTTCTCACGCTCCTTCTCCAGCTGTGGAGAAAGAGACAAGCAAGAGTCAGGTTCAGCCCCAAGCAACTGTTACCAGGAACCCTTTTTCTCCAGATGAGAGAAATGGGTGTCCTCCAAGGCCCAACAAATGCAACATCTAGAACCAGGGCTTCTCCTGAAACCAGCCCTCAAGAGTCACTCCACAGCTCATGGAACCAAACACTGTCTGAGAAGATGAGACAAGGGGCAGGAAACTCTCCGTGGCTGGTTTAGATGACCTCCAGCTGCACAGATCAAATGCCAAAAGCATGGCTGGATACCCACCACCTTTCACCTCCAATGAGCCCCCAGCCTCAAATCACCTCTGGCCACAGAAGCTAGGAGCACCACTGCTTAATACCCAACAGCCAGGAGCTATGAAAGGGAACAGAAAAGACTGTACTCTGCTCTTTTCTGGGCTCCTGCTCCAATAACAACCACCCCTGCCTCCAGCTTTCCAGTGGGTCCCCACAGTCCTTCCCTTACATACATAGAGTGTGATGGGGTAGCCAATGAACTGGGAGTGCTTCTTCACCACCTCTTTGACACGCCGCTCCTCCAAGTACTCTGCCTGGTCCTCCTTCAAATACAGGATCACTTTGGTGCCCCGTCCAACAGGCTCACCTACAATGTGGGGAGAGAACCATTAGCATCCCAGGGCATAGTGTTAAAGGGCAGAGAGCAAGTGAGACCAGCTCCTTGAGCCTAAACACTACTTGATACCTTACATTAACAAGCGTGCCTGACAATACAGCACAGCTCTAGGGAGCACCAGAAAATAGGGTGCTTCTAGCAGAGAAATACACTTGAGGTTTTGTACAATACACACCATGGTCAGTTCGGACAGTGAAGGAGCCCCCAGCTGATGACTCCCAAGCATACTGCTCATCATCATTGTGTTTGGTAATGACAACCACCTTCTCAGCCACTAGATAGGCAGAATAGAAACCCACACCAAACTGCCCAATCATGGAGATGTCTGCGCCAGCCTGTGAATGCAGAAAAAGACCGACAAACCAGTAAAGAGACAGGAGATGTCTGCAACTGATTCACAGCAGCAAAGAACTGGGTCAACATGCAGGCAAAAAGAGGCAAGCGCCAACAGGCAGCCAGCCCTACCTTCAGCTCCTCCCTGCTGCTGGAAAGGCGGGGAAGCACACTTGGGTAGGCCAACAGCTCCCACAACAAAAAAAGGCAGCAGGGCTGGAGCTATACCCCTGGGGTTCAGGCCCTGGGGAACCCATGCAGCCAAAGGCAACCCACCTGCAGGGCTTCCATAAAGGCTTTGGTACCAGATTTAGCAATAGTGCCCAGGTTGTTGATGAGGTCTGCTTTTGTCATCCCGATGCCAGTGTCCACCAGGGTAAGCGTGCGGTCCCGGGGGTTGGGGACTATGTCGATCTTGAGGTCCTTACCATTGTCTAGCTTTGAGGGATCAGTCAGGCTCTCATAGCGGATTTTATCCAGCGCCTAAGGGAGAGGGTGATGCTCGCCATGGCCTCCCTCCCCAGCACAAGCCTCACAAGCCACCCCAGGCACCAGCCTCTCCCTGGGCATCCCCGACGGGTCATCAGTCTCCCCCTGAGCTCCCCAGGAGAGGAAGGAGACCGCCCCCACAGGTGGGAGCAGGGCCCAGACTCACGTCGGAGGCGTTGGAGATGAGCTCCCGCAGGAAGATCTCTTTGTTGGAATAGAAGGTGTTGATGATGAGCGACATGAGCTGGGCGATCTCCGCCTGGAAGGCAAAGGTCTCCACATCCTCCTCCTCGTGCTGCACCTCCTCAGGCATCTGCAAGGCAAGCACAGATCGTTAGCCCCGGGGGGGGCCTAGGGAAAGCACCAGGCGCAGCGCAGGAACCTCACCGTGCACCCCGCCGGGTGTGAGAAACCAGCGAAAAAACCGTATTCGTCTCCATGGCCGGTTTTTATAGGCAAGGGGGGGGAGGGGGGGCCGGCGCGTTACCGTTCACTGTCTCCTTCCGCCTTAAAACGGCGCTGGTCACTGCTACAGTGTGCCGGCTCCCATCGCTCTCGCTAACACACCTCCCCACAGGCCTTACCCAGCTCAGCCGCTCTTTTCACCCTGGCTGCAGGCTCTGTGGGACATTCTCGCTGTTGCTTCCCCACCCTGGGCAACGCGGCAGGACGCCCGATGGGCCGCACTAGTGTGGCTTTTTAATGGCGGCGGCTGTGGTAGAGGCGGGCGCGCAGCTCTCAGCCGCGTGCCGTTACCGGGCCCGCTCCCGCTCGCGACTCCCCGTCGCCGCGGCCCTCTGAGCGCCGCGGCAAGGGGCGACGGGGAGTCGCG
>JANZLQ010000052.1:168431-179094 GCA_026212715.1 Elanus axillaris
GCGAGAAAACCTCCGGCCCTCCCAGCCCAGTGTTCGGCTGCTTTAGCAATGCACGGCAGTGGTGGAAGGTGAGCAAAGCCCCCTCAACGTTCCTGAGCTGCACCCAGCTCCGGGTTTGCATTAATACCCATACATTAGTAAATATCATAGCTCTGAAGGGAGCTACATGCTATATTATGGCTCTAGATGGAGTGTGAACTGGCCCCGTCTGTTAGGTCAATCGCTTGTCCGCAGTGATGCATCCTAATCTGCACAAAACCCCTGTCAGCTGGCAGTCACCACTTATGGGTGTAAAAAAACCAAAACCCCACCCCACCCACCAAACTTACATATATATATATATATATATATATATATATATATAGGGTTATCAAGAGGACTGAAGACAGCTTTTTGCACTGTGCGTTCATGGTGGTGCTACCCGGGATGGCAGGTGATGTGCAGACCCCCCTGAAATTTAGCAAGTTCCCTGTATCCAGAGGACCCAAGTATTGCATGTATCCAGTATCCAGAGGGCAGGCGTGGACTCTAAGCTGGTTTTTTTCAGGCTGCCTGTCTCCAGGCTCTTATCTCTCCAGAACAGATATCTACTCCGCTGTGATGAAAGCCTGTTGTTTTGCTTAAGTGCCAAGGTGCAGCAGGACTCGGGGTACTTTGTCCCCCAGCAAAGGGGAGTGCACCTGAATTCAACCTCAGAGCCGGGCAGTTAAATGGTCTGCAGAAATCTTTTTTATGTAGCTCTTTGTTTCAAGGTGCTTCCTCCAGGAGCATGGGGTCCTCTTCTCTCTCCCCATTCACCTATGCCATGTGGCAGCAGGCACCAGGAAGTTCCTGCAGCAGCTTCAACTGCAAAAGCATTTGCTGTTAATAAAGAGCCTGGGAAAATTCTCTGCAGACAGCGACCAGTTTGGATTAGAAATTAAAATCAGAAGTTAGATCACCCCGGAATGCTCTGGCAGATTCCCATCCTTGTGATCTCTCAGGGAGATGATCTCTAACACACAACTCCCTCCAGAATCCAAGCACCAAGCTTGTATTTTAAGACAGACCTGCAAAGCATCACCACGTAAGCAAGAAGTCCCCAAAGCCTGAGAAAAAGGCAATGGGGATGGGGTGAGACAGCTACCAGTGCTTTCTGAGACACAGTGATGACACTGTGGAGTGTCAGCTTCAGGAACTGACTTCTTTGCTGTCCTGCTTGGTAGCAGCCTTTGCCACTGGGTCTCTCCTTCTGCGCTGGTGGTAGATATTTGTTCCAGTTATGGGTTTCTGGGGTCAGATAGCAGGTTGCACTAACAACATGAAGTAAGCAGCAGACAGTGTTGTCAGATAATAAGACAGGAGGCTGTTGTCTTAAATGTAAGACTCAGATCAAATTAAATTTAAAAGCTCCCATCTCCAATAAAGCTCCTGCTGTGTCTCCCAAGCAATGATGGATCCAAGCCTTTCTTGTTGCCTTTCTTGAAAACAGCCTATTTTCCCTAAGGCTTTCTGATCTGGAAGGTCGTCTTCTGGGTGAGCTCCTCTCCCTCTCTCCCTCTTGTTCTCCCTCTTGTCCTCCTCTCCCTTCGCTCCTTCCCCCCAGCATAAAGCAGAAAACATAAACCAAGATCACTTCAGAACTGACTCGGGGGAAAAAAAAGCAAATAGAGCAAGGTCACTTGCTTTGGGATGTCTCATGTCACCTCCTCTCTGGCTTTAAGATGTGCCATGCTGTCACCTAAGGAACCCTACGAGCCCCTGTGTCCTTGGGACCTCAATGCCACAGCACCTTGGGCCCCATGTTTCCCCTTGAGATGTCCACACTTGCTGATCAGCAGCACTGAGCTAAAATTTGAACATCGCTACAATTTTATTTTTCTATATGAGCTCCAACCTCAGCACAAGCTAAAAGCTGCAGGAACCAATCCCCCAGGGACTCCTGAGTGTGAAGTCCAGACTGGCGGTGCTCAGCCAAATGACCATTGTGGTTTAAGAGGCCAGGACAAGGCTCTTGGCATCATTAAGAATCTCAGACCTCGTCAGGAGGAGAAAAACTACAAAATTTATCTTTGAGTGGATATTCTGGGAAGTCTCCACTTCAGGACAGGGTAGGTGTAGATGCTGACTCACCCCAGGCTTTCAGCAGTGGGGCATGTAGCACTTACCATCCCCAAAGTACAGGATTAAATGGTCTCTAATTCACAGCTCTGGTCCTGTCTGCACAGCCACTCCCAAGCACTGGAATCAACATCTCTCAACAGAGATGTCTCTCAGTGGAGACAGACAGTTTGAAATCCATTAGTGCTGAACAGCGTTGCAGCCACCAGTGACCACAGGCAGACAGAAGGCCAGAAGATATACCCGAGGGGAGGCGAGGAGAAAGGCAGCTTCCAGCTCCTAAGTACAGCACGGGCTGCTGGCTGCTTCTCTGCACAGACCTGTGCACCCACCCAATACCAACTTGCAGGATGGGTTCTAATGATACCTTTCTTGGGGCAAGGAGGAGACCCACAGCGAGCAAGACACCGTGGAGTAAGGAAGGCTAAGGCTGGGAGAGAGTGCCCATTAAAATCCAGCCCCGGCTGGTGCAGGACAGAATAGATTTCACCCACAGGTCTCATCTCAGGAGAGGCACTTCAGCCCCCTGGGGAGCACCTCCGTCCTCAAGAGTGATGCACGGTCCTTGGGCTGCATGATGCCAACGCTGGCATGTGGTCTCAGGGGGACAACACCTCTTCTTTGAGGGAAGGTGACAAATCACACAGCCAGTGACAACTCACTTACTGCCCCACAAGCACGAGCCCTTGCTGAAGGGCCAAGCTGCCTTACTTCACCTTGACAGGACGTGTTGCCTTTGTGGAGCCTTCTGCTCCCAAGTGACTCTCATGTTATCGTCTTCACCTTTCCAAGTATAGTAACAAGCCTCCCAGAAGAAGCAAACAGCTGTGGAAACAGTTTCTGTTCCAAACTGGAAACAGCTGGTGCTTTGCCCAGTACTGGTACTGGGCCCACCACTGTATGACACACAAATCTAGATGTTTCCACCCTGTGTAATTTGCGCAAGGAGAAAAGGCAGCCTCAAGCGGGGCCCAGGGGCTTGTTGCTCTTCCACCCTCTCCATCCCCAGAACAGCAGCATGGTGCCAAAATATGCTGCTGCTGTTGGCAGATTGCTGCGCTCTCCAGAGCAAAGGGAGAAGGCAGAGTTCTGCTTTCCCAGACAAAGGCAGTCAGCAAAGCCTCTCCTTTACATAAGGCCACGAGGCCCACGGACACGCTCCCCAGGACATGCTGATGGGGCTCAAGCTGCCCAGCCCTTTGAGTTTTCTTTCTGAAACCGCAAACGTGCACTGCAGGCATTGCAATGCCGTCACCTAGATCCCAATTTCTACGCTCTGCTCAAAGCTAGGTTGTAACAGGCAGAACAAACTGGCAAAGTGCTCTCCCTTCAGACACGGTTGCTGCCAAATCTTTCACAAAAGCTACTTTTTTTTTTCCCCTCTTGTAGCAATTCCCTGTTTCAACTAAAGCGATGAAATCCAAAAGGGGAAAGCAAACAAACAGCTGGTTTGGAAAGCAAGAACAAAAAGGGAGATTTATGCCAGGCTGTGGGTAATGCATCATATGACCTGAAGGAATATTTTCCGTGCCTCTTGGGCAATATTTGAGTTCTAGGGCCTGAGGAGCTACAAAGCATTTGCAGGCACTTAGTGTTTTCAGGATCCTTTATACTTGGCACCCATGTCAACGATTTTCCTTGGAGATTTGCAAGCACTTTGCAACTGTACATTAATTAACTCACCAGGCCTACTCTACAATGAGATTTCCCTTTCCCTCTAATGTGCCTGTGCTAGGGGCAGGGGAAACTGAGGCAATGGCAAGGCCATCAGTCTGCAGCAGGGCTGAGGTTGGAGGGCTGCATGCCGTCCAATTCCCCTTTCCATTGCAGAACTGCCCTTCCCTTTGCAAGCATGACTCATGGCGACAGCGCTTCCCTCCATCAGGCGCTGCCCATCCCATCCCGGAGGAAGCCATGGGCAGCTCAGCTCAGAGATCCTCTGCACTGGCCCTCAGTGCCACGGAGCAGAGAAACAGAGAGCCAGTGTGTTTAAAAGGCAGAGCAGGCAGGCAGGAGTGGGGTGGCAAGCAGATTAGCAGCTGTATCCGATTCTCTGCACGTGTGACAAGGCAGCGGAGCACAGCCGGGTTGGGAAAGGGGGAGAAGGGGCATTTTAATCAGTCACATGGAGGGAAACACAGAAGATGCTGGACCTCTGTCAACTGCCAGCAGGTTATTAACCTATTAGCCAATGGGGGGAAAAAAACCACTACAGTCTCTTTGGAATCCAGTTATAATGAGATTGCAATGATCCTGGATGCTCTGATAGTCAACAAAGCATCTCAGCCTGTTGCTGAGATAAGCAAATGGCTCAGGGACCATTTTAGTTTTGTTGTTCCCTCACTGGCCCTGGCTGACCCCAGAGCAGGGTCCTGGCTAGCAGGCCCTTTTTGCAGTGGGGGTTCTTCAGGCGTTGGTTGTGGGGCTCCTGATTGTGACCCCCTGGGACCTCCGTGCCCTGCCCTGCATTTCGGGATGAGAGGTGGCAGAGTGGAGGTGATGCTCACCTGATGGCCTGAGCCTGGCTGTGACAAGGTGGGGAAGGAGCGGGATGCGATCCCCTTCTGAGCTCTGCCTATGACACGAAGATCCATCTGGGCATGTCACCGCTCGCAGGGAGCCAAGCAGATCTCCAGCATGCTGCCGTGCCTCTGCTTCCTTGTATGACCCAACCTGCCAGGATAAAGTCAGGCAGATGCCTGTGACTCCTTCACTAGTGGGCTGAGGGCAGCAGGAGCTCACTGCCAGCAGAGGAGCAGCCCTGGGTGAAAACCTGCAAGGAGAGTCAGGGGAGAGGGAGGCACTTGCTGCAGATCGGTCCCACCACCTCCCAACACTCAGCACCCCCCCTCACTGGTAACACTGAGATGCATCGAGGTGACACAGCTACCCGCAAAGCACTCGCAGCTCCAGTGAGCAAACAGCCCAGAGACATGGCAGGGAAGAGCCTTGGCCCCGAGTGCCTCCAGCCTGGTGGTGGGGACGTGGGTGTTTTCCAGTTGGGCAAGCAGAAACAAACCCCATTGTCCACGGGGCAGGCACAGCTCAGCAAGGGGCCTGCAGTGCCCACAGGGCTCCCGGGGGATGGTGTGGGTGGTGAGGTCCAGTCAAGACCCAGCCGCTCTCAGACTGCCAGAGAGGGGAGGGCTTTGTGCTCTGGGGGACAGCAGCATTTTTCGGACATGGGGTATCTCGTGGCTGGCAGGCTGGGGGTGAGGACATAAACCCTGCTGCCCAAGCCACTGCTGAAGGTCTCCTGTCCCTGCCACCTCCTGGATGTGATCCTTCCCACAGCAATCCCTCCCTCCTCCATCCCCATCCCTCTGCCTCCCTCCCCACACCCTGCATATATTCTCTCCCTCCCTGCACTGCTGCTGCCCTCTCCTCAGCTCCAGCTGCCCATTTGCTTAGTCTTACAAGCATTTACTGCCTAATGACACCAATTAGCCCCGGAAGTTACTGGGTGGCTAGTTACTGAGTGACAGCCATGGAGCCACCGGCCAAGGGTGAAAAGTTACCCCTACAGCAGGCAGTTTCCACCTGCCAGGGGCCAAGCTGAGACCTGGGTAAACTCAAGACACAGTGCAGGCTCCCACTGCTACCAGAGAGCCAGGGTTAGCCCCTGGCACAGCAGCATGCAGGAACCCCCTGCAACATTCAGAAATGGCAGCCCCAGGGTAGGGGCCATGCTGAGCACCCTGTCACCCTGTTGTGGTCTCACACCATGTCCTTGGCAGAGGATGGAGCTGGCTTGGGTGGAGGGAGCCACACTATAGTCAGGGTCATCCGGCCCATTGAAGCAGTGCTGGGGGCACATCCCACTCCTTGGCGTGACGGAGTAAAGCCATTGAGGAAGGAGCCAGCTGGCACCCAGCCACCCTCGTAAAACACCACGGGGAGCTGCAGGCAGCTGGGAACAAGGGAACCTGGCAGGAGGAAAAGGGGTGGCAGCCACTGTGTGGTCCTGCTTTCCCCTGCAAAGCCCATCCATGTCTCAGCGAAGCCAGGTGCCCAGTGGCTCCCTAGATCTCCAAGCACCATCTAAAAGGCAGAAGAAGCCTTGCTGGAGGATGGCTGAATCCCAGGCCTTAGGGATAAGCCATGGCTCCCCATCAGCCTTCCCCAGACACCTTGGTGACAGTGGGCAGAGCCATGCTCCAGCTCTCACCGAGTGCCACTGCGGCCAGAGGCTGCACACCCTGCACAGCAGGGCAGGGGGAAGGCGCCTGCCTGCTCTCCCAGCCAGCCAGCTCACCCGGCAGGCTCCATGGCCACTGGCATCTCAGGAACCATGGCATATGGCCACCTGCAGGGATGAGGGCTCCAAACACAGCCCCAGGAGCTCTCATGGCTATGCCGGTCCTGGTCTGTGCCTGGCCCAACAGTTGCTGGCTGGTATGGAGGAATTCAGCTCTGTGCAAAAGTCTGGCATGGCTGACTAAATTGTGTTTGGAGACTAAGCCCATCCTGTCATGCTTTTCCCCTTGGGTGAATCAGCAGCAGAGCTGTGGCTGAATGCTCCCAAACATTCTCCAGGGAAGTCTCCAGCAGAGCCCTTTCCCACAGCTTCCAACAGTACCAGCCGTTCATCATTTCCCCTCCTTGCCAGTCACGCTTCTGCATGTTCCCAAGCTGAAATGTGGCCCCCCCCGGCCTCCCAGCAGAGCACAACCACGAGATACCAAAAGAAGGGCAGGCCGAACCCATGGCTGGCAGCCCGGCCGGAGTGTATCACATCGCTTGGACTGCACTCCCTCCCTCAGCCCCTCTGCAAAGCCGAGCATCCACCTGTGGGCAAAGCGTGTGCTAACACGGCCCAGGGAGAAGGAATCCCTCGGGGGGGTCCCACGCCCCTCGCGCATGGGGCTGGGGCGTCACCGCCGGGAGCCTGCAGTGCCTTGTGCTCCTGCCGCCGGGGGACCCTGGCAGAATTCGGCTGTTCCTGGAGGGGAGGCACCGGCTCCTGGCCCCTTGCCCGCCCTCGCTGCAAAGCTGCCGGACCCCGAGCGGGGCTCTGCTGGGGGCTTCGCGGGGCTCAGCCCCGGCCGGCGCAGCGGCAGAGCACCCACAAACTCATCGCCGGGAGGCCACGGGCCGGTGCTGCCCCCTGCCGGCAGCAGCCGGCGCAGCAGCCCCTGCGGTGGGCACGGCGGCCTCCGGGAGGGCGGCCGGCAGCTGCGGGCCCCCTCCCGTGACGGGGGAGCACGGGGAGCCCACGGGGAACGGCTTAGCCGCCCTGCAGGCTTAAGTGGCTCCGCGGCATGCGGGAGGGAGGGTGGAAAAGCGCGGGGCGGGGGCAACAGTGGCGTGCTCCCGAAAGTGGGGAGCTGCTGTCTGGTGGGAGAGGATCTGGCCTTTCCGAGCTGGGAAGCGTCCCAAACCGCCCCTCGGGCAGGGGGCTAGGGAAGGGCAGGCAAGGGCCCAAGCGCTGGGACCCCAGGCCCACTGTGAGGATGAGGAGGCAGCAGGCTGGAGCGGGGAAATGGGGGCACCACTGGCATCGGGAGCTGCAGACGCAAAGTGGGACCAGGCACCCCAAAGCGTCGGCAGCGATTCAGAGGGCTTGTTGTGTGTGCTGTGCTAACCCACGGCTGTGCTGCAGAGAGGGTGCTGGGGATGAGCGAGAGCCAGGAAATCTGGGGGTTTAAGCAGGGAAGTCCAAGGGCAGAAGCTCCAGCTCTTAGGTTGAAGGCAGTGTAACAGAGCAGGACTGCGTTTGCCTGTAGGTAACGTACCATGCAGAAGGGCAGGGATAGTGTTAGGGAGCAGATTTTAGGGTCGTGCTGAAGGAAGGACCGTATCAGGACACACAGTGACAGTCACCCTGAGCACAATACCTGCCCTGCGGGGCTGTGCTTGTAGCTCAACTGCAGGCCACAGAGAAAGGGGTCCTGGCTGGGCCTCTGAGAGCCCCAAGTCTCACAGGGGTGGGGTGGGATGGGACAGCATGGGGAAAAGCATGAGGCGCACACCCTCGGGTGTAGCTCACTTCTCAGAAGGCAGCTTGCCCAGGCAGCCAGGAGCATCCTTGTGCCACTGCCCGTGCCTCAGGGCTAAAAAGGGCTCCTGGCGCTACCTTCCTGGGGGCTCATGGCCTGAGGCTGACTCAACACATACATACTCAGCTGAAAGGGACTCACAGACAGTCTCTGGGGAAACATGGCCTGCTCTGCTAACACCACAACCCAAACCCAGTAAACCTCCTTTCTGGCAAGCCAGAAAGGGTAAGTCAGCCCTGACAACAGCAGTGGCTGGCTTCCCACAAAGAACCCCCTTCTGAGGAGGAGCTGCAGACATCACCTGCTCCCTGCCTTCTCCACTCTCCCCACAGGACATTGCCATTTCCAGTGGGTGCAAGCAGGTGGAAAAGCCTCACCTGGCTTTTGCTAGTGGTGTGTCCTGGGATGGCAGAGATGGGAAGCATCACCGCAGGGCTGAGCTGCCGCGCGGTGTCCAGCCGTGCTGCGGCTGTGCTGCTGCTGGCCCTGCTTTGTAGCTGCAGTCGTGGAGTTGCTGGGATCCCTGTAAAAAGCCATGCTTCTCAAGAAGAAAAAGAGCTCCACAAAAGCCTGGCTTCCTGGTAAGCCTTGGAGTGGCTTGTTGCTGGTGGCAGCTCAGGCCAGGGCTGCCAGCTCTGATGCAGGACAGGCTGCTTGCTCTGCCTGCCACTGCTCCCAGTGCTGCCCAACTCTCCTTCAGGGATGCTCCAGCTGCTCCTGGCAGGGAGTGGGGCTCCTTATGTCTATGCATGAGATATAGCCAGTGCAGCACAAGCAGGCCAGCAGCAGCACGTGGCCATGATTCTGTACTGCGTCCTCCATCATCTTATCTGCACAGGCCTGGGGACCATGACAGATGAGCTTCACTATCTTTTACCACCTGGCCGTGCCAGCTTCCCTCGCTCCCTACCTTTTCCCATCCATCACAGCCCCTACAGCACCCGCTCCCTCCCCAAGGCAGCACCAGGGCACAGGAGGGATAGGGATAGCAAGCAGTGGTGGGGACCCTCTTTTCTCACTTCTCACAAGACCTTTACCAGGGCAGCAGACCAGTGCCCTGACCTTGAGAGGCACCATAGATGTGGGGGCAAGGGCCATGCCATGAACCTTATGCTGCCTGTACCTTCATTTCTCTCCCTTGCACATGAGGTTAGGCTCCTGCAAACAAGCCTCAGGCTAAGCCTTGGGCCCTGTGGGTAGCCAGGACCTCTGCACCAGGCCAAATCACACCGAGGGCAGCTGGGGCATGGTGCCTGGGGAGGAAGAAGCTACATGTGGAATGGTGCAAGGGTGGAGGGCGGGCTCCCAGCTTTCAGTGGTCAGCCTACAAATGGAAAGGGTCATGGGAGAGTGCCTGGCCTCGGGGACAAAGGACATGCTGGAGGCAGATGGAGCTGCAGAAGAAGCCCTAAGCAGGGAGGCGAGGGGTGGCATGGCCCCTGGGCCTCCAGGAACAGGGAAGGCTCCCCAGCAGTGTTCCCTTCAATGCCGGCACCCCTGGGGCCATACAGGAACATGTGGGACTGGCAGGGCAGGGAAGGCTGGAACTGACACGAGAAGGTGACAGTGGCCAGTAAGAGGTAGCTATGCCAGTCAGGGGGTGACATCCTCACAGACAGGATAGCCAAACACCGTACCCAGCTGGCTGGTGCTGGGGGGTGGGGGGTAGGCATTTGCTGCCCCATGGCACTGTCCTGGTGCCAGCCATATCTCCCCGGGAGAGGTCCCCTGCCCAATCCCATGGGGGGCCCAGAGGGGAAGGAGAAGGCAGCACCACCCGGTACAGGCGGGAGTGTGGGGCTGAGTGCGTTGGGGTCAAAGCACCCATCAGAACACCTGCCGCCCCACAGCACCCCAACCCCAGCTGCCCTGCCCCACTCTGCCCCAGCACCCACCCACTCCTGTGGCAGCCGACACCAGCCCTTAACCCCGTGCCCTGTTTACGGCCTGCGGCGGCAGCCCCCAGCCCTGCGCCCCAGACCGCGGGACGCAGCGCAGCGAGCTCCTGCCCGGCATGGCCCGGGACACAGCCACGCTTGCTTACATGTTTTTTTCCGGAGCTGGCAGGCTCCTTCCCGCCGTGCTGCTGGCTGACAAGGCAGATCCTGCACCGTTCAGGCAAAGGGCTGCCAGCAATGCCTGCCTGGGGCTCGCCAGGTCCTAGCGCGCTGCCTGCCACGTCAAGGACAGAGCGCAGACGGGTGCCGGACAGCCCTCAGCCCCGGCCCAGGGCCAGCCCCGGCGCCGCCGGCACTGCAGCCCAGAGCCCCCACCCCTGCCTAGCCCTGCTTCGCACCCCGCGCTGCCCCGGGTCCCCCAGCTGCAGCACCGCAGCTGCGAGAGGGATGCTGCTGCGGTCGCCCCACTACCGCGGCTCCGGCACAGGGGTGCCCCGTGCTCTGGCTTTTCCCAGCGCTTCCCCTCCTCCTGGAGCAGAGGGGTGGCCCTCCTGCCCCTGCGCCCTCCTGGGGACCCTGCCCCGGGAGGGGGGCATCGCTGTGCTGCGAGTTTGCCCAGGTAAGGAGGCCAGGGTGCTGGCAGCCAGCCCCACCACTGCTGCCCCC
>JANZLQ010000052.1:180241-190469 GCA_026212715.1 Elanus axillaris
CCCCCGCCCGGCTGGGGCTGGCCCCCTCCCCGGGCACCCCCCCCACCCCCAGCCCCGCCATCCCTCTTGCCTCTTCCCATTAAAGCAGCCCAGGCAGCGAGCTTTGGTGCCGGAGAAAAACAGGTGCTGGAGCCAAGAGCGATGGAGCCAAGTGGAGGGTGGGAAGACACAGGGGAAGCACAAAAAGCACACCAACGCCCACATGCCAGCACCCCTTGCTGCCATTTCCTCCCACCCCTCATTTGGAGCATGAAAAAAGCTGTTCTGCTGGTGACAGTGGCATGCTCACCTCTACCTCACTGCCTGTCCCCAGCCCTGGGGCTGCTGCAGGAGGGAGATGGGGTGGCAGAAGCATTTCTCCTCTCCTAGCCCTTGCTGCAGAGCTGGGCTGCAGCCAGCACTTCTATTTTAAGACCCACAACATGTATGAGGAGACGAGGGGTGTGCATGGCCGAGCCTCGCAGCCTGCCGGAAAGAGGCCTGGCTACCCACAACCCTGGAAACTTTGCCTTCTCCCACCGGAGCTGGTACGTTCCCAGGGCAGGTTGGGTGAGCTCCTCTTTCCCCTTCCCTGTGCAGGCTGGAACTGGGGCAGCTGCAGCCGGTGTAGCCTGGTGAAGTTATTGCAAAATATCTGGGTTGCAGGAAGCCCTGGGGGTCTGGCCACACTCCCCTGGCCCCCTCCATGGCACGCAACATCCACCTGCCATAACCTGTGCCGGCGGCCATCCTGTGAGAAAGGAAGGCTGGGCAGGCCTGGCAGAGCTGTGCAGGCAGGATTTGCTCTGGAGGCAGCAGCTTCCCTGTTGAGCTACTGCAGCAGGGAAAAGGGGCCCAGGTGCCCCATGGGATTAGCTGGGCTGGGTGCAGGCACAGAGGAACCATGGGACAAAGCATCCTTGTGAGAGGCATAAGACAGCTCAGGCTTCTCCCTGAGCAGGGCTGAACCCTGCTGCAAGGGCCCCCCTCATCTGAAGCTCCCCCCACCCCTTAGCAGGGACCACCTTGCAGAGTCCCTCTCCTCCTGCATTGAGAGGTGCTGCTGGAAGAAGAAGCTCCCAGACTAAGTCTCTGTTTGTTTTTTTAATAAAAACAACACCCACCCACCCCCACCTGCTTGTGTTGCATGTTGGCAGGATGCTTGGGGAGCCAGTGGCACCCAGGAAGAGCACTGGGTGAGTGGGCGAGCAGGAGGGGTGCTCAGCACCAGGCTGAGGCCAGGGGCTGTGGTGGTTGGGGTGTGGTGTAGCACTGGGGCTGGCTGGAGCAGAGCCGCTTGCCACAGCCTCTCTCCCCTAGGGAGGCAGCGAGCAGTGACCTGATGCTGGGAGTGGAGACCATGCCAGGATGGCACCCAAGAGGAGGATAAAGGGCAGGCTAGTGCTTTTCTCCCCCTCGGTTAGGGCTCACTCCTTCTTCCCAAAGAACTTCTTGAAGACAGATTTGTTCTTGGGGCAAGGGGTCTTCTCCCCCAGCGTGTCCCGCGGGCTCCCCAGCTGGGCCACGAAGGAGTGGCAGCGTGCCCGGGGCACGGCTGGTGCTTGCTCCCCGATGTACAGTGTGATGGAGTAGCTGCTCCCAGCCTCTGCTGGCTCCTTGGGCATGACCACCGGCGTTATCTTCTGGTAAGTGGCTGCAGAAGGCAGCAGTTGGTGGGGAGGGGAGGGTGCCAGCAGGTGCTGCGAGCCTCCCAGAGCCCTCCCCGAGTGGGGGCTGCACCCCAGGGCACAGTGATGTGGGACCACGCGGATGCTGGAGCAGCATCGCACCTGCCCTTGGGTGTATGTGGGGGCAGGGGCAGTAGTGCCACCTCCTGGCAGTGACAGCAAAACCAGGGCCATACCTGAGGTGAAGGAGTAGGACCTCCTCTTGTTGGCCACCAGCCCATAGTGGTCATCTTGGCAGCTGTTGTCCCACAGGCTGGGGGACTCCCTGGGTGACCACTGCTGCTCCCTGTGCCTGGCCCCACAAACATCCTCTGAAGCAGAATGGAGACATATTGCAAGGCAAGGCCACCACAGGACACCCCAGTGTCAGCCCCAAAGAGGACAGGGAAATATGTGGTTATCCCAGGAAATCAAGGGAAGTAACTGGTCCTCCCCTGAACCCTATTCCTGGGCGTGGGGCCCAGGTCCAGACACCACTGAGTTCAAAACCGACCGACAGCCTTCAGCTTCCCCCAGTCGGCTCCCTTGCACTTCTCTGGGCTGGGGAGAGGAGTCAGGGGACAGCAGGAGCCCAGCCAGGCAAGAAAGTCACCTGCTACTGCCACAGACCCATCAGCTGGGCCATCCAGGCTGCTCAGAGGCTGCTGCAGCCGGGTGTTTGTGCAGGGCAGCACCACGATCTCCTGGCTCTTGGTGGTCATAACCTGATGACATCCCTGGAGGTAGGAGCTCCCAGGGCTGGGGACCTTGCTGAAACTGGGAAGCAGCAGAGATTTAGCAAACCAGACTGGCCCACTGATGTCCTGCTGGAGCAGCACACAGCGGCAAGCATGCGAGAGAATTGTAACAACAAGACCTGGCTGGCCAGCTCCTGCCTACTCACCCTCCAGCACCACTGGTACCCTCGACATGGTGTACTGCTGCCTGGAAGTAATCCACTTCGGGGAAACCTGAGGGCACAGCAAACTTCTTGTTGGCAGCGCACAGAACTGTCTCATAGAGCCAGCCCCAGCTCTGCATGCCTGTGCTGCATGGCTTGCCCCTCCGACCTCCTGCTGTAGTGCCTGCTCTTGGTCCTGCCAACCAGCCTAGGATTTCATGCCAGGGCCTGAAGCCCCTTGGATATGGGCAGTGGGAAGACCTCAGTATTACAGGTCTCCTTGCCTGAAGGGCAGGCAAGGAGTTTCCAGGCCCTGCAGAGGAGATGGAGGAAGACCAAGGCACAATTATAATTTTCCTGACACTGGCTTTTGGCTGCTGAGGCTTCACTGACGTCAGTCGTGCTATTCCTGATTTATAACTGTGTATGTTGTGTGAAAACAAAGCCTCCAAATCCTGCCTGGCAGAGAACTGCTGTTCCCGATACAGGTTGGGAGGATGCATAAATCAAGAGACAAAGCTGTGCTGCTTCTCTTCTGACCCCCCATGTATCAGAGGGCTCAGTGGGGACTGCATACCCATGGTAACTGCACATAGCCAGGCCACCGCTCTACCAGCAAGGGCTGTTCACCTGAGTTTTGCTGTAGCTTGGAGACCCATTCGTTCATGAGGGGCTGGGAGGGGGCCCTCAGGAGGTACTCGGAGCCATCCCGCAGCCTGGGGGACAGGAGAACAAATCAGCAATGAGACAGACATGGGGTACAGATACTACAGCCCCCACCAGCTTAGGAAAGAAGGCAAGCAGGTGAGAAAGAAGAAAATCCTCATCTAGGCACTGGACTGAGCTGGCCCTGCCTGGGGGTGTTGGTGTGCATCTATCCCAGCAGTACAAAGCCCCTTCCACCTGGGAGGGGTGCTGTGGCTATAAAACCCCAGCTGCCTTGGGTTGAGGTGACTCACTGTAGCCTGAAGCAGTTGGTCTTCTTGGTGTACTCAGCATCTGGGGTGCAGACCGCCCCAGAGAGGTTCAGGGGAAGGGCGACCACAGAGCTCTGCAGCACAGGGAACAGCAAGAGCAACAGCAGGGTTGGCAGGCTCTGCCTTCCCCAGCTGTGGGGGCGAGGGCGCCCTGCTGCTGGCACCCCACCTCGCAGTCAGCCCCCTCCCACGTCACCCTGCTCTACCCCACCGTACCTTGAGGCTGTCCCGGCAGTCCTGGTAGAAGCACAGCGTCTGCCTCATCAGCACAGCATGGAAGAGGCCCCAGGCCCGGCAGTTGGCCTGTAGGATGAAGCAGAGGACAGCTGGGATGCCAACAGGTTTGGGAGAAGACAGGTAGTCCCCTGCCACTCAAAATGCACCCCAACCCTGGTGGGCTCTGGTCGCCCAGCATGGCCAGCAGCACTGCCACAGCAGTGCCAGGAGCATCCGTGGCTTCACTCTTGCCCCAAAACCTGGATGCTTCCCACCACGACCGAGCACCCCAGTCCCGAAGGAGCCCCACAGCCATGCTTGTACCTTCCTCCCTCCTGTCTGCAACACATGCTTCCTTTCCAGTGTCCCCTCCATCATCTGAAACTCCATTTTACTGGGAGGAGCCTGAAAGGGGACAGGGGATCAGTGAAGCAGCACTGGGGCCAGTGGTGCCAGCTCAGACCCTGGGCACATGGGGTCGTTCTGACCCGTCCCCAGTGGGCAATGCCAAGGTGGGCATGTGACAACAGGAGCAATTTTCTGGCCTCAGCAGGGGCTGGGCTGTTTGTAGGATTTTTGGGTGAAGTGCTGCCTTGCTAAGGCTGAGGGCCAGCAGGGGAGTGCTGCAGGGACCCCCAAATTGAGCCCCTAGCTCTTCCCCACCCTGCCAGCTAGAGCAAAGGGGCCACCAGAGTCAGGGAGCCCCCAAACACAGGTCATGTTTGCTGGAGTGGGCAACCCAGCTGCTGCCTGAGGCGTCCCCCAACCCCCTGCCTGACCCTGAGGGCAAACCCCCAGGACACAGCTCTCACCTTGCTGCCCTCCCTCTCCTCTTCCCCATGCCTCCGTCGATCCGAGGCGCCGGGGCTGTCCAAGGAGGCTGCAGACACCAGTTCCTCCACACGTGGGGACACCCTGTGCCCGCTGGGGCTGCCACCACTGCTGTATCCCACACTGGGGCTCTTCTCTCCCAATGGGCTGTGGAGGAGCTGGGTGGCAGTGGGAAGGGTGAACTTGGCTACTAGCACATTGTTGGCTGATGAGAGGATGAGGGGCCCGCCGGCAGTGGCGTCGGGGCTGGGCAGGCTGCCTGTCCCACTCCCCGGCTGGCGGTGGGCACAGCTGCCTGCCAGTGGGCTGGGTGCCTGCTGCTCACCCACCCCATCCCAAATGGCCTGCAGCTCCTCCTCTTCTTCCTCAAACTGCCTGTGGGCAGGGTGGCAAACCTCCCTGGTGCCCGACACAGGGCTGTCATGCTGTGGGGACCCCAGCGCCCACTCAAAGACAGACAGCTGGGTGGGGGCAGCAGGGGAAGCCGGGGACCCTGTGGGCTGGCCACTGCCAGCTGGCTGCTCTGTGCGGGCAGGGCTGGGGACGGCTCCTGCCCTGCCTGGGATGCTGGCAGGAGACAGCCCAAGCTCCAATTGAGCAGCTCCCCAATGCCTGGCCCTGCAAGTGATGCCAGGGCTGCCATCCTGGCCCAGCTGGGCAGCCAGCTCATCCTCCTCCCGGCTGACCTGCTCGTGCAGCGTGCCGACGCAGGACAGCTGGCTTAGCCTGAAGTCCAGCAGGTCTTCACTGGTGCTGCTGGGGCGCTGCGGGCTCCAGTGCTCCCCAGCACGGTGTGCCCTTTGCTGGCTGTAGCTGGGGTTGAAGCTCACCTCCTCGAACCACGTTCCTCGCTCGCTCTTGGGGGATGTCCCCAGCCCCTCACCAGGCCCCTGGGGACTGTGCCCATCCACAACTACCTCCTCCTGCCATCCAGCCCCATGAGTGCCTGTGGGCTCCCATGGCCTCACACCCTGGCCCTGCCTCTGCTCCTGCCCCTCCACCTCTTCCCGTGGCACTGCGGCCCCTTGGTGACACCCTAGGACCACCGTGTCTTGGGGCAGCTCTAAGCTGACCATGGAACCCAGGGAAAGGTGGGGGTACATGGCTTTTGGGCCAGGGAGGTGGAGGTCCCGGGAGGCCACCCCACACTCAGCATCGATGTCCTGCACCAGCGGGTTCCTGATGTAGAGCAGCAGCTCCCCGAGTGGAGCTCCAGCAGCAGCCGCTGCCAGCCCCCCCTTCATCCGGCTGCACTTCTGAGGCCATGTTTTGCTGGGGCCACGGCTCTCCTCCAGTGTGGGCTGCAGGGAGCTTGCACCCATGATGCCCTGTAGCGTCAGCAGCTGGGCCTGCTCGGCCGTTGCCCGCTCGGCCCTTGCCCGCTCCCGCCGCTGCAGGCTGTTGAAGAGGGAGCCTGTCCCAGCCTTGGGCAGGGTGTGGGAGGTGGCCGGCGTCCTGCCGCTGGGTGCCAGAGGGCAGTGGGTGACAGCAGGCTGCTGCTTCACACCGGAGGTTTTCCTGACCTCCACCCGCGCCTGAGGACACAGAGAAGGAGAGAGGGGTGACGCCCATGGCTGGAGCCTCTGCCACCCTGTGCGGACCACCCCTGCTCCATGCTGCACCTGGGCAAGCAGGGAACCAGGGGGAAGCAGGCAGCCAAAAAACGCTCACCAGCAGCACATACAGAGCTGGGAGGGGCACAGCTTCACTTCAGCCCCTCGAGGGCTGCTCCCACCTCGGCGCAGGCAGGGGAACCTCTGCCCGTAATGGAGTCCCACAGGTGTGGTGCAGCAGGGGTTGCCTGTGCCATATGGCTCTCCCCCTGCAGCGCTGCCCTCCAAGCCGCCACTTTTCAGCAGCTACTGAGACAGCAGTCACTGCCCTCAGGCAGCAGAGTGGGCAAATTCAAGGGCAGGAGCTGAGCACTGCCCCTTCCCTTCCCCTCCCCTTCCGCACAGACACCCTCTCCAGCCCAGCTGCAGCCCCTCTCCTGGGTTTCCACAGATGCAAGGATGAAAGCAAAGGGCTTTGCGTGCAGGAGCTGAAGCAGTGTCCCCCTATACCCCCCTTAGGTTGGAGGGTGCCTGTTAGCAAAACTCTCCTGGTAGCCTGGCAGCCCCTCGCCCTGCCTCGATGCCCTCTGGCCTCTATGGCCCCCTGCTCTCTCCCTTGGCTACCCAGCCTAGCTGCACAGGCCGGGTCGCAGCCACCCTCGGGGCTCCTCACACACAGCTGTTCATGCCAGCTCTGGAGCAACAAACAGATGCAAGCCCCAACAAAACACTGGGTGCCCAGCCCCAGGGTTACAAGCCATGCAACCCAGAGTGAGGCCCCCCCCCCCCCAAACGTGCACACTCACATGGCCCCATCCACCCTTGGCTCCCTTCAGGTGGCTGCACAAGAGACTGCTGCTGCCCCCCAGCAATGGAGGTGGGGAGGTTCTCCCACCAGCCGCCAGCTCACCATGCCTCCCACGGCCACCAAAACCACTTACCCAGGGGCACAAACTGCAGCCAGCCTGGTCTAAGCCACTCGCATGCCCCAGCGCCCACAGCACTGGGAGGGTTTCCCCTCTCCTGAGGAACCACTGCTGGCAGGGCACAGCAGCACAGCCAGGAGGGTTGGTAGCAGGTGGATACACGCCATGCAGCCACTCTGCCCGGCATGCAGCCTTCCCCAGGGACGTTACCTCTTCCACCAGCTGGCGAGGCGGCTTTCTCTTTCGCTTTAAACTACCCAAAGTGTTTCCTAAAAGCCCCTGGCAACGCTTCCAAAAGGTTTTACAGCCTGGGGTTTTAGTGGCAGGGAGCTGAGCGGGGGGAGAGAGAGACACAGGAAGAGTTGAAGGCAGAGTGGGTGAGGAGGAGCGCAGGCAAAGGGGGTGGCACAAGCTGGTCCTCAGCCATTGGGCATCACTTGGCATCAGCACAGCCAAAGGTCCCTCTCCTGAGACTTACACAGCCCCAACAACTCGCTTGGAAATAGCCCGGGGAGGTCCCAGCATGGAGGCTACCCCACAGGCCTCCCAAAGCCTCCCGGTCCGCATGGGGCAGAGCTCCGGAGAGCTGCCCTGGCTGCACAGTGGTGGCCGGCCCACTCTGGGTGCCCACCCGTGGTTCTGCTGAAGCCGCCTGCCGTCCCCCACTTACTGGCTGCACTGCCTCCTCCCCTGGCCGCTCGCTGCCACCCACTGGCTGCACCTTCTTCTTCTCGTCCTTCTTGCCGATGCTGAGGATGAGGTTGACCGTCCCTCCCAGCCCGCTGGGGCCCCATGGTGGCAGCAGCAGCGTGGAGGTCTCAGCAGGATCCCAGATGACGGCCTCCTCGGGAGGCCCCGCACTGCGGGGCATTGAGCTGCTGGGCTCCCCCCAGCTCTGCTCCACTCCCGATGGGGCATCTGAGAGGGGCGATGCTGGTGGGGAGATGGCCACTCCTGCTGCCCACTGTGGCTCTGATCTTTGCATGGGCTTGAGGAGGGAGCAGGGTGTGAACTCCGCCGGGCTGCGGATGCTCTCCAGCTGAGGCTGAGCACACAGGGCATGCTGGTCCTGGGGAGCAAGGCAAGAGAGGGAAGGTGGAGGAAAGGCTGCCAGGGCCAGGCACTTTCTCAGGACGATCTTCCCTTTGCCCTGCCTGAATCCCAGAAAGTCCCAGAGTTATTGACACACGTCCCTCCCCTACTTCTGCACCACCCACTCCATCCAGTGCCTCTGCTACCCTCAGCCTCAAGGCTGGTCCTGCTCCCCAACAGTCTCATCGTAGCTGGGTACTCACTTGGCTGGTGGGGGACATGCCTGAGGGGCTTTCCAGGTCCCTTCTGTCCTCCTGCTTGCTGCCCAGGTTCCGCTGATGCCTCTGTGCTCGCCAGCGCACCAGCACCCAGCCCAGCATGCTCTGCAGCTCCTCCAAGCGCTCCTTTATCTGAGGGGAGGAGAGATGCTGAGCAGCCTGCAAGGACCCTGGGCCCAGGGACACCGGCCCTACCAGGACACCCCATTACAGAGCAGATTAGGAGTTTTTTGGGAATGGGATAATGTCAGTCACATCATCTCAGGCCTTAGCAGCCATTGCTAGGTGAAACCCACTCCTGCCCTGAGCAGGCCCAGGGACGCATGGTGAGGCCCGTACCATTCGCTGGGGCTCTGCACCTGTACCTTGCTCTTCCCTCCAGGGGCTGTCCCCAGAGGATTTCAGGGAGTGCTGAGGGTTTCCCCAGCCCCATTTCCCCTGTCCTTACTGTCGCGCTTAGGTAGTGCTCCTCAGACACCAGCTGCTGCCCTGATGCCGCCAATGCCTCAAACTCCTTGAGCTTTCCTTCGATTCTCCTCTCCAGCTCCTCACATGGAGTCTCCAGAAGGCCATGGCCACTTGGGCTTTCAGAGAAGATCTGAGCCCTCGTGTCCTCTGTCCAGGAGCTGTGGGCACATAAAAGAAAGGCTGGGGGGGGGGGGGGGAGGACCTAGCCCCTCCTTAAACCTGTGGGCCCCAGGGAAGCCACTCCCATGCTCAGGGATGACTGGAAGCAGCTCACTAGGGTAGTGGTAAGTCTGGCAGGGCAGGGAAAGGTGCCATGGTGCTGCCCCGCGGCAGGCAGCCCTGACACAGGCCTTCATTCCAGGGTCCCCATAGTCTTGCCTGGCTGCAGCTCTGGCACTGCCCACATACTCACCAGCAGCCCATGCTCTGGCAACGCCATGCTCTCACCAGCTCCCCCTCAACCACCACAGTTGCAACCCCAACAGCTCATCACCACTTACATCATGGCTAAGTAATCCTTGAAGAAGTGCCGCAGCCGGCTAGCCTGCTGCACGCGGGCCCGGGTCTCCCGCAGCAGGTCCTGCAGCCCTGCCCAGGCCCACAGCGTCCCCTGCACCTCCCGGCTGATGGGGCGCAGCTGAGCAGGGCAGAGCTCTTGCAGGCGAGCAGCTGCCCTCTCCAGCTCCTCCAGCTTCCCCTGCAGGGTCTCCGATACCACACACTAAAGATCACAAGGCAGAAAAGGTTCAGGGTGCATCCAACCACTCTGTCCCGGATAGACTCCCCTGCGTTCTGGGATGCAGGGACACAGAGGAGGATGGAGGGGAGGATGCTGGCACAGGGGCTGCAGAGAGCAGGCAGAGCCACCCTTGGTAGGGAGGACGGGCAGAGCGGAGGGCTGCCTGGTTTCCCTGCTCTGCTTTTGTGAGTCACCTCCCCACCGGCAGGAAGATGAGCAAGGTGCTGGTAGCCAGGCACTGGCACATGGGACCTGATGCAAGCTCTCTCCCCTTGCCTGGCCCGCACTGGCAGAGGGGAGCAGAGTGGGGCAGAGCTCGGCTTGGCTGGAAAATTCCAGCCCATCCCACCGTGGCATGCCAAGGCTTACAACACCAGGGCCCCTGGGGGCCAGTGCCTCTCTGGGACAGCCCCAGCCAGGACACCTCCCCACCAGTGGCACAGCCAGCCACGGTGTTCCCTGGGTCTCACCTCCATCTCCTGCTGCTGGCTCAGCAAGCCCTGCAGCTCCTGGAGATCCTTCTCACTCTTCACCATGGCGAAACCGCTCTCTGCTTGGGCAGTGTCTCGAGCCAGTGCCTTGGCTCTGCATTGAAGGGTCTCCAAGCATGGGGACACCTCCGCCACCTAGATGGGCAGGGTGGGGGGGGAAGACCGACGTC
>JANZLQ010000052.1:209630-257824 GCA_026212715.1 Elanus axillaris
CCACTCACTGAACATAGCCTCCAGCTTCACCAGGCAGCAGACCAAGTTGTCAAAGTCCACACCCATGTCAGCATCTGCATAGCGGGCCACCACCACCTGATGCAGCTTGTTGTTCAGCTTGAAACCTGCAAGGCAGAGGACTCAGTACCCCAGGGAGACAGGAATGGAGGGTGTAACTATGAAAGTCCGTGCCCCCACCCAATGGGACTACCAACCCACCCAAGGAAGGGCACCATGTCCAGCCTCATCAGGAAGAGGGGATGCTCTCCTTGGAGCCATATGACTAGTTAGCTCACTGATCCACCCCAGGCTTCATCAGGATGGGACCCCGCAGGTCGAAGGACAGAGGCTGGGGCCACCTTGTGTGTGTCCCTAACTTGGAGGATCCAACACTTGGCACTGCTGGGATAGAGAGAGCCCAGCGCAGACATGGGCCTCATCTCACTACTGCGACAGGTTGGCTCCAAGCACACAATATAGGCTGTTTTCACTCTTCTCCAGCTACTTGGGACAGGGCTCCAACAGCATGAATCCCCTCTCCAGCTCCCAGTCCAGCACCATCTTGCCCCAGACCTACCAGCTGACTCTAGAGCCATGCGCATCTCATAGGAGCTCATGGTGCCTGACTTATCCAGGTCGTGCTGGCGGAAGATTGCCTGCAAAAACATCACAGAGGATGTGAAGGCAGGCTCTCCTGTGGCCTCCAGCCTGGCTGTCCCGTCACCCTGCTGCACCAGAAGGGGTGCTACCCCCATCCAGCGTGCCATACCCCCCCACTCCTCCTCACCAGCCAGCTCCGGATCTTGTTCCACAGGATCTGGAACTCCACCAGCCCAAGGCGGGCACTGCCATCTTTCTGGAAGCAGAGGGTCAAGGAGAAAGCAGCCAGCAAAGCGGGTGGTGTAAAGACAAAGCCATCGGATTCCAGCCACCTGAGGCAACAAAAGCTTGGCCACACTTGGCCTGCCCAGTTTCCCCCCCCCAGCTTCCCTGCTCTGTCCTGCAGCATCAGCAAGATCAGAACCTGCAACCCAGTGGGGAAACTGCAATGCTTAAAAACTAGCTGCCATGCCACTCCCTGGGAGCAGCGGTGCTGCTGCTGTAGGAAGCACATCGCTGTAGTATCTTTGGAGCAAAACTGGGCTGGCCTGCAGCAAAAGAGGTTGCTGCAGGGCCAGGCTGAAGAATGGCTCGGAGCTGCTCCTCTACCTGCACCTGACCCTTCAGCTGCCTGTCCTTGTGCAAGCAGGAACACAGGCCAAGGCTCCTGTCGCTTTACACCTCTCATCTGCAACTGCTGAACAGGATGGTTTAGGGTAAAAAACCCAAGAGCCCTTGTTCCCTTCCAGGAGTGTCTCGAAGGCTGGGTGGCATCACAGCATGTCAGGCTGGGGAGCCTGTGGGGAAGGAAGGCACTGGGCACTTCCTCCCAGAGGGGAAGGTTGAAGGTGTGAGCAGTGCTGGGCTTCTGGTGGCAGAGCCAGGGCCCAAAGCAAGCAAGGGAACTGGTGACCCTTTCCAAAAAGACTGCTGCTAAAGCCCAGAGGAGGTGTAGGGCAGGTAGCCTTGAAGCCACAAAGACCCCTTCCTTCCTTCCCCTGGTTGAACAGCCTCAGCAGGGCTGGAGAGCCAAGCCCCAGCTCCAATGTAGAAATCTTGCTGCTGGCAGGCTGAGCACCAGGAAAGCTGGCCCCTGCCCACAGTGCCAAGAGGATACATCCATCAGGTTGACCATGTTGCGGCAGGAATCCAAGCTGAACCCATCCGTCTTCAGATCTTTGTCTGAGGAAGGAGGAGGTTGAGTACATGCATTAAAACACAACCTGCTGAGCAGGCCTGAAAAGGCAGGACGGGCAGCACTTACGTCTAGCAATGACTCTGTTCAGAATAGTCCGGAGCTCAAAGACACTGATTTCCATGTCCTGAAGCAGGAGCAGAGTTAGCAGCACCCCTTGCCTGCTCTCCACCCCACTTGTGGCCATTCCTCCCCACCTAAACATCTCTGCCTTAGTCACAAAACATCAGGGTGCCATTGCATTTCCTACATGGCCAGAAGAGTTTGGGCCACAGCTGGATGCCCCTTCCCCATCACACCACCCCTGGGGGCAGCTGGGCTAAGCTACAGCAGAGATGGACTTGTCTGCAGGATGGGACTGAGCAAGCATGCGGTGGGCTGGAGGTCTCATGGCCAGGGATCCTGTCCCATCCCATCCCCTCCCCAGGCCAGGGCTCCCCAAAGCTCAGCTCAGCTGTACCCACCTCCCCGGCCAGCTGCTGGAACATGTTCTTGAAGCCATCCTCTATGTCATCCTCAGTTATTTCCTCCTGGGGTGACACAGGCCAGAAAGAAGAGGTTAGTGGTCAAACCTGGGTTCTGCCCTACCTCCCAGGCTCAGCAAACACGAACTGGAAAAGCAGCTCTTCTTTGTTCTTCTTACCTTTGTTACTTCCCACATCCCCATCACCTCAACCCTGCCAGCCCCTCTCCAGCCACAGTGACACACCTCCTGCCTGCAGCTCCCCCTCTGACGCCCCAGAGCCTCCGTACCAAATGAACCAAAGCGGCAGCTCCTACCTCATCTGCCAGATCTGCAGAGATCTCCTCATCTAGCTCCCTGGGGGCAGAAAGGAGGAAAACAAAGTGATGAGCGGGGTCCCCAGCCAGCAGGCTGCCTGTGGTGGGGAAATGTCCCACCGCTCACAGACACAGGGTGTCCCCTGGCTAGGCAGGGACTCACGCCGTGTCTGACTGCTTCTCGGTGAAGACCCGCAGGATGAAGTCAGCTTCCTTGTGTGGCTCAAAGGTGGAGGGCACAACGATGTACTCGCCAGGGGGCAGCCGGATCTGGTTGCTCACCTCCCGCAGGTTGATGAAGGTCTCAGACCGTGCCCGGGACTGATTTCGCAGGAAGAAGTCCTTCTTCAAGTGCACGTTCTGGGTGCCCTGGGCCTGGGGGAACGAATGGACTTATGGACAACAGCCCCTCAACAGTGGGGACCCACAGGGAGCGGCAAGACCAAAGTCAGCCCCATCAGGCAGGACATCCCTGCCCTGCCCATCCCAGCAGGATCCATCCCTCCCACATGGAGATGCCCAGCGCCCATTAGCACTCTAGCCAGTGCCAGCAGGGTGGGAGCTCCCACGCCACTGGGTGCACACGTGTGCATGCATGTGCATTAACCCATTCCTTCCCACTCTTGTGCTCCCCTCCAAGAGTGGTTAGGCTCAAGCTTCTCAGGACATACCTCCTCAGGAACCTGCAGAGAGGAGAGAAAAGGGGGAAAAAAAAAAAAGAAAAAAAATCAGAATCCCAGTACCTGCCCCCATCCCTTACAGCTGCATGGAGCATGGGACAGGGCACATTAACCCACAGACTGGCCAAAGAAGGTGGGAAAGATTTCCTTGAGGACTGGGGTGCCAGGTTGAGGCAGGATTGGCAAGGCTGAGCCCATCCCAAGGAAGCAGCATTGGGGTGGGCAGGGGTTACCTCGTAGACAGCAAAGCCGATGGTATGCATGTCGCCCCCCACCCGCCGCTCCCGCCGCCTGTGCTTCTGCATCAGAGCCACCAAGAAGCTGCAGGCCACCTCATCATCCCCAGGGTCATCATCCTCTTCCAGCAGCTTGATCTTAAACTGGGGGTTGATCCAGAATGTGGCTGGGAGGAAAAGGATGTGTGGATGAGACACCTGTCTCCATCATGCTGCCAAGAGCAGAGATGCAGAGGTGAGAGGTACCTGGGTGATTCCTGCAGCCCCCGGCAGTGCTCCCCCGGCGCCATGTGCCCTCGAACACCTGCGTGTGCCATCTGCTGAGCTCGTCCTTGGTGAGGGCATCGGGGGTCAGGTTGCAGATTTCCAGCCTGGAGAACTCCCTCATGAAGTCCCGGAAAGACATCCTGTGGGAGGCAGGCAGGGGCTGAGGCCTGGACACTGCTGGTGGGGAGGGAGGAGAGCGCAAGCAGCTCCAGACCCAGCCAGTGTTTTGGGAGAATTAAGTGACAGCAAGATCTTTTACCCTGAGCAGTTATAGTGCATTTAAAGCCCGCTGCTGGGTTTGGGGAAGAAGGAATGTTTACCCTTCCTAGGTATTTATTTTGCATTTAGTTGGGCTGAATTTCCTTGAAGGGAGGAAAATTATTAACTAGATCAGATGAGAAAATGGTAGCATGCTCTCCAGTGCTGGAAAGGCAGCTCAAAAAGGAAGGTCATGTGTTTCAGGTGAAGCAGGACCACACGATCTCTCCCCAGCTCCTCTGCTGCTTTCCAGGCTGGCTGCTGAAAAAGAGCAGCACTTTGGCACTCACCAGAACTCTCCATCCTCCATCTTCAGCTGCAGCTCTTCCCTGTCATCAGGGTCAATGTTGTTCCACTCAGAGGAGCTGGAATAGCAGGAGAGACAATTAGATGAGGACTACTCAAGGTGAACTGAGAGCACTTCAAAGCTGGCCCTCAACTGCCTCCCTCTCTGATGCAAAGGGCACTGCACACTGCAAACTCTCCCTTGGCAGTGCCATGCACTCAACTGCTGTGTGTGCAGTGCCTGCTGGCCTGCCAGTGGTGGGACTGAAGTCCCATCTGTCCAACTCACCCATCGCTCCAGGCTCCGGTCCACTCCACCTGACCCCAGGGGTTCCTGATGCGGATGAGCTGTTCCTGCTGACCCCGGTAGTTCACCTGCCAGTCACCAGACACAGGAGGTTGAGCCTATAACATTGGCCAGGCTATTTTATTGCTATTAAAGTCTCATCTAGCCAACTCACGTCTCTGAAGGCCGTGACAGAATAGGCGTGGCCCTTTACCAGCTTCTTGAAGGTCACTGCTTCCATATCAAAGGCACTTGTGATCTGAGGAGAACGTGCAAAGCTCAAGTGAATATGATTAAATTCATATAGTCCTATCCCTACTCTTTCTCTCCGACACGTGGAGAATCCCCCTTGCTTTGCACTGCTCCAGCCAAGAGAAGCAGCAGGTACCAGCACCCTCTGCTCAAAGGCTGCTGGCTGAGGACAATCTAAAGACAATTTCCCAGCCAGTAGACCCTGAAGATCCATCAGGGAACTGTCCAAACTTCAGAAAGCGAGAAAAGGATTTCACGAGAGGGAATGGATGGAAAACCCCGCTCCAGATAATTCTCAGATGCTGACATAAGACATAGCCAGAGCTATAGGCAGACCCTTGTTCTAACAGCCCACACTTGAGATGGACATTCCTGCTCCATCCAAAGGAGCCTGTTCACAGCAGCTGGGCTGCAGCCCCATGCGCTGTGGCCTGGGGCTGACATGCTGACTCTGGAAAGGGTGCTCTGCTAAGAGGGGAAAGAAGTAACCTCCTGCCTGGTATCCCAGCGAGGGATCTGCTGACAGTCTTGGGCTGCAAGGCCTCACCTTGGCCATCGCTGGGGCAGAGCCCCTGGCTCATCCCGGCACACCACTTACATCGATGGAGCAGCCCAGCAGGGACCCCCTCTCCAGTGCCTTGCGGATGATCTGGCCCATGTTGCGCGGTGGCCGCTTGAGGTCATACATCTCTGCCACGCCACCAGTGAAGTCCTCAAAGCCCTCGGTGGTGCTGCCCCCTGAGAGTGCCTCGTAGCAGCCGTTCAGCCTGAGCACCGTCAGAGAGGGGCGTGTGAAGCGACAAGGATGTAGCACACTGCTGCTCCCCAGGCACCCAGCACAAGAAGGGCCAGGGACAGAAAGAGACCCCCTCCCTGCGACCCTGCACAGTGAGCTGCCCTGTCCCCCACCCACCCACATGCCCACCACAGTGGTACCCACTTGGCATAGGCCTTCTCCAGCAGAGCACTCCAGAATTCAGTGCACTCTGCCGAGTGCACAAACAGAAGCTCCCCGTCCTTGGTGGGCAGCTGGTCATCCACCACCACATCCACCCACTCACCAAACTGCCAGATCTGGGGGATCAGAAGAGAGTGGGGTGAACTCAGAGCATCACACAACTGGCTCATCCCTACCCTAGAGGGATGCCCTCAATCTACCACCCTCCCTCCTGCCCTCAGCACACCAGCTGTGGAGGGCCAGGAGCTCCCAGCCCACCTGGAAGTGGAAGATACCGGTATAGTCCTCCTGGAAGCTCTGCCCATGGGGCACCACACGGTGCAGGAGCTCCTCATTGAGTGTGAGGGAGCCAATGGCAGCCAGCAGCCAGCAGTCACCTGGGGAGGGAGAGGAAGCCGGTGTGAGCACCCACCACCTTCCTAGCTGGGGTGGTAGGTGGTGGATGTGTAGGAGCCCATGGCATGCTCTCCTTGCAGACATTTGGGGCTCCCCAGCTCAAAAAGCATGTGGAGAAACCAGAGAGCATCCAACAGACAGAGCTCAGGGAGCCAGGCTTGTTCAGCCTGCCTCAGAGAGAAGTATTATCTCAAGGCAACAGGGAACAATCCTCCCTGACCTGGAGCCTGTGTCCAGACCACCACATACAGCCAGCACCAACAGCCCCCTTCAGCAGCCATTTATCTAGACCCTCCTTGACTCATTCGTATGATTGCCCTCCACATCTCAAGACAGGGAGTTCTACAGTGGAATTACATTTTGCATTTAAAAAACCATTTTATCAAACAAGAGGTTTAATGCTGCTGCCCCAGCTTCTCAAATTGCAAGCAACACCACCACACTTTTCCTTTCAAGTGCTCTTAACCACAACTGCTGCTCCAGGCCAGCACTGAGCTTTAAATTCCTTGCCTTGGTTCCCCTTTCTCTTTTGCCTTTGAAACCTGTCACACCTTAGCCTTGAGCCTGGATAACCTGCACCAGGCTGTGGTTTGACAAAATGGCATTTCAGACTTTTTAATGACTAATTGAACACTGCCACAGTGCTCTGGGCTCTTACGTGCTCCAGTTACCAACTCAAGTTTGTTCTAATTACTGGATGCATTAAATGTGGTCAGCCCTGAAACCAGCATGCTATGTGTGCTAAGATACACAATACTCCCAGTCAAGTGCTCAGCTTGATCTAGATCATGATGACACTCTTGGTGGTGCTCAGATCTGGTTCTGATGACCACAAAATCCCAGTTGCCAGCCCTGCCAGCCTATACAGCCCATTAACACTGCTCTTCTTGTCTCAGTACCTTTGTTTTGAGAGACACCCCTGGAGAAATGACAAATCAACTTGTACTCCGTTGCTCTCCTCTCAGTTCCCTTCTGCCACACCATGTTGCTTTGCAAGCACTTTGTCATGACCAGCACATCCTCACCTCCGTTTGTTACTGTCATCCAGCTGCCATCCCTCACCATTTACCAAAGCAGGAAACTCTCTGGAGCAGCTCCTGGCGTTGTTGTCAGCACGTGTCAGGCATGGACTCACCTGACATCTCCCCTGATCTTAGCATGGTCAAGCTGTGCGCACTTCAACCTATTTTCATGGAGCCTTAACCTAGAGCCACCAGGAAGCACAGGGTATCCCCTGCCTTCCAGTTTCCACCGCACTAAAATGGGAAGGGAGCCTTTGGTACAAAGGTGGTTGTGCAGAAGCTGGCATGAAAATGTGCTGTGCGGGTCTCAGGAAAGGTGCTGTGAAACTGGTCAACCCTCAACCTTACACAAACATCTCTTTTCCAGCCACGCCAGTCCTCCCCAGCCACTGCTCTCCAGACCAAGGTCCAGGGACAGAGGTCCAGCACTCACCCAGAGCCCCCTGGCAGATGTCTGTCCGGGTTGCACCGCCAACGATGAACTGAGGGTCATCCACTAATTCCTGAAGGGGGAAAAGAGAATCAGATGCTGGTGCTAGATCTTGGCAGGGCCTGGGATTCTGGGGGGCTGGCACCCACTGCAGTTCTGAGTTGGGAGGAAGTGTATATGGTCCCCAAGAGATGCACCACACCTGACCTCTGCCAGGGAAATCTGCTTGACTGCAACCCCAAGGCCATTACAGTAAGGCTAAGGCAAGGCAAGATCTTCTTCTGTAGCCATGGGAGGACACAGCTAGATAGACTAATGGCATTAGCCTTGCATCGTGGCACTAGGGGATACACACCCTCAAAAGCCCCAGTCATCGAGGGTGACAAATCCATGCTGTGGCACCTAGAAGCAATGACATAGCCCACCCATTTTAAAGCCCATGGTCTGCTGCCCAGGGAAAGCAGGGCCTGCTAGACATGATGCTTTTCTGAGCAGACACTCATAGGGCATTGTTCTAGGCCCTTGGGAAAGCGGGCTATGAAGCACACGAGGGACTTTGAGCACTGAGAGGAACAGACCAGAGCCACGCTGCAGCTTGGCAAACCATGTCAGTGCAGACATTGCAGGGTAGGGATGTCAGCCCAGCCTGAGGAATAGCAAGCCCAGCACTTACCGATGGACGTTTCCACTCCACCCCCCGTGTCTTGCTGGAGTGTGGCCCCAGCTCCTTGAATCCAAGGGCAGAGGGGCCAGCTGGGAACTGGGGGTCCCTAAAGAGGGTGCCACTCTCAATGCACTCCTGTTTAAGGGCCTCATAGTCCTGGTTGAGGTACTTGATAGCATTATTGTGTTGGCCAACCCCCTCAGCTCTCAGGCGGTCCCTCTGCAGACGGGCAGCCATCCCACCAAAAGGCATCATAGCTGGGCTCCGGCAGCACTACCTTCAGCTCCGTTCCCTGCAACAAAACAGGCATGGCCAGGCTGAGGCAGGGCCCGGTACACACACAACCCCCTGGGAACGTCAGCCATTTCACACAGTACCAGGCTCAGAGGCTGGATCTCCAATTCCCCACCACCCCCACAGCAGGGATCTTCTCCGTCATTATTGCCCTGGGACAGTGAGCAGAGCCACCACATAGTGCATCCCCAGGGTGGGCCCACACACCAGGAGGACCTCCCCAAATCCCATCCCCAGCAGCAGCCCCGTTCTGACCCACGGCCTCCAGCCCGGCTATCGCAGCCCTGCTGCTGTCTTTAGGGGACACTGAAGGATCAGAGCGGCTTTGAGGGCCGGCTACGAGGAGGCAGCCCACTGGCCGTCAGGCTGCGGCTCTCCCGTCCTGTCTGTCCCTGCTGCGTGGAAGGGCTGAGCCTGGAGGAATTTCAGACGCTTTCCGCCCCCGACAGCCTCTCCTCCCAGCGTAGCTTTCCGGGACCTTCCCTCGTCCCAGCTCCTCCTCGCCTGTTACAGCCAGGAGGGCGTCAGCGGCTGCCCTGCAGCTTTTCCCAGGCCTGGGCCCCTCTCCCTTGAAAGCCACCCCCCTGGCTGCTGGAGCACTGAGTCAATAGAGCCGGGAAGGGAGGAGGCCAGTGGGGTGCAGAGACAGCTCTATCTATGGGGCCAGCGGAGGACGAGGGAAGGAAGAGGCGGGATGGCCCTTCCCAGCACACACCCAGGCAGGGTGACTCAAGCCTCGTCGAAGGCCAGCGGAGCAGCCTGCTGAGAGGCACTGGGAAAGGGACATGGGGTGCAGCGGGGCACCCTGGCACCAGGAGACCGGGGCAGGGCAGACCCTGCAGGGCCCCCCCGCACCGGTCCCTCACCTTGGCAAAGGCCTTGCCACAGGCCTTCCTCCCGGGGGGGGGTTTAACTGGCAGCTCACGGCCAGGTGCTTTGAACCAGCATCACTGAGCGTGCCTGGCCTCACAGCCCTGCCCCACTGCACCCGCTGTGGTGGGGCAAGCCCCAGCTCCCCTCCCTGCCCCCAGCTGCCCTCAGCCCTGCTCAGGCGCCCGTGGCAGGAGCCGGCGCTGGTGCCCACCGCGCTGCCCAGGCGCCCACCGCGCTGCCCAGGCTGGAAGGGGCCTCCAGGGCTGTCTGGTCCAACCCCCGCACAAGCAGGGTCACCTGCAGCAAGGCTGCGAGGCAGGTGCCACCACCATGGGCCCACTGGCATTTGCAGCTTACCCTGCCCCACTCCCCAGCCAACTCAGCTCCTGCTTGGCGGTGCTGGTGCTGAATACTCTGGAGGTTTCTCCGCACGAGGCAGGGGAGCAGTCCTTGGGTAAATAACCTAGGAGCCAGCAATCGACTCAGAGCAGTGGGCTAGGGTGCCAGCGCTGGGCTGCGGCCTCCCCAGCGCCCCATCCCAGGGGTGTGGGGTGCAGCCTGGCTCCGGAGAGGCAGCTCTCCTTATCCTGAAGTGCTGTGATAGTTAAGGGAAGGCAGGCAACAGCAAAAAGGGTGCAAGCTCTTGGCAGGTGTATAGGGCATAAATCTGGCTGCTAACCCAAGGGGCTGCCCTAACCAGAAGCTTTTCAGGAGGAAAATCTGCACCTCCCTGTCACTCCACCAGTCCTGGGATGCTCTAAACCCGCCATCCTTCTCAAAGACAGCACCAGCCCTTCTGTCCTCTACAATGGCCCCAAATCTACAGAGCTCAGCCCTTTTCCATCCTCTCCTCCCCCCAACTCCAGCTCCACAGCCAGCACCCTGGCAGCCTCTCCCAGCAGTGAGGCACTTGTTGCCTGCAGAGCTGGCAGAATGATTCCTCTGGTTTGAGCCACTGCCCAGAGCCTGGGGGGGGCTGCAGGAGGAGGAGGAATCCCAAATGCAGCCACTGGCACAGCCTCCAGTTCTCACCTCGCCACCTCCCCAGCACTCACACCACAGTCTGCCGAGGGCCACAGCCCCTGCCAGGCTCCCTGCACTCTCTCCCATGCTGCCTACCAGCACTGGACATGGCCGCTGACACAGGGAGCTGTGTGCAGCCCAGACATGGGCACCGTGTGAGTTATTCTTAGCTCTGAGGCTCAGAATACTTGGGAAGGTTGTGCTCAGTGGCAGACAGAGGTCATGCAAGCACAGACTGAGGAAAAACACTTCAGACCTGAGGATGGGACAGGAACCATGTGGGGCCTTAAGCAATGGGGTCAGTTGCTGACACCCACCCCCCAGGCTGATGGTGATGGGATACTGCAGGTCCTCTACGGGGGAGAAAAGGGCATGTAGAGACAAACCAAGCCCCCAGGGCAGTCTTCCACACTAAGCAACATCCAACCCCAATATGGTGCTTTCCAGTATCAGAGGCACCTCTGAACCCTCCAAGGTGGGAGCAGAAAGACATCCTGGTCCCTGCAGGGGCCCTGATACCTCGTGCATACTGAAACCCCTCTGGACAGCATCATTGCTGAAGTCCAGCCAAAAATCTCTGCAGACTTCTGCTTTGCCAGCTGCTCTTGTAGACCTAAGGAAGGGGGAGCTCCCTTCCTTAAAACCAGCCGGGCCGAGCCCAGACACCGCATCCTGCCGCATACTCAGCTCGGGGCAAGGAACCACAGCCACCCATAGGGTTGCCACACTGCGCAAGGAGCGCTCAGGTCCTTCCCAGCCCTCCGGGTGACGAAAATCTTCATTTCCCACAAGCTCCCCTTTTATGTTCCCGCATCCCCTCGACGAACTGCGGCGTCGGCCTGGGGTCGGCATCGCATCCCGGGTCGCTGCGGTACCCAGTTTACTCGCCGCCCTGATTCAGAAGCCTCCAGGTCTCTGCGGCTGCATTATCTAATGCAAAAATCCCCGCGGATAAAAAGGGGGTGGAGGAAGCGGGGGGGAGGGATAGGGAAGTCTGGAGCAGCTCAGAGCCCGGGGGCCCTCGCCGTCGGGCGGGCAGGGCATTCGCCCCCGCGGCGGAGAAACCCTGCCCGCCCGGCGGCGGGTCCCTCCAGGACTAACCCCGTGCTGGGGGTCCGATAAGGGTAAGGGTGAGGATGGGGATGGGGGGGTGGGGGTGGGTGGACTTACGGAAGCTGCCGCCGCCACCGCCCTGTCCGCTTCAGCCCAGCCCGGCTCGGCTCGGTACGGCCCCGCGGAAGGTGGGGTTTCAGCGGGCAGGATGTGCGAGCAGAGCCGGGAGGGTAGTGGGAGGGGGACTTAAAGGCGCAGCGACCTCTCACAGCTACCGGGAAGGGATTTAGCGGGGCTGCGGGTACGGTCCTAGCTGCTGTCACCCCCTCCCAGCTCCCGGGGATGGAGGGGTAGCGCCGGGCTGGGCGCGCTCCTTCCACCTTCGCTCCGAGCAAAGGGCTTGGCGCATATGGAAACCGGGACTGGAAGGAGAAGAGGAAGCGAGTCCTCTAGGAAAGGGTTTGAGGGTGACACGGCACCGCCCCAACTTAGCTAGGTGAAGCTTTGCGCTGCGCCTGGTCCCAGGGCTTGTTGACCTGCTGCCAGGGCTGAGCAGGGTGGACCCAGCGAGTGTCACCCACCATGAGGTCCTTCTCCTTCCCTTGTGCCTGGGGAGGCTATGTCTGCACCGCTTCACTCCTGCATGCCCAGGCAGTCGTGGCCAGCAACCGCACCCCACCAGCTGCCCCTTACTGGGCAGGGCCCATCCTGAGCGGGTCCCGCTGCCCTGGGGCGTCCGGCAGCAGAGCTGCCCATGCATGCCCTCTGTGATTCACTGCACAGCTATGCTGGGTGATGCTGTTGCTGACAGGCATAGCCACAGCGGGGCTTGGCACAGCACCACATAGTGTGGTGCAATACGGCTTTGTCTGGCATGGTATGGCCCAACATGGACTGGCACAGCTTGGCCTAGTGTGGCTTAGCCCAGCATTGCCAACATGGGTCAGCACAGCATGGCTTGGCCTGGCACACCCAGCTCAGCTCAGCCCAGTTCAGCACAGCCTGGCCCAGCCCCACCTGCCCCAGCCCCGGGAAGAAGCGCTGTGCCGCCATCCTTCTGGTGCCAGGGCTGAACATAGCGATCCCAATGGGTGTCACCAACCGTGGGGCTCCTTCTCCTCCCCTCGTGCCTGGCTGCAGCTAGGGTGGCTGTGCCCGCACTGCCTCGCTGTAGGAGCTGGCACCCAGCTGCTTCCCCAGGCTTCACAAAGCACCTACTTTCTAACCTACCCCACCTCACCCCAGGCAGGCAAATCTTTGCTAAGCAGGGAGCAGGTCGCACATGGGGTTAGGAGCTGTGTCCCTTGCCCAAGGGAAGGACAATCAGAACACTTGAAACCAGCTGTAGCATGGACCTGCTGCTGCACCCACAAAGGAATGCTCCGGCCCTGGCCAGGACCCACTGGAGCTGCCCTGTCCTGATCCCCACCTAGAAGTGCCTGCCACAGGCAGCTTGTTTTGCCCACCCTGGCAGAGGAGTCTTTGGGGTGTCTTGCGCAGGGTTGCCACAGCAGCTGCTCCATCTTAGCCAGAAGGCAGCTGCATCACTGCCTGCAGGCTGGAAGCACAAGGGGGGCCCTGCTGGGGTCACCAGCCAGCTCTGCACTGAGCTGGAGACAGCAGCGTGCTTTCAGACAAGGAGCAAACAGACCTGCTATGCCAGGGCTTGTTCCTGCTTTGAGCTTGTGCCTGAATGGCTCTGCCAACTTCTTCTTTGCCCTTGACCACCACTGACCGTCCTGCCTGCACAGATCTGCTCCAGACAGTGCCCATCCTTGTTGTGAACCCAACCTCCTCCTATTCATCTCCTGCCTCACTACCCTTCCGTGGCCTTTAAAGCTGCTTTCACAGCTGACTCTCCTGGGGTAGGAGACAGCTCCAGTATAATCCTGGCCTGCAGGCTGTCCCATTCCTGCCCCTTGTGCTTGGGAGCAGTTTCCACCGAACACCCATGCAATTTCCTTGTTCTCTTCCCTTAAGCTTCACTTTGCAGTAATGCCTGCAGGGACTTGGCAGTGCACGCCCTTCTTTTCGGTTTTTGGTTCTCTTTGTGCGCAGACATTGCCTCTTCTGGGTCCTTTGGCTGTGGGCTGCCAGGGGAAGTAGAGCTTTTTGTCCCCTGCTCACACTGTGCTGCTGGCACATGAAGCCACAGAGCATGAATGCAGCAAGGTGGGAACAGAGGTGGGAGCCTGAGGTCGCTTGTCTGCCTCTTAGAGGCCTGCTCCATACCTCCCCTCTCAGTTGTGCCATCCTCCACACAAATTAACGAGCATGCAGCAGCTGCCTGGGAAACACCCCAGCTCCAGCCTGCGCCAGAGAGCAGCAGGGAGCAGTCCTGGGGGCTAGCTGCTTGCTGCCTGCCCCTGTGCTTAGGGGATGGCTGAGCTACAAGCAGCATCATACAGCAGGAAAGTGCTCCCAGGCAAGCTGTGCTCCAGGCATCTAGCACCCCTCACCCTTTCCCAAAGGCTTTAGCTGTCCACCCAAACAAGGGTGGGAGACAGGTTCCTGGATGGAGGGGGCAGGAGCAGCCACATAAATTGCTATTGGGACCATAGGGTTGGGCTGACATCTGCTACAGAGGCTAACAGCAAAACTCCCCCTTTCCCTCCCACACCATCCCCAAAGCATCTTCCCCCATCCCAGCCTCACTGCATGCAGCTCCCCATCCACTTGCTTTTAGTGGCAAAGCCTTTGATGCCTCTGCAAGCCGGAGGGAGAGCCCACTTGGGCTGGGACCTGTGAGCCACAGCCAGGTTCCCGGCAGCATGGCAGGGGTTGTGCTCACACAGGGGGAGCGCACAACCCTCCCCTCCTCCTTTTGCACCACGCATGCTCCTGCATCCCTGCTGCAGCTGGGGTTCTCTCCTCCCAGGTCCCAGCCCCCAGCCCATTCCACAAAGAAAAGACTGCAAGAACAATAGCTCCTTTTTTTCCTTTTTACTTTTGTACACAAATATATACAGGGTATTATACACATCTCTACACAGACAGTGCCACTCAGAACACACAGCTCTCTGTGGGCAGAGCCCTGACAGCCACAGAAACAGTCCTGGGCTACAGCCATACCTACAGAGACTGGAGCATCCCAGCCCACCTGCTGGACCAGGGGCAAGGGCAGTAGGTGGGTGCAAGAATAGGGAAGCAGGATCAACATTCTTCCCCCCCAGCCTGGGAGGGGACCAGGAGCTCTCAGCTCATGCTCATTTCACTTCTAGCCCATCCCTGGAGGGGACAGGGTGACACTCACCATGCCCCTCTGCACCCGTATGTGCTCCAGCCCTGGCTGAGCCCTGGGGAGCTGGGGTGGCCTGCCCTCCCCATGCATCAGAGCCACATCTCTTCCCCTCCCTCCCCCCTTTCCTCTGGGCCTGGAATTCCTATAGAGAGGTGTACAGGAAAGTCAGCTATGTCATCCTCAGAGCAGCCTGCCCCACCGCCTGCTCTGTGTCTCTGGCTCCCCTCCTCTAGTAGGGAGTGAGGGAGAGAAAAGCCATGGGATGTGACCTCCCTACCCTGAAGCAGAGTTGGGCAGGGCTGACGCTTCACTTGTTCAGGTTTATTAAAGTGCTTGGAGCTCCAGGGCCAGCACAGGTGATTGAGAAGGTAAATGACTATCCCATTCCACCCGGCCCCATCAGACCCTGGAGGGCACAACCCCAGTGAGCCAGAGCAGCACCTACAGATGACAGGCAAAGGGAGGGTGGTAGTGTCTGCAATGAGCACCAAACAGGATGGTGGCAAGGGGTTGAGGGAAATAAATATAGCTCAATAGCAAGGAGATTTATTATTTTCCTTTACATTTTACACAAGGGGAAGGGGGAAGCAATTGCGGGCAACTGATCCTGACCAGAGACCTCCTCACAAAGAGCCTTCAGACAGGGTCAGACCTCCCTGTGGATGCCAGGGGCATCCCATCCACCTATCCATCCAACCTATCCTCTCACTGCCTCTGGAACACAGCTATTACCAGAGAGGGGGCAAGGGCAGAGGTAGGGGAGGAACAGCCCCCTCTCTCAGGCTGAGTGATGCTGGGGGAGCCTACAACCAGTCAGGGCAAGTGAAGAAAGCCAGCACAGCTCCACGAGCCTTCTGTGCTCCTGAAGATGGTGGGCTTGCTTGGAAAGGGCTCCCTCCCTCTCTGACTGCCTCAGCTGGGGGATGACCCTGCAGCAGCTCAGGGAAAGCAGCCCATGGGGCCCCTTTACAACCAGGCAGCACCGATCCTGCAGGGTGCCAAGGGCCTGCAGTCCAGTACCCTTGCTACCCTCCCCCTAGCACCCAAGAGACCCCCAGCACAGCCACCCCCACCCCTGAGCCTGACTCTGCTGTGCAGACACAGGGCAGCAAAGGGGGTCACAGTACCACATGGGGGTCAGGTTGACTTTTGTTTGAAAGGGGAGTAAAATGTGCAAAAAAAATGCCACTTAAAATGATGCTGCAATCCCCTGCCTGTGCCCCTGGGGAAGAAGGGCACAGGACCTGGGGGAGAGGCTGCCTGCGCCTCCCTCCTGCCCACGAGAAATGCCCTCAGCACCCCTCACCCTGTGAGAGGCTGTGCAGCTCATACCAACCCCATGCCCCTTCCCCAGGTTGGTGCCACCCCTGACCACAAGGCCAGGCTGTCACCTTTGCCGGAAGGGGAGGAAGGGGGGGGGGAGGGGGTGAAGTCTCTGTCACCAACCCCTGGTGCCTGGCCCAGCTCCTGACACATCACACCAAGTGGATGCTGCAAGGGGTTAAGAAAGGGCAGGCATGGGGAGAAGGTGCAACAAAAGCCACCCCCCTCCCTAGGTGGGGCTTCCAATACACTGACTAAAGCTTTTTATCACATTCCTGTAAATCTAATAAATTAGTGTTTCTCGCCAGGAGGACTGGGGATAGAGGGGCCTGCTGAGAAGACCCCAAAGGTTCCCCTTGCGCCCTCTTGCTCCCCACAAAGCACCCAGCCTTCCTCCTCCCTGCAGGTGCAGAGCAGCACCACAGGGGTCACAGCCCCCCTCCTCCCCAGCCCCCAGGGTTTTGGGGAGCAGGGACACATTAAAGGTAGCTAGTAAGAAGCATGCCTGCCGAGCTGCTGGACCAGCACAGGGGTGGAGGGGCAGGGAAATGGAGAGCTTGTGGCAGGGCCCCTGCCCTCAATGAAGGCAGTGGCCCCAGGGGTGGGCAGGCAAGGGCAACAGCCAGCACCCTTGGGTGCCTCTCCTAGGTCTCCATGCACACAGCCTGCCCCGCTCCTGGGCCTCCTTCCCCTCCCACCTTCCGAGTTCCCTACTGGTGGATCTCGTTCTCTATCAGGCTGTCCTCACATGACTGGAAATCAGTGTCATTCATGCCATCTGCATTGATGAGCTCCTCGTCCTGTGACCCCTGCTCCTCCGACTCTGTCGCTTCGCCCTCAGGCGAGGAGTCCTGCAGCACTTGGGCGATGTACTTCTGCCAGGGCCAGGCACAGGGCAGGCAAGGGGTGGGGAAAGAACAGAAACACACGTGAGCCCAGGGGCTTCTCATGGCAGCAGAGCACAACACACAAAGCACCATGCAAGAGGTTGAGCGTGGGGATATGCTGGGAGGGTGAGGAAGGGTCCAGACTCCATGGGATGTACCAGGAGAGGGGCTAAAAGCAGGGCTGGCTTGGCCCTGTGACAATGGATGTGCAGAACCCCAGCATCCTGGGACAGCCAGCACCTCCAGGGAGCCAGGGCTGGGAATGCATGGGGCCTCTGAGCTCTATGGAGCTCATGTGGACTGGGAGACTGTACTCCCTTTTTTGCCAGTGGATGTGTCCCTCTGAGGCTGTGCCTGCCTCCTCAGGGAATCTCCTTTTGGAGAGATGCCGCTGCCCTTAGGTACAGGGAGACTGGATTACATGTGCACACCCCAACCCTGCTCTGCTGAGGAAGCAGAAGGCTCTGCTTTACTGCATCTCTGCACATACCCCCTGAACAGCCCCATGCAGACCCCAATTAGAAAAATGTCATGGTGGAAGGAAGCAGCTGGAATGAGCCAGTGAGCCAAGGAGAAGTTCAGAAAACTGACTCTGGGATCTCAAGAGAGTTGGGCAAGGGACAGGACAGTCCCCAAAGCACTTTCATGGCATTCAAGGCAACACCCACAGAGACTCCTTTGCACAGGCACTAGGACCAGCCTGGTGGCTGACAGCCTTTGCTGATGGTCAAGTGTGCAAAGATGGAGAATGAGAAGGGAGACTGACATGGCTGGATTCACCATCCCAGCCAAGAGAGAGGCAGAAAGTAAACACACAGCATCTGAAGAGCAGCAGGAAAGGGTTGTTCATGGGGGTGGGGTTACACTTCATCACCCAGCTCAGGTGAGATGCACACTGCCCAACACTTGCATCCCACCCTCACTGAGAGACTCTGGGTGCTGCCTTAGAGAGGTGAAGAGCAAGGTACTTGGACAGGGAGTCACCTCCCCCTTCCCAAACCTGGGTAAGGAGCACACCAGGGCATGGAACTGGTGAAAGGAACTCACAGCTGATTTGGGAGCTGGCAGACTGGTGGCAGGTCTCCCGTTCTGCCTGTTTTCTATGGTGTCCACCTCCGTGTGGTCAATCTGAGAGGAAAGGAGAAATTGACAGACTACTGGGGCAACACATTTGCTGTCCCACCACAGGAGCAGCATACAGGCAGCAGGGACAGCCTTGGGACTATCCCCTCTGTGAAGCCAGGGTTGAGAGGCTCTGCTGGGGAACTGTCTGGGGTTCCCCCAGAGCCCCCACTGTTTCGCTGCTGAACTGTGCTCCCAAGAAGGATCCCACACCCCTACCCAGCACTCCACCTCACCTTGTAGTTGTGAGCGCTGAGGTATTTGAAGTGCCCGAAGCAAACATGACACAGGCAGATCACAATGGTGATCACAAGGACCACAAAGGTGAACATGGAAGTGGGGGCCAGGAACCCTGGGGCAAAGGAAAACCAAAGTGGTGATGTCAGAGGGACCCTGACCATGCTCCATGGCTGGGGCTGCCAGGACCACAGCCTTGCCAGGGAAGCAGCTCTGTAGGAAGCCAGGGGCTGGCATCCCAGCCCAGTGCTCACCTGTGCGCATGGTGGAGAAAAAGAGAAGCCAGAAGAGGCACAGAATGGGGGCTGCCACCACCTGGTTCACAGCCCCTGAATGGATCTTCTTGTCCAGTTTGGCAGGCAAGTAAGCATAATACAGGTTGTATCGGTCCACCAGGTGCTTAAGCAGCATGTACATAAGCCCTGGGAGAAAGGGAGGGATGTGGATGCCAGCAGAGCAGGGAATCAGCCTCTTCCCCAGTGCCTCTGACTGACAGGGAATGTCTCCTCCACACCACCCTTCTTGCCTCCCTGCCTTGAGCTCTCTCCAGCCTCTAACACAGGGAGGTGGAGTGGCATCACTTACCAAAAGGGACAATGATGGGGCAGGTGATGCTGTAGGTCATGACCACAGTGAAGACGCACATCATCCAGGCATAAGCAGCCCCAAACTGGAACTCATAGGCCTGGTGCTGCCAGAGAGAACACATCCATCAGCATGACCCTGGGAGCTGAGCAGGATGTGCAACACACCCAGCTGTACACATGGCATTGGGGAACTCATCACAGCACTCTCACCCTCAGGTAGAGGCCACAACCCACCCCCTCAGCCCCACTACATACTCGTTTGACATTCCTCCGCTCAGCGGCTGAGCGGGCCAGGCAGAGGCGTATCATGTACATTAGCAAGCCGGGGATGCGCAGCAGGTCCATGGCATTCCCGATGAAGGCAGAGGCGATGACATAGTTGACGAAGAAGGCCCCGTTGTCTGGCAGGAACACACACCTGGGGAGGCACAGCAAAAGCAGGCTGCAGAATGTGCTCCCCCCTTGCAGGGCAGCAGCCAGGAACCCCCAGTACCGGCCCAGTACCAACAAGAACCTCCCCCCATTGCAAAGGCAGACTTCTGCCCAACTCCACTTACTCAAATCGCACAGCAGCTTCAGCGAGGAATTTTTTGTCAAACAACCAGCGGAAAAACACATCCAAGCTGTGGGGGAGGTGGGCAAGAAGAGTGACAGTCAGAAGCAGCTATAGACAGACATGCACATGCAAACATGTGGAAGCTGCTCTAGAAGGACCCAAAACTCTGACCATAGACTGTCTTGTTCCCTCTTGGGATGTGTCACCAACAATTATATAAATCAGACACTAGGTAAAACAGTGCAGCACCAAAAAGGGATGTAAAGCTTCCCACTGTCATATGTTCTTCTCCCTTTGCCCTGATCCTATCAGTATTTTCCTCTGCCCTCTGTTTGGGCGCAACATCCATGCAAGCAACAGGTGGCTGACTCGATAGAAGAAACTGGTTAGGTACAAGGTACTCTCCAACACAGAGGTTAAAATAATCCCTTAGGAAAAACAAACCCCACTTTCCTCAATTCTGATTTTTTGATATAAAACCATGCAATCCTCTGGCACTGCAGGTACTGGTGGAGTACAGGGCTCCAGAGGCAAGAGCAGGGGGACTGAGTCCTCAGAAGGAAGCGCAGTCTGTTTAACACTATCTGGTCAAAATGCAAACCTTGTGAGAGCATTCACCTGCCTAGGTTGTAAGGTTATATGCAATAAGGCATTTTTAATCTGGCTGGGAAATGTTGCTGCAGTCACCCACCAGGATGGAAGACTATTCTGCCTCTATCAGAGGGTTTGTCCATTCTCAGGAGCTGCTTGACTTCACCACTGAGAGGCTGTATCCTGAATTTAGGGGGGGTGTAGATCCCCCACCCTACAACATGTAAGTAACTCTCTACCATGGTGAGGAACCCCCATCCCATTCCCACCCTCCAGTTTTTCCTTCCTCACACTGTTTCCTTACTTGACCACTGTTCAGTACTGGGAGCTTATGCTGATGGCTGGCAGCTGGTGCACGGCTGTTTGCCACAAGGCATTTCTATAACCCCTGCAGGAAAACTTGGGGCTCACATCTGAACAGATGAGTATTGCTGCAGCCTACATGTAACTATCCCACGCAGCCAAGCACCTACTCAGTTCTGTTGCAAATGGGGAATTCACTAGTTTTGTGCAACATCTGGAGCACACACTGAGCACAGAGGTGGGGAGTGCCTCCTTCACCAGCAGACCTCAAGCAGACTTTTCATATGCATCCATCAACCACGCCAATTTTTGCTGCATTATTTGTAACACCACGGCACATGTCAACACATCTGCAGATTGATTCAATAAGCTGCAAGAGACCCAGACAGATATGGTCTGGCCTGGCCCCATAACCAGAACTAAATGCCACCTTCCTAATGGGATGGTGGCCAGGGCACTTGTGCAGCAGGGAAAGGATGTAGTGTAGGAGAACAACAGGGGTGCATCTCAACCCTCCCCATGCTCCAGGTCTCTGCACTTGCTTCCTACCACCCCTACCTGCTCAGGCCCAGTGATGGCAGCAGCAAAACCATGAAGATGAGGAAGGTGTAACACTTGTGCATGGTCGTCCTGTTCTCTCCAGACCTGAGAGCAGAGAGGAGGCTGTTAATCTTTCACTGTCACCCCACCAGCCCCAGGAGTGGTGCCCCCATCGCTTTCTCATTAGAAAGTACTTCCCAGTGTCTAATCTGAATCCCACCCTGTCCACTACTGCTAAGTGAATATGCCCTTTTTCCCTCCAGCGTGTCTGAGGTCTCTTCTTGAGTCCCAGTTCCTCCCCCCTCGTCTCACAGGCCCTCCCAGCCCTCATATCTTTAGAGGGCTCTCTGCAATAATCTCTCTTGATCTGCAGTTCTCAGAGCTGATGACAACCTCCCCACCAGTCTCTGCAAGGTAGAGCAGAAAGTAAAGCTTACACTACACATCCTGTGGGGAATGTGCCTCACAAGCAGCACACTTCTAGTGCCCTGCACTTCAAATACCTTCCCTGTGGCCAGAAGCCATAGCAACTAAGGCAAATTTCCCTTGGAAAAGCTATGACTTACACATGAGAACAGGCACGCCACCCCTTCCCACTCACTTAAGACTTCCCTTACTACTAACATTTCTCACAGTGACCAGCCCCAACTCCTCCTAGCTTTCTTCTCCATGTAGACCTACATCCGGCTCTGCTCAAACAACCATGCTGCACAACAGCTAAGGACTGGCAGAACAGCTGTCTACAGCAGACCCCAGGAGTCCAAGAGGTGCAACATAACACCATGCTTAGAGTGCAAGACAGAAGTTCAAGCAGAAGAATCCAACCAGGAGCTTTACCTCAGTGAGAAGTGTCTAGTGGCCAGGCAGCACACTGGTACAATTAAGAACAGGCGCTGGCTGTCCTTACCTGGTCCAGTGCGCTTCAAAGAAGGCAGAGTAATACACAATGGTGGGCAGCAGAGCAGAGAAGCACCACAGCAGCAGAGTGGGGAAGAACTGGGTGATGATGGGGTTCTGCAACAAGACAGAGAAGAGACTGCATGTTACACAGTTTGGGAGCTCTTGCATCAGCCACAGGTAGAGCTGCCTTTGCTGATGCTGAGTGCCCTGCACCACGGCTGCCACTGGACCCTGGCCAGGCTCAGCACCTCCCTCATGGCCAGGCTGACAGGACCTGGGGAACACTAACAATCTCTCTTCCTATCCCCCCCTTGCAGGGGCTGTTGTGCCTTGGGGTGGTTCCCATGCTACTGATCCTGTACCTGTCTCCAAAGGCCTTACATTGAGGTACTCCACAGGCTTGGTGACATTGAACTTGTCCATAGTGGTGATGATGATAGCAGGGGTGGTGAGGAAGAAGAGGAGGATGAAGAGGACCACATTGATCACGAGGCAGCGGATCCACCAGATGAAGCCCCGGATGGAGAGGTGTTCCCTGGGAGGAGGGAAGGAAGACATCAGGATGGCTGCATGGAGGAGAAGGGCAGACCCAGGGCCTTATGTGCATACCACAGCCCAGCCTATGTGAACAGCACTTGGGGCACCACCGCGAGGCTTTTCCCTTCCAAGTCAGATCAGACATCTATCTAGCTCAGCCAGGCTGGGCTTCAGCAAGAACAACTCATTCAGTTACCAGAGGAGCAGACAGGGAGGGATACAGGAAGGGTGTACCCCTTTTCCATTGTCAGGGCCCGCTGAGCCCCACAGAGCTGCTCACCAGTAGATGTTCTGTGGGTCAGGGGCATAGCTGACTGTCCAGTTGGAGACGTGGAGGGACTCGCTGCAGGAGGAGGCCCTGGGCTCCCCACGGCATGCACAGCCCTGGCACTTACAAGCATTGAAATCTTTGAGGATTCTGGAGAAGAAGAGAAAGAGGGAGATGCTGATGCAGAGGGTTGGCAGGGACAAGCTGGGGGAAAGCCTTAGTGCTGGCACTCCTCTGATTTTAGGCAAGTGGGACAGGTCACCTTCCTGCGGAGGACAGGACCCTTTGCACTCACATGGCTGTGATGGTCTCATTGTGGAAGGTGACGAAGGCCATCCCCAGAGGCTTTTCATTCACCTTCTCCTTCTCCCGCTTGTAATCATCTTTGAGCTTCTCCTCCAGCTTGGTATAGTACTCGATGGCCTCCACCTGGGCAGAAGGACAGGGGTCAGAGCAGAGACCTGGGGACCCAAGTCCCCATGTTCCCCACCATCTAACACCTCCACCTCTCTTCTCTCCCCACCTCCTCGCAGCCCCTGATGACACAGCAGCACAGGTGGCCACAGGGCTTAGGGTTGATCATGGATGGGGTGTTGTCCTTGCTCTGCAGGTTGGTGAAGTAGATTCGCCCACGCTCAGCTTTCTTCCTGGAACAGGAGAGCAGAAGACAAGGAAGAAAAGAAAGAGGGTGGCTCAGAAAAGCTCCTGTGGCACCAGACTTGAAGGAGAGCCTGTGGCATCAGCCCACCCTGCCTCCTCTCCCAAACCAGGGGTTACCTCTCTGCGTCGAGGAACATCAGCCGGGCCACATCATAGCAGGGACGTGCCTCCAGGACGGTGCAGTTGGTGTAGGCCTCCCTGCAGATGGGAAGCACCAGCTTATCACACCCGGCACCAAAGGCTGTACCCTCAAGCAAACCCCACATATCCAGGACTTCTGTCCTGCCATGGACTGAGCATCATGATGTATAGTAAGAGCTTGCTGGGGGCAGCAGGGGAGCCTGCAGGCTCTGTCCCTTATAGCAGAAGCAACACATGGGGCAAACACTACATCCTCCAGGCTCTAGCACAAGGAGCCTCTTTGGACTTTCACTCTGTGGCAGCAAGGCACCCCTCTGATCTCACACCCCCTCTATGCCTTCATGGGCCACAGGGCTTGGGGTAAGAAAGAGGTGGAAGGGTTCCCAAAGGGTACAAAGCATTTATCCTCTCCCCATGGTGCTTCTAAACATGGTCCTGACTGTTCATTGAGGTCCTGATGGAAAAGGAATTTCATTTTTGTTAAAAAGAAAAATACACTTTTCTACAAGGACTGTGATCAGGGCAGAAGCAGCAGCACAACATCCCATAGTCACTGCTTGAGTACCTCCTGCCTGCATCTCATCTCTGAGCTTGACTACATCTCAGGACATGTCCTGTCCACTACTTACTAGGCTGACCCACTATGGCTCTGCAAGAGATAGCTGGGCATATGCCAAGGCACAAAACCAAAGACACTGCACATTCAGATAAAAATTTGTGCAGAAAAATAACAGAGAGATGCCCAAAATAAAAGTGTTCACTGATTTTGACTAGCGTTCTGCTCACAATGTGTTATTGTCATTCCAGGTAATGCTAGCACTGCCTCAATAAACACATCCCTGTTACAGAGCAGCCTTTAATTAGTGTCACAGTGAGACTCACTCAAAATGTTTCTTGATCTTCTCTGGCTCAGCATATTTTGAGATCCCGTTGATGAAGAGAGTTCGCTTAACCTGGAAGGAAGGAAGAAAAAAAGGGGAGGGTAAGTAGGTGTCGATAGCGTGGAAGACTGGATTGTAGCAAATCCCCCCAAGGCCTGAGTCAGCAAGGGGAAAGGGCAGCCCTATCACTTCTAGCACCCAAGGCTCCCCCTCTCCTATGCTTCCACTAGCTGTTGGCATCCTGCATCTTCATGCGCTGCTGATTGACAGGCTAGGGACTTACGCTGCAGCTGCCTGAACAGAAACAGGGGGTACCCTTCAGAAACCAAGGCGGCAAAAGCAGCTGCAGCAACCCAAGGAAGGCATGGGGTCCCACCCTACATGCTGACCCAGTGCAGGCCTCTCCTTTTTCCCCACAGGCTGCTGTTCTGGAGATCTGCCTTTGGCCAGGCAGAATAAAAGAACAGCCAAAACAAGACAGCCCCAAATTGCTGTGGGAAGTGAGGTGCTTGGCACTCTCTCCAAGGCCACCTGACTTGACAGAAGGGCATGGGAAAATGTGCTTGTGAGAGCTGCCAGATCCTGCTCACCAAGTCATCCTCTTTGTAGCGCATCTTGGAGGTGTGACGGCGCATGCTGTACACTGTCAGCAGCAGGTACAGGAAGGCGAAAGATGTGTGCAGCCACAGGAGGTTATTCCTGTCACAAGAGAGACCACAAAGGCCAATGCAAGGTTGCCACTACAAGTCTGTGTATGGCTGGTTAGGCCCTGAAGGCATTGGGGCCATGAGCAGCATAACTGGCATGGCACCCACGTGCCCTACAGCCAACTTCCAGGAGCTCAGCCTGGAAATTGGAGCAGGGACAGTAGCCTCACAGCAGAAACGCAGCCTTCAAGGAGGTGATGTTCTGCAGCAAGTAGACATTTTACAAAATATCCCTTAAGGGCCTCAATTATCCATCCCACCCCTGCCCACGCATACCCAGAATTCAGGTTAGCGATAGTTGTCCTCCCAAAGCTGTAGGCGTTGTTTTCTAGGGAGAAAGAGGCAGACACAAGCATGTTCAGTCATAATGAGTGGCACAGAGCACCACTAGGGTGGGCTATGGCAAGAATCTGACCTGCCGGACACCCCAAAATCCAAGCTGCCCAGAATGACCCCCTGGACGCACCATGCTCAAAGTGGGAAAGCAGTCAGGGTTTGTCTGTGTGAGTCCTGTCCTGCCTTCTACTGCTCCCCAGTGGTCTGGGACATGGTGTTGAAAGTAGCTCCCCCTGCCCAGCCAAAGGCTCCCTGCTCTCACCTAGTAGGTCCCCTGAGAAGTTGACAGGTAGCACGATGCCCACAGAGAGCACACCCACAGCCACCAGCAGCCCGATGATGTGCCTCTGGAAAGACAGGTAGTGCACTGCATCACCCCCACACTTGTCCCGAATCTCGTCATCCCTGCCAGGGAGAGAAAGGCTGTCAGGCAATCTTCTACATTGCCTCAAGTGCTAGAGAAAAGCACACCATCATGGCTGCCCTCCTGGTTTGAGCCCACACAGCAACCCTGCTTCTGCCCTCCAGACCTGTGGCCAGGTCCTGGTGTAGGGAGCTCAGCACGCAGCCCTGACCCAGCCTGGGCAGAAACCTCCCCATGCAATGCTTACTGCAGCCCCACTCCCCATGCTCCTGCCTTCTGCCCCCCAGGACAGGCAGCTGGACACAAGCAAACCCCACCTCACATCCTTCTGGTGGGCCTTGCCTCCCCTGCTGAGACACGGGATGACTGACACTATCTCACAGCACTCTGAAGCCAAGAAGTGCTTAGGAGATTACTCCTGAGCATCATCAGGTTGAGGGTGTCTCCCTGCATCCTCCAGTCCCCTTTGTGCCATTCTTCAGACAGCAGTGCCCCTAGCAAAAGTCCCAGGAAGAGGAGCATCTCTGCAGAGCAGCAGACAGTGTTTTTGAGATGGGACTGAGGCAGGGGAGACCTGGACTGGGTGCTCTCCTCTGTCAGAGACTCACTGTGTGACCTTAGTTTTGGCTATAAAACTCCTCATCTAGTCCCATCTTTGCCTGTCCTCTCCAGAGGACACACTTTGCTTGTGTTCTTCAGAGAAGGAGCTGCAGCAAGGGCAGCAGTTTCACACAGCTGTAGTGCACTGGGTGCCCCAACACCCTGCACTGCCTCTCCTTCTTCCCCTTGTGGGTCCCCCATACAGATCCTCAGGCACTTACTTTATCCTGAAGATGGCTGTCAGCCAGGAACAGAAACCCTGTGCAGAAAGAAGACAGGAGGGTCTCACATCACTCCATGTTCCCTTACCCCTGCTCCCTGCTTCAAAGGCTAAGGGGACCAGGCTGGTATCCTTGCATCTCCACAGACTTGGCTTGAGGGGGACAGACCATGAGCACATGCAGAGCCACAGATGGGTCAAGGTGAAGGAGATAACAGTGCTACTCCATGAGGCACAACACAGGCTGGACTCTGCCATGTGGCTGTCCCCTATAGCTGGCAGCTCAACCTCCCAGGCAACCCATGGGCTCCTGGCTAGCATGGAAGCTCTCCACAGCCTAGGGACACCCAGAAAGTTTACCATTCAGGTACTTTAGCCATCATCCTGGACAACAGGAGCTCTGCAGGGACTGGGAAGGAAAGCTGGGCCAAGCCAGTCCTCCTCAAAGGACACCTTGGGGAGGTGGGAGCTTCACCACCCACCCATCAGACCCTGTTATCCCACAGAACCATGTCTCCCTTTTATAGAGGAAAACAGCAGTGGAGACAGAGGTGTGAGGAGGAACTGTCAAGTATTGTTTGTAATGCTGAGATTATAGGTTGGACAGACGTCCATTAAGCCACAAGGATGTACAGCCTGCTTATTTGAGCACATGTCTAGAAGCCACATAGTTATATCTCCTTTAGCTCTACAAGGTGTGGGACCTAAGGCCTGGAGATGGGCAAACAGCATTTCTTCTGAAGAGCCCCTACTTCAGACAGGCTGTGGGCTCCTGGCCACTCAAAGGCAAGGTGTTTTGACTCTTGCTGTTACTCACGTTGTCCCTCTGGTCGAAGTCCACAGAACTTGAGACAGAGGTGAGGCGCTCATAGCGGTCATGGTTGTCAGAGTGCAGGGCAGAAGCAACACTAAAATGACAAGCAGGAGGCAAGGGAGACAAGACAGTTAGAAGATGTGAAGAGGCAGCCTGGCTAGGAACCAAGGACACCCAGAAGATCAGAGGTTAGTTCAGGTCAGTTTGCCCCAGGTGAGACAGAGAGGCAAGATCAGAGAGCAGTGGTACCTGTAAGCAGAGACCCCTCCTCAGAGAGCTCCTTGTGCACAGCAGCCCTTATGGGCTTGTCCATGGATGCTACTTGCTCAGCACCTTCCGAGAGGCACCTGCATTATGCAGCAGGCCCTGCCAGGAGGGGCTAGCAGCTGCTGCCACAGAGGAGAGATGAGGTCTGTTTAGCACAGGATTTAGACAGAGGAGAGGAGGTGGGAACCAGAGGGTGCTGCAGCCCCTCTGGCTCTGGTGCGGCCACGAGGCAGCAGCTCCGGCACTTCAGAGAGGGCCTCGCTTGCCTTAGGGAAGAGGAAGGCTGGGAGTCTGGTGGGCTGTATCCCACTACAGCAGTCCTCCCTGTCCTTAGTACTTCAGTGCAGGGGAACCCAGGAGGAGGAGGAATGCAGCTGCAGCTGAGTCCCAGCGGCTGTGCTGCCTGGAGCCAGCCTCAGCTGGGCCTCCTACCTGGAAATCCCTCCAGCAGGAGCAGGGCAGCTAGAAGTGAATGACCACAGGCTAAAGGACAGGAAAGCAAGAGAGATGAATATCACAAGGCCACTTTACTCCAGGCACAGGCAGGGACCTAGACAAAGAACCTGCAGCAGAAGCATTCAAGGCAGACAATAGCTCCCACAACGAATGGGGGTGGAGGGCAGCTGGCAAAGGAGACAAGAAAATGGTCCTGTGACCTAAATTAAATAGCACTTGCAAGATGGCAACAGCAGGCTGGGACCTTGGAGGTGCAAGAGGTATGGATGATCTGAAGGCTAGAAGCGAAGGAAAAAAACAGATGAAAACATGGTCTCCCTGCAACCAGTACAGGCTCAGGGAGGATCAGATGGGCAAGAACCTGGAGAAAAAGCAGCTGAGACAAGTGCTAGAGACAAGGTGGATGACACTGTGGGAAGGAGAACAAGCAAAGACCCTTGTGACCCTGCCAAAGGAAAGAGGATGGGACATATGGCTTCCCTCAGAGCAGAGCAGCACCTGCTGAGTCCCTAGCTGGAAGTAACAGAGAGAGGGGGAAAGGAGATTAGCCAAAGGTCATGGGACTACAGCAGTGCAGATTAGACAGTGATGTGCAGCCTTGCAACTGCACAGCCCAACACCCTGCTCTGCTGGAGGGACAGAAGGAGCTTCAACCAAGCTCTGGGACCTTCAGCCCTTTAAAATCCCAGAGGCCTTGCAGGTTGGCACAGGGAGCAAGGGTGAATTTCTGCTGTCCACAGCCCCAGGGAGAGACCAGCACAATGAGATGGTGTGATTTGGCTCCTCGGTACTGGAAAAGCAGATGGTAGAGCAGAAGCAGCACTGGAAGGAACAGCTGAGAAGAGTGCCATGTTATTAGATGACCAGGCTAACTCAGCTCCATTCAGGACGATGCAGAGATAAGATGATAGGCAGTGCTGAGAAGACAGAGGAGGCCAAACCTTGCCAAAGATGGAAACCTGAAAAAAGAGAGCTCCAATGGTACCTGCACCTAGCTGGAGACTTTTTAAAGCAAAGTACTAACAAAGCAAGTAGGTGGAGGCAAGGTTGCCCTAAACTGCAAGAAGATTAAGGTGGGACCCTGCCCACTGCCCCAGGTTTGGTATTGACCCTGCCAGGGAAGGAGATGGATGGGGTCTGAGGCATAGCTAGCCTCAGGCCAAGGGAATTGTAGGCTCCAGGAGGGGAGGCCACGCATGCTGTGGAAAGGGCTTGCTGCAGTGCAAGGCAGGCAGTGGCTGTGTAGGTGGCAAGCCCCACAGGGCTCTGCGATCACTGCCCTTACACACAGAGGTGCAGGTAGGTTGCCACGACCTCCTGGTGCAGACTGAGTCACCAATTAAGAATGCTGATGGCTACTGCAAGCCCTGACAAGGGGCAGGACAAGGGCACTTACTGGTTCTCAGGCAAAGGGACACATCAGAGGAGGATGCCCTCCCACACCAAAAATGCTGCTGCACATTGAAGGGCTTGGAGCACCTGATGACATACATGTCCCTAACCCACCACCTGCCACTGCACCCAGCACAAAGAACAGCTGGGATGGGAAGATGCCACCATCCTTGGAGGAGCACAACCAGGACAAGGTTTCCTTGCTGAGCGACATGGGCTTTTTAAAGTTTCTAGCTACCAACATTGTCTCAGCTCAAGCAGTAGGCTTGGGTGCAGGGCAGGGGTGCAGGTGTCAGCAGAGAGCTCCAGCAAGCTCAGATGAAGAATGTGAGCAGGAAAAAACAGCCCCCTGGAGAGAGACAAGCACTTGTGAGCATAACCGAGGTGGCCCCTTAAAAGCCTCAGAACACAACAGCTCTGTTACCTCTGCCTTACTACCCCTGCAAGGTGTTAGCAGTGAAAAGTTGTCAGACACACCTGAAGCAGGGCCAACCACTAGTGAAGCACTCAAGCATGAGCGAGGGGTCCCCTCTGTGCCATGTACCACAGCTACCACCCACCACTTCTGTTTCCACAACTCTGCTCTGCTCCTTTGGGGGCAAGGAGCAACTACAAAAATTGGAGCATCCTTGCACCCTCTGAAGGCAGTAGCAGTGGCAGGTCCCTGCTTTGCAAGTGATGGAGTATGAGAAGTGAGGCTACAGTTTGTTGCCCTAACCTCAGACATGTCAGTCTGGCTGGAGCAACCATCACAGGCTCTGCACTGCCAGCTGATCATCTCTGCAGCGTGTACCACCCAGCCAGTCAGCAAGGCATAAGGGATGCTTTTTTCTTAGGCATAAGGAGGACCCCATGGAGGGGTCCATGGCAATGCTTAATGGGAAACACCAGGCCAAGGTGCCAGAGGATGGTCTCAGCAGTGCTGAGGCAGGAAGTTTGCTTCTGCAGGGAGAGAGAGAAAGGACAAAGGTGCTGCCTTGCGGGGCATGCTGCCAGCTGGGGGTAGGTGGCAAGGGACAAGGGCCAACACTTGCCATGGTCCCAGCAGCCTCATGGGTAAAGGAAAAAGAGAGAAGTCTTGCAACTCCCCACCAGATCCTCTCTGTGCACCCACCTGCCCTTGCAGCTGTCATGGAAGCAGCCCTCATGGCATCCTGGTATGAGAAGGACCAGGCAAAGGAGGCTCCCCTGCACCTGGGTGACCTAAGCATGCTGAGCTCAGGCAACCAGATTTATTTTCTCCATCATAAGGTAGAATAGCTGGACACGGGCAGGTAGAGCAGGACATGCACGTGACATGGCACCCTCCGGTTCGGGTGAGATTGGGAGTTCCTTGGTGCTGCTGCCCTCAGGGAGTGTTTAAGGGCTACTAGGGGAAAACAAGGGTGCATCCAGCTGTGGTAGTGGTTGACACAAAGTGGAGGGAAAGAGAAGAGCACAAATCCACCGAGAGGCACAAGTCCAAGCCCAAACTCCCAGCCACTTAGATTAGTTCAGAAGCAAGACAGAAAACTGTAAGAGAAAAGGAGCAAGAGAGAGACTGCAAGCAAGAAAGAGAGAAGAAACAAGACCCTGAAAAAACAACATACTATTCCCGCTCCTCTTGCTCTGTCTGCCAGCGTCGGCGCCTGGGGGCACAGAAACACAAAAGGAGAAGTTACAACCATGGGAGCACGTGCTGGGTCTCCTCAGTCTAAGAGAGCTATGCACCCAACAGGGCTCCGTGCTGTACGGAGGAAGTAAAACCTGCCAATGGCCAGGCTGGAGAAGACCTTCCTTCCAGAGCCCAGTGCTGCCCCAAACCACAACACCCCAGAGCCCCTGCTGGCCCAAGGGGGAGTGCTTTGTTGCCGGCTAAAGGGAAGCTGGCTTTATCAGGAAGGTGGCCTGGCTCCACACCATGGGTGTCCCAGGAAGCTCCTGAGGGATGGGGCTGGGCAGGACAGCCTGCTGGGGCTGGCCCAGCTGCCACTTGAGCTCCCTTTCCATGCCTCTCCTCCCTCACCCCAGGCAGCCAACACTTGCATCCCACCTTCCAAAATGCTCATCCCACCCCATGGATGGGCCAACCAGCAGGGGCTCCTCCCTGGGATCCTGGTCCTTGTGATCTGCAGCCATGCTGTCCCTCTCTCCACGCTTACCGGCTCTCCTCCACCAAAACGCTGACACTCCTCTGCCTTTCTGCCTACAGCCACTGCTCCCACTCCCTAGTACCCAGGGTGCTCAAGCATTGCCTCCAAGAAGGGCCAGCCCTCTCTCCCCACTGAATGGCAGAGCTGTGCAGCCCCTGTGGCTACCAGCCAGCACTTAGGTCCAGATAGCTTAACACTGAGGAGCTGATGCCCTCTCCCTAGTGAGGTCTCATATGGCTATTCCCTTCTCCTCACTTTCCCCCAATGCCCCTGCATTTCTCGTTTCCCCAGCCAGGCCAAAAAAGGAGGAGCGGAGGAGCCACAGGGACACAGCTGCTTATCTAACACTATCCAGAACTGCTTATCTAAACCAGGAGAGTTCCTGGTTGCTGGAAGAAAACAACTCTTACTCTTTCCACTGCCATGTACAGAGTGCTCAAAAGAAGCTTGCTTGAATCTGTATCTCCAAAGGAGCCAAAGAGGCTGGAGTTCAGCCCCATCCAAGCCTTTGGGCACAATGAGCTCGTGGAGCTGATCAAGGAGAAGAACCACCTACCACAGTCAGCCTTCAGAAGCCACACTTTGCCTCCAGCACACGACAAAGCGCCAAGGGCACAGCAAACCACCCCTGGAGAGAGGTGGACTACCTGCACAACCCCTCTAGCTTAATCAAGCAGAGCTCCTTGTTTGGCACTGGAAGAAAATAATCTTTGTCCTACCTTCTGCTGACAGCAAAAATGAGAATAGCATTGCACTCTGCTGCAGAGCTGCCATTCCCAGTGGGCCCTGGCTTTTGCCGACAGATACCATAGCCCACAAAAGCACTGGGCAGGAAAGATCCATACTCAGACCTACTCATCAGCACTTGGGATGCAAGCTGAAATCCCATTAGCACAGCAGTACTACACCTGGAAACACAGCCTACCACTTTGAAGTGTTCTTAAGAGCTGCATCCAGTAGAGCCACAAAGACACCTTCAGAGGCTTAACAAAGCCTTCACTGTGGCAGCCCTCACCCTTGCTGTGACCTCTTTTCCTCTCTTGACCCTCCATCTGCTGTTCCTCTGTAAGGGCCCCTGCACACCTCTGTCACTATAGGGACCAAAAGTGATATGGCGCCAGCAGGGACCACTCCTTGTGTTGGGAGAAGGATGCTGTAACAAAAAAGCTGGTAAGCAGGGATTTTTCCTGTACCTTGGAGCTCAGGGGATACAACTGGCATGCTTGCATCTCCTCCCCAGCTGCCTCTGGCACACACAAGGGATTTATCCCTTCTGTGCTGCAAAGAAGGGTACCACTCATGTCTTGTTTTCCTGTCCCTCTCCTATGCTTACCTGTCAGCATCAGTCACCAGGGCCAGGCGTCCATAGTCCCAAGCAACTTTACGCAAAATTGAAAAGACAAACAACAGTGCCTGGAAGAGAGCAAAGGAACAGCTGTGAGTTAAGGCATTGTCCAGCTCTGTCCTTCCCCTCTGCATGCAGAGCCACAGGAACAGGGAGAATAGGAGGTGACAGGACTGCTCAGCTAATGGTACACTGAGGCCATGGGACAGCGCAAGTTCTCCAACGCTGTTAAAATCAGACTATCTGGATGGCTGTGGGAGGCAGAGGTCCAGGATGCAACACACAGTAGCTAAGTTAACTACAGGATCAAAAGACCCTCATGTCCCAAGGAAGTGAGATTACGGCTACAGCATCTGTGGTCCTGCAGCTCCCAAGGAAGAACAAGCAATGCCTTTGGGTGGGTAAAGCTGCAGGGACTTGGCATCATTAAGTAGAAGTTCTGCAATGCAGAATGTACCTAGCCTGTCCCATGCCCTTAGGAAAATTTGTAACACCCTTCCATGGGCTCAGTGCAGTGGTATTGGAGTTAAGTCAATAGTGGCTAAGCCCACAGTGGTTAAGGGACACAATCAGAGCCATAAAGTCAGTCAGCAGCAAAGTCTGGGATGGCATTTCGAGCCCTCAACTCCAACCACAGTCCTCCCTTCATGGCTAATTAGGGGAAGAAGGTGCCGAACCAACAGCAAGTAGACTTACGAGAAAGCACATAAAATCAAGGGCTAGGACGGTGGGCACCCCACCAAAGGGCAGCCCCTGCAGCACAGTGCTGCGAATGCGGGCACTGTAGCAGTAGTCCTTGGTGCTGTTGTTGCATGTGGAGGCTTTGCAGGTGGCCCCTGCTGAGCCCAGGGTGGCGATCACGTAGGGAAGCATCTCTACAGCTTCATTGTCTTCCCTGGGGAAAAGAGAGAAAGGCCTGGTTAGACACACAGCAGCTGGACAACAGCATAGCCCTGTTGGAGTCAGGGGTCAACCTTGCCTGCTGGCTCAGGCTCCTCTATGCTCCAGGATTTCCCTGGGAACCAGTATCCAGGGACAAGGTCATCTGGAGAAGCCTGCTGAGTTTGAGGGGTGCTGGAAGAGTCTGGGTGCTTCAGCAGCTGTGGTCCCACCACAGACAGTCCCAGAGCTCCCCTCCTTCTTCCTCCACTCTCATGCCAATTAGGTGCACCTTGTTCTCAAGGACTACTCCTCTTCCTGAGGAGAATGTTTAGGCACAGGAAAAAAAATGAAAGGGTGGGGTGGTGGGGGCATGAAGTCACATCTGGATGATGGAAGCAAACTGCTATGGGACAGTTGCTGCATCGCGATCCCACAGTTTCCTTTGCCTGGCTGTGTGCCATTAGCTTTATTAGGCTGAATCACCACCCTCGGCTCACTGCAGGCCTCAGCACCCAGGGCACCCATCAGGGGCTGGTTACACCCCCTGCTTGTTTTCCTTCCTTCCTCTGACTTGGATGTATTTAGATGCAACCACACAGAGGGCAGAGAAGAGGCTTAAGCTCCATTATTTAGCTGGTCAAATATTTTATTTATTTTAGTGTCCTCTACAAATTGCTACAAGACCCGCAGCTGGGCTTGGGTCAGCATCACTGTTTGGACATGGGGAGATCTTCCTCTTGTGCAGAGCAGCTCCATGGGAAACAGAGAATACTATGCTAGCAATGGATAAATGCAAATTGAGCATCACCAGGATGGTCTAGAAATGACAAATCAACCTAAGAAACACAACCACGCTGTGGAACAGAAAACCCCCATCAGCTGCAGAAGGAAGCAGTGATAACAGATGGGAAGATCTACCCAGGCTGCCGATCCCTGAACCACTCCTCTTATACAGCATCCACCAGCTACCCCAAATCCTTCACTACTACCACGTACCATGCAGAAAGGCTGGCTGGCACAGCATCACTTCTGGGCAATGCTCAGGGGCTGCTTACCCAAGCCCAGAAATGTCTTCCTGGTGGCCTGGGTAAAAGAGCTGTCACTTGCCTGAAGCATGAGAAAGCCGCCACCACCACTTCCCCATACTGGTTTCAGCCTCTTGTCCCAGAGATGTGCCCTGCCACCAGCCCTGCCCTTCTAGCTCCACATTGGATGGTGACATTAGGAGAGAGGGTGCAGGACTCTTCCTTCCAGCTCATGGGTATATCCTGGCAATCTGCCGCCTGGCTGCAGAGATTTATCAGCATCACAGCACACCGCTGGCTGGATAATGACCACCAAACTGTTCACTGTGGTGTCTTACAGAGCTCAGTTTCAAAGTGAGCCTTCCCAGCTCAGCTGGTATGGATGCACAGCTGCAAACCAGCTGAAGCACCAATGACAAAGGGCACCATGACAAGCAAAAGCCCAGCTGGGTACAGGCATTGAGGGGGGTCAGCCAAATTGGAAAAGCCATCAAGCAGTCTATTAAGAGATAGTCACAGGTACAGAGCTAGAGCAGGGCTGCCAGGAGCAGAAAAAGGGAGTAGAAAACCAGGAGAAGAAAGCCAAGCTGTAAGATTACAGTTGGGAACCAAATGGGGAGCCAGGCAGGATAATTCACTCTGGCTGAATTAACAGGATACTGGGAAGTTCCAGAGGAGGGATGGAAAGAAATGATGGGATGAGACTCACCAATGGAAAGTCACACGCTTTGGAGCGCGAATGGTTATACCCCTCTGTTTTCATATACAAAGTGCCAGACTAGATGGAGTCATTGCAAAGAGATATACCTCTCATTCCTCATTTTGGGAATCTTGTAAACTTTTAGGTTGTAAATGGTATCTTGCAGCAACAAGTTCCAGATGTTGAGTAAAAGACTGTGATCCTGCTGCAACTCCACAGCCTTTGGCTCTCCTTGCATAGTGGCAAAGAATAAAAGCCTTTGCCTTTTCTAGACCTGCTAAGCTCACTACTATTAAGTGCCCCCTCCTTCCCATGACACAAGGTGTCTTCCAGCTCTAACCACTCTCACTGCACATCCCCTCTTTTGACCCTATGGAAAGGTGACCAGAAACACATACCATATCCTGGGTAGGGAAATGACCCTGACTGCCAGAACAGCATCCTAATGCTCTCAGCATCAATTCTTATGCTACTCCTTGTGTGGCTGAACATGATTTACTTCTCTGATGGCATCTTTGCTTATTGAGAAAAAGCATCTCTATAGCTGGCCCACAATGCTGCTGCCCTGAGTAGCCACAGTAATTTAGAAGCCAGCCATGTCCCAGAACAAATCATTCCTTCCAATATACCTGGCTGCACACTTCTCAATATCCACTTTCTCATTGCCTTACACCACTTCACTCAATGTTGCTCTGAGCCGCTTCATCTTGACAAATCTGAATGACTCCAGGGTAGCTGCAGATTTTGGGTACCTTGCTGCATATTATCTTTTCTGGTTCATTAATAGTGAAGGACCTCATCCCTCTGCTCTTGTCACACTGAAATTGCTCATTCACTCCTACACTTTGTTTGTGAACCGTCAGCCAGTTTTTGATCCAGGTCTCTACATCTCCTCCATTGGACAGTTTTCTAAACAGTCTTTTGTGAGGAATATCAGAGGTTTTCTGAACATCCAAGCAAGTTATACAAGCTGACTGAATACTGTACATTATTTTACCAAAGTACTGAAACACTTGCAACAGATCAGGGAAGTATGCTTTTTCCTCTGCAGAGACCAAACTGTTTACCTCATTCCTGCATGTTTTATAGCTCCATTTTCTGGTCATCTTTCTAACAGAAACGAGGCTCATACACTCACATTGCCCACATCCCTATCATAATCATTATTTATACAAACCATTATGTGTTCAAGACAAACTTCGCAAGCCTATGGGTAATTTAAGCCACATTTCACAGAGACAGGTCCCAGAGATGTCTTTTTTTCCTGAAGCCTAGAGGATGCACTGGAAGGGACTGGAGATAAACCTTCCTAGCCCCTCCAGTAACCCAACCAGAACACCCAGTAATGGAAAAGCTGTGGCATGTGCCCAAGGCTTACACTGCCTCTTCATCAGCCCAGCAAGGCAGCACAGTGGCAGTCAGCACCATCCTTAGGGATGCAACCTCCCACCTGGCAAGCACAAGAAGGGGCTCCCCATGGAGACAGAGGTGCATCAGGTGTGTGGGAAGGCTCAGAAAGGTCTGGAGCACTTCTGCCCTTCCAGCTCCTCCAGTTGCAGGCACACCAGGCAGCAATCTACCACATCACTTCAGGTCAGACCCACCAAGGTGCCCAGCTTCTTCTGGGGTTACAACATGAATTAGGTAACTATGAAAAAGCTTGGTGACCATCTCTGCAGGCTCAATCGCTACTGCCTACCTAGTGTCCTTCATCCAAAGACCCTGATCAGCTGAGCAGGAGGGTAGCTGGTCTTGCCAGGCACAATGCAACTTGTGGGTCTGACAATACCTCTGTCCTCATGCTTGGTTTGTGCCTTGGTCTCAGACAGCTGCTCCAGGGGACCGTCTGTCCCCACCCTCAACCAGACAGGGCACGCTGCAATGTGTCCCATGCTGCAAGGTGCAGGGCTGGTCCTGGAAGCAGCTGACATTGGGCACAAAGCACAGGTAGGCAGGAAAGGTGACACTCACAGCAAGCACAGTCTTGTGGTGCAGCAGCATACTTCCCAACTATGAAAGGAAATCCCCTCCAGCAGCACAGGAGGGAGAAGGGGACTTGCCCAGCAACTATTGCCCCCCTCCCCAAACACACATCTGATGCCCTGCTCCCACCCAAGGCAGGTATGGTTTGGCAAAGCTTTCTGTTCAGATCCCACTGCCTGCCTCTGGGGAAGGACCCTGTGTGCCTCCTTACACTTATGCTGCCACTGCAGGTAAGAGAGCCCCTGTGACCACACAGGCTGTGCTGTGCCAGGACATGGTTAAAGGTGCCTTTCCTGGTCCCTCCTTCTCCTCGAGGGCTGTAGCACAGGGTGAGCCTGGCTGTGCCTGGGATGAGATGCTAACATTGGCATGAGCAACTGCACATCAACAGAGCCAAGGCACAGGGAGTTAGTGGGAAGCTGTAGCCAGGGCTGGGAACCAGCCTGAGGTGCCCAAGCCCTTTCCTGACTGTGAGCGTGGCTCCCCACCACAGCACGCAGCAGGGCCAAAGAGGCAGTAAGAGCAGGACATCAAACCAGGTCCCATGCAAGCCCTGGAGCCTTCCCCTCCTGCACTCTGCACATTTAATGCTGACTTCCTCAAAATAGCTAGGACAGCACAGAAGACTTGCCAAAAGGCATTTTCAGCTCTTATTCAGCAATACTGGACTCCAACCCCTTCTCTATGAGCAGCGGGAAGGGGGGAGGGAGGAACAGCAGTCCCCCTGCTTCCCTCATCCCCAGAGATGCCTGCTCCCTGCTCTGCACCACAGCCTCCACTTCCTCAGCAGGACCAGCATGTCCATAGTGCCCCATGTTTCCACCCCCATGTGTCAGGAGCAGAGGCATCCCACTTGCTAGCTAAAGTCCCTAAAGCACATCCCACCAGGTGCTGCAGTGCACGCAGCTTCCAGCCCAGCTCCCACCTGCTAAGCCCTGTGCACACAGTCCTGGAAACTGCCACTCTTGAGGGCTTGGCAGGCGCACTCCTCCTCGCCTTTGTCCTTGGCCTGCAGGTCAGCACAAGCTCGCTGGGTTTTCCTCTTGGATAACCACCCAGGTAGGAGCCAAGCAAGCCTCCACAGTCCTGTCTGTCCACTGCAAAGGGAAAGAGGGAAGAAGGCAGCATGAGGCTGGGAAGGCCACAATGATGTGCCTCGGCTCTTCCACAGCTCTTTCTCAGACTGCAGAGTGCATGCATCAGGATGCTCATGGAGTCATCCCACAGTCTGGACAGGGGGTGACACCTGGCAGAGGCCAGAAGTGCTCTTGCAGGGCATGAGACCAAGAGGTACCCATTGAGGAAGCTGCCTGCCCCATGCTGAACTCTGTTGTGGCACAGCATGGCTGGGGCACACGAAAACAGCACTGCAGGCCCTCCCAAATGGAGCATTCCCCATTCTCCTCACCAGCTCACCCTGGAGTCTCTGCCCTTCAGGCCCAGTCCTCACATCCTCTGCCAAACCCCTGGCACCAGGAGGAAAGAAAAAAAAGAGAAAGCATTCTGCTGGTACTCAGGCAGGAGTGATGCAGAAGCTGGATGGCCAGCTTACAGGCAGACAGATGCACTGACATGGACAAGTGTCTAACTGCGTTCTTCCAGCCACACCACTGATGTCAGTCAGACATAAGGAGGTGGCCTGAGAAGTGCCTGCAGAAAAATATAAATCAATAAGCATATGCTTGCACTTGCAGCCATAGCAACGTAAGCACACAAGCTATGTTTATTTGTTTTCTCACCGGTAAATGTTAATAACCCCATCTGTAATTAGAACAGCAAGATTGTGCTGGGGTTTCATTTATGGAAATGTGACAGACTCACAACAGGCTGGGGGCACAGAGACAGGCAATCAGATACCATCAGGTCCAGGATTAGGATACCAGAGACTTACAGCTTTAAAAAAGTCCCCCAAACCCACAACTTGCTAAATCTCTAGGACACAATGTTCAGGGAGGTGAGCTGCGTTTTGGTTCCTGGTCCCAGAGAGTACTGGGGGCATGGCCTGTACTTTGCAGACCTGCTTCTGTGGGGTCCCCTTGGTCTTCCAAGCACCATAGGTGATCCAGGCCTCAACGTGAGGGACCTGAGCCTGGTGGATGTGCCACCCTGAGCCCCCGCCTGCCAGGGCAGCACAGACCTGCCTGCACTGGGCATTTGGGGACCCTCATGCAGCATCTGGCACCCAAGGTTGAGGGAGCCTTTTCACCCCCCAAACAGCCACCTAGGTTACCTGCACCTTGATGGCAAAGCCTAGCAGAGCTCTGTGCAAACTTCTTGCAGCCATGAACAGACCACAGGAAGAACAGCCCAACTCTTGGCGAGCAAGCAGGGAAAAGCCTCAGGAGACATGGGCAGAAGGGGGCTTGCAAATTAGCTGAAAGCCTCTCCCAGAGTACAGCAGCAAAGTAAATAGCACTCTTGCTACAGACAGACCAGAGGGAAAACTGCCCTGCACCATGCTTCAGACCTAGCATAGGGCTTGAGGCAGCTGAGGGCCAGAGAAGTGCTGATGTGCCAGGTGCAGCAAGGAGGAACACGATCTACAAAGGGAAAAAGCATCAAGAAGCAAATGTGCTACCAGTGCATTTCAAACAAGCCTTGGCAAAGAGCCGACAAGCATACAATAGGGATCAGCCCTGTATTACCAGGAAGGAGGAGGGCCTGCCAAAGCCCTGCATCTCTGCCTCCTCTCCATCTCCTCCAGTCAACATACAAAGCTCCCTGCACACTTCATCATCTGAATGAGCTAGACAAGCAGACACCAGGCCTTCAAAGCTTTGAAGAAGCCAAGCCTGCCAGATCAAAGCCAAAACTAAGTGCACCCTTGCCTGGGTCCAAAGTCCTTCCAGCTGGCTTTGCATCAGGCCTCAAATATCTACCAGCAAAGGGCACCTTTTTTTTTGTGTAATCAGCTCCCAGCCCCAGTGTTGGCAGGTACCGTCACTGTCACAGTCAGCCCCTGGCCCCACACTGCTTGGAGCACCACTTTGCATCAGCTTGCGTACTGCTGGCCTTATACATCCCACTGCTTGGGAGCCCTGGTCATGCTCCCAGCACAGCTGCAAGCACAGCCAACCGCACGAGTGACCCATCTGTGCTGAGACAGTGCCTGGCAGGGATGGAAGTAGACAGTTAAGAGTGGAGAGCCTTTAGATCCATGAGAAACCTGGGTTTGAGTATCTCCTAAACGCAATCGAGACCTACTGAGATCACTTCATGAGCAAACCAGGAAGGAAACATGGCTTCCCCACACAAAAGGAAGAGGGAAACTCCTCCTGACATTCTGTCCTGAACCTGCTAGAGAGTGATCCTGAAAGGACACAGACATTTTGGAGACACCTGCTTAATTCCTAGGGCTTAGTACTGGGCTGCTTCTTTGTTTCAAAGGCTTGAAACAGGATTGTTTAAGGAACTCCCTTCCCTGGAAAAACCACTCTACAAGCTGGGGAATCATCAGAGGATCTTCAAGTTTCAGGTGAAACCAAGCCATTTTATTTCCACAGCTTCATCTTGACAGTCCTCCCTTGACCAGGCCACATAGCACTTCTTTCCTGGAAGTTTTCTTCTCATCCATGATTTTCAATAAGGAAAAGACTCAATAAGGAAAAAAAGCTTTTGGGCACTAACTTCCATGAAGGTCAGGGAACTTGTCCTTTTCAGAACTCTGTCCCTTTCAAGATCACCCAGGATGGTCAACCACAAAACCTTGCCTTTGAACATCAGCAAAACCCCTCAATGCTGCCTTTGCCCACTGGAAACTGTCTGCCTTGCCAAATGATACAGATTTAGCTCCAGACAGCTAGGTATTTTTTATGCCTTGTTTTAACAGGAAACTCCCTCCAGTCTGCTGGTGGTGCTTTCAAGTTGTATGGTGCCCCAAACATAATGTACCATGCCAAGAGGGGTTGTACCACGGCTTGAAATCCTGGTACGCTGTGGTACATGCTCCTCTCATCTCAGCTGGCCAATCTGTCCTCAGCCTAAAGGCTCTTGGGTCTCTCTGGCTCTGCATTTTGCTCCTACCTTGCTGCCCTCCTGCCTCAGTTTTCACATCCCTTTGGACTGGGTGCTTCTTGGCAAGGGGTGTCTGTTCCTGTCTCGCCATTGGGAAGGGCTGATGGTGTCCCCTTCCTCTCCAGGGAGGTTTGGTGTAATAGTGGCACCCACGCAACAACATGCTGCAGCTCTGCTGCCAAGGCAGCCCAACTACCTCCATCCAGCTACAAGGAACCAACATGGCCATGGGACCCAGCATTTCTGCACCACTAAGGAGAGGTGCCCAGCCCCATCTTGTTTGCCTCCTGACAAACACTATGGAATCTCAATGCCACACGGACACCCCCAGGGTCCCATCCATGTGTCCCACCCTAGTCCACAGCAAGGGCTCATCTCCTCCTCTGCCATTAAGAGTAAGTCCAAACCTATCCAACAGTTCTCCACATCAATCAGCTCTGAGTCTTCACGGCAGAGTCACAGCCAACCTGAATTGCATTAAATTTCGAGTGTTAGATTTCATGAGTCACCAAATCAAACACTTTAGTTCCAAATATATCTACCTGTCACTTTCCCTTCAAGCTCCTGGGCTGTATATCTATGAGAAAGAAATCAAGTTTGTCTGCCAGCTTGTACTTCATAAAGAAATACTGCTTACTGTTTGGCTTCCCTTGTTTCCTGTAGACATACGCTGGTAGTGATACAGCAAATGCAACATAAATAAGTTGAGTGAGACTGATGAGGTGCTGGACTTCACGCTGTATATTCTACAGAGTGGTGGCCACATGGCAACCAAGCCCTGGTTGGGAGTAAGTCCCAGGAAACAGGGCTTCCTCACCTATCACCCAACACCCCAGCAGTAGCAACTTTACTAATTCCCAACAGACACTTACTAAAACCAAGGATGGAAACTCCATCTCTCACACCAGTAGTTTTCAGCTTCTGGTTTATGGATCCCAGTAGCACATGCGCTGTTCCTCAGGTGTTGCCTTTTTGGTTGTCTACCACATGTCTGTTACCAGTGTTTACACTGCTCACACCTGGTCTGCACTTTCCTTGCAAAATATTTGTGTGCCTGCCCCAGGTTGGCTATCTTATACTTCATTTTTTAGGTGAGAGTGACTATTCATACAGAATCTTCACTGCACAAGTATCACTTCAGCTTTTAAGCACTGTTAGAGAGCTGTTCAGGTGCATGATACCTAGCTTGGCTGAAACATGGACCAGTCTCCCTGGCGAACCCTTATTTAGTCTGAATTTTTCTATGTTCTCCTCCATTTCTTAGATGGCCAAATGCCATCTTGTCCATGTTGCACAGGTACACATTTTTAGCAGGAGCTTTGCACCTCTCCCAGCTCTCATCCCTTTTCCCTTTGTTTATCAGCTCACCTTATCTTAGAGCTTCTTGTTTATCTCTGATCTTAATCCTCTTGTGCATAGGGGAGTATTAACATACTTGCCTTCCCTCATGCCCCCTATTTGTCCCCTACCAGTTGTCACAGACTGGGTATTCTCATCTGCACCCAGCTTCTCCTCTTGAGTAAGTGTACATGTGTAATAAAACCAGTTTTTTTGAGCGAGTCTCTCAAGGTCACATTGACCATTTTCTCCTCCTCACTTGTGCATGACAGGAGTCTTTACCTCCTTACAGCACAGCACTCAAAAAGACACAGGAATTTTGTCCAATGGGCATGATTACAACTGCTTACCTACAGAGTGCAAACAGCACTTCCCACCAAGGAAACCCTTGGTAATGCAAGTCACCAAGCAGTGGCAAGGAGCATCTCTCAGTTGTCCAAGCCACCTCTCAGGGCTCCACAGCTGGTTCCTCACCAGGGGCCAGTAGGTTACCCTACTGTGTCAGCCATAGGAGCATCCCTACTCCTTACTCTGCAGGATGCAAGCTGCTCACTCAGAGGTTATTGGGGGTAGGCTTCTCTCTTGCCCAGCCCTCCTGCCCTAAGCGCTGACAGCATGCACAGGGTCAGGGCATTATCTCTCTTGGATGGTACTTCAGAAAAGCTTCATGCCCCTGCTTTTAGCAAGTGCTCCATAGGGATCCAGGAAAATTGAAACCTTGCATCAATTCAGGAATGGTGGCAAAGTGGGTGTATGAACAGCTTAGAGCAGCATCCCTGGAGATGACACTTAGCAGCACACAGAAAAACCCACATTCACATCAGAAGGTGAGGCAGCTTGGCACTAGCAGGGAAATGCCCACCAGCCTGGCTCTCTCATCCAGCAGGAAACAGGGGATGTAAAACCAGGAAGCCTAGAGAGAAACCAGTTCCCCTGTGGGCACTGGGGGGCAAGCAACCAGGATGCTGCATGACCTCTGGCAGCAGCAGCCTCTCCATGTTGCTCCTACAACAACAGGAACATATACTCCAAACCCTGGCATCTGCACCCTTCCTATAACAAATAAAGGCTGATTCTTTTCAAAGGTCCTTAAGCAGATTGCAGCTACAAGTGTTTGCATTTTGCAAGCTGGGGACGTTCTCACCTTTTCCTCACCTTCCTTACAGCACTCCTGGGGTAGCACTTGCCTTGCAGGGTTGGTCTACAAAGGACCCACAGCACAGCCAAGCAACAAAAGTCAATGTAATCACAGCCCTGCAGCAGGCAGAATTGAGCTCCCTTTACAACTCCATGCTGAGAAGAGATTTGGCAGCCCTAGCAGGAGGAGGAAGGAAGTCAATTGTTCCTCAGTAACAGCAGATATCAGCAAAAGGCTCTCACAGCAAGAGGTCTGGATGTGGCCAACAAGCCTGGACAGTTACAGGAGAACATCTAGGAATCACCATTCTGCATCTGCTAGGGAAATCGTGACAGGAGTCAGAGCTCCAGCAACAGCAGCACAGGCCAACCCACAGCACCCAATACAACCAAGAGCAGCAGGACAACCTTGGCCACAAGGGTGTCCAAACTAGGACACTGTGATGCTGGAAAAACCTTGAGGCTTTACGGCACATTGTTCACCTTATGCACTCTGTCCCAGCAGCTACTGAACTCCAAAAAGGAGATAGAGACTGCAAGAGACCTTGAGCTCCTGTCGGGCACTGAATAGATTACAAAGGTCATAGCAGAGCAAGATGGACACCAAACACAGCTTTGAGACTGTCCTTGCCCTCAAAACCCTCACCTATGCTATAGAGAGAGAACCACTGGACATCACTTGGCACATCAGTGCCCAAAGATGTCCCAATTCCTCTTCTGCAGGATGTTTGCTCTGATGCTGCCAGAGGGATCTAATCTAGATGCAGCTCCCCAGTGACCTTTACCTGCTGGGAATAATGAGGGTTGAACAGCTCTTTCTGAGTTTTCAGGGTAGCTCTGCTTGCCTTCAGCTGCCAGAGCTGGGGTCTGCAGGGAGGAGTCACTCACATGCACCAGGCTGGGGACACTGGGCTCTCAGCCAGCCACCAGCACTTGAGAGATGCTAACCGGACTCTTCCTTTCAATAGTCTCTCTCTACCCCAGGGGGCCTGGCAAGAGGAGCTAGGCCTGGCTTGGAAACACAGGGAACAAAGTGCTGGTTGGGCGCTGGGCACAGAGTTGACAGCATCCAGCCGAGACCAGGAACACTCAAGTGGTACTTCAAGGCAAGCAGCCTGGCTCCCAGACCCACAGATAAAGGTGTGTGAAAAAGTGGCTGCTTGGACTTGGAGGAGGGCACTGAATTTTCAGTAAGACGCAGCAGTGCAAGCCTTTTGCCATCCAGACTCTATCTCAATGTTAGGACAAAGAAACAGTACTTCAGCTGGGCAAAGCCGCTCTGAGTCACTGTTTATCCATGGAGCACAGCTCCCCAAGAGCAAATATCAACCCTATGAGAGTCCACTAAAGACTTAAAGTTGATAACCTGGGCTCCTCTTGCCCACAGCCCCCACTGAAGCCAGGGTGCTCACACCTACTAAGACCACTGACATCCTGACTTGACATGGAGGAGATGGCTTAGAGGTCACCCCAGAAACAACTTGGAGCACATCAAATACTGTGTACCAAGGGCTATTGGAGATGAAGTCAAGAAGGGCCCTCCTGCCCAGATGGACCAGCATCACACAGAAAAACTAAAACCAGATACCTGGCAGCTACCTCAGGCATGCCTGCCAGACACCCACAGCATCTCCTGGGCTCTGCTCCTCCAGGCTGTAGCATCAAAAGGAAAACAGCAGCAGGTGCTTTCCATGGGCTTGAGTCTGGAGAACACCCAGGAGCAGGTAAACATCATGGCCTGGAGCTGCTGTAAGGCAGCCTGCGCACCTGGAGGCTGCTTTCCATGGAAAGCACAACCCTAAACAGAGGGCAAATCAGTGGGGAATCAGCCTGATTGGAGCTGCAGCGGCTACCCTGAGAGGGACCACACTCCAAACAACTGCACTGCTCCCATCCCACCGTCTCTGCTGCCAGGCTAAGCCCCTCAGCCTTAATCCTTATGCGTCAGTGGGAGCCAAGACCCATCACTTATTCTGGCCATGTCTCCTGAGACCATCTCTCCCCCCAAAGTACTCCCTCATACTCTGTGCTTCCACAGATTACTTCTAATGCCAAAAGAAAACAGCATGATGGCACTGATGGCTGGGGTCCAGGTGCCCCAAGCCTGGGGTGAATCTCATCTCTGACCTTGTGCCTCCATCCTTGGATGAAGCCTTGAAGTTTGAAGGTCACCCTGCACCCACAATCCTAACCCTCCCATGGACATAGGTACCAGCACACAGCACAACATTAGCAGGATGCACCAAAGCATGCCATAGGTTTCCACCAGGAAATCACACTCCTGGCTGTTCCCCTTCCATGGAAAGGGCATCTAGCTGTACGGGCCAATGTGAAGTGCAGCACCACAGAGGTGAGCAGGAGGGGCAGCACACCCAAATAAAAAGGAGCCAGTGGACCCCAAAGACAATCAGGGTACCTTCAGACAACAAAACTATTCTTTGCTGGTTCACATGCTGGAGAGGGTGAACATGATGTTCTATACCTCATTTCTGGATCAGGACAACATACCACATGTATTGCATGAAAAGATAAATCACTCATTAAAACAGTGGCTGAGGCCTCTAATACAATGTGACAGAACAGCAAGCAGTTCGTCCAGAATTTTCTTTATAGGTGTGAAGTTTGCCCAGTCTTCCCAAACACATCACAGGAGCATAAAAACAACTAGTAGATTATGACATTCTGAGATTAATTACTAATTAAATAACCCAGATGAGGTTACCACTTAGTATTTTTCCCAACACAAATCTAGCTTTGGCAGCTGTATGGGCTAATGCTTGTTAAGATATTTCTCCAAGGATCTTCATGCAAAAAGAAATCACCCCTGCTCAGGAAACCTCCTAAGTATATACTTACCTTGAAACGCTCTCACTGAAGTCATCATAACTTAAGTACATGGCTAAATTAAAGTGTTTACCTAAAAAGGGACAGACTTGAGCACTGTGTTCTGCGTCAAGCACCAGATGTTTTCCAAGACCATTCTCTGAACCCTAGCTATGTGCACCGGTTATCAACCCAGGCCCAGCTGAGTGTTTCAGGATAGAGGCAGCAAAGATCAAGTAGCTTAACCAGAATTTTTCTTTGATGATGAGAAATAGGTTCCTGCAGTACACTTCACAGTGGTATGGTTAAATAAATGATCCTAGACCAGAAAGCTTTCTTCTCTTCATGGGGAAATAGTTCTGGCAGGCTTGAAAGGCATGCCCTTCCTCCTGATCCTGTTTCCAAATTTCATTACTTCTACTACTTGGCTGCTCTTCCAAAAATACTGCTCCCCCTTCTCAACAAGAGGACTGAAGATCCCTTGCTGTTAGGAGATGTCTCACCTGCCTCCACTCTCCTTAAGCTAAGCTCTGTACACCTGGCATTTTTCCAAGTGCACCTTTCCAAACCTCTGACTGTTTCCACAGCTGATGTCTCTCTGTGTGGTCAGCATCTTTCTAGTCATACTGTGCTTGAACATCCCAAGCATGGATATGGCCAGAGCTGGAGGGAGAATGGTACTGCAGTCTCCTTCCTTCCTCTGCGGCACAACTCCTTTGCATTCATAGCCTGAGAGGCCAAAGGGTCTCTGTCAGTCACATCATGACCAAATATTTAAACCCCTATACCCTGTCATCCTAGCTTGTCCTCTCACTTCCCATTTCCTTCCAACACAGCTGCCTCCTATGGTGCCCAAACTGTCCACAGGGGAAGGGGAAGCAACCTTTTAAGTTTTTAAATAAACACAGTGGTTTGACTAGTGTCAACTGTTTTATGGTGAACTTCAGTTTTCCCATTTATATCAACAAACATTCAAACATCCTAGCTGTCCCATTTTTACATAGTGGGACACACCTGAACCTTGTTGCCAGACTTGCCACCAATCATCAGCATTAGCACTAGGGGTTGCCTGGCTCTTGGCAAACACTACCACACAACCAACACTGCCTTTTTATCTCCATCACTCTTATAGGGTATTTTGAAAAGGTCTCCTGCACTAAAGCACCTGAATACCTCAGAGTTTCCCCAAGCAGCTGTATGATCTAGGGCCTCCTGCACTCACACCACGACAGGCGATCTACAGATGCCAAAGGCAGAGGCGATCTACAGATGCCAAAGGCAGAGGCGATCTACAGATGCCAAAGGCAGAGGCGATCTACAGATGCCAAAGGCA